>VXAZ01003398.1:164247-212824 GCA_013399875.1 Gymnorhina tibicen
AAATCTGGTTTCTGATGAAAGTCTATTATACCTTATAATGAGAATAACAGCACTGGAGAGAATTGAATTTTTTGTATATTTGCAGACAGGTTATTCATAGGAAATATATACAAACATAAATATTAATCTATTTTGTACTTCTAACCAGTTAAATAGTTAGTTAAATAAAATGGAAAGGAGACAGTCAATGGAAGGAAGGAAGAGAAAGAGAAAGAGAAAGAGAAAGAGAAAGAGAAAGAGAAAGAGAAAGAGAAAGAGAAAGAGAAAGAGAAAGAGAAAGAGAAAGAGAAAGAGAAAGAGAAAGAGAAAGAGAAAGAGAAAGACAGAGAAAGAGAAAGAGAACAAGAAAGAGAAAGAAAGAGAAAGAGAAAGAGAAAGAGAAAGAGAAAGAGAAAGAGAAAGAGAAAGAGAAAGAGAAAGAGAAAGAGAAAGAGAAAGAGAGAAAGAGAAAGAAAGAACAAATTATTCAATTATTCCTGGGAGACTTTAAAGTAAGGCTGAGTCTCTGTGCTTTAGTACATTATTTCTCACAATTTTACCCAAAATGATATCCTGAAAAAATTATTCTTATTAATGTTCTCTTCATTTCTGCAGGGGGCATAAAAATAACTGATGAGTATGAGAATATAAACCGTATGGTTAGTGAGGCAGAGGTGATAATTAGAACATGCTGTACTACGCAGTAAACAAAGCTATTATGAACGATAGAGTTCTTTATAGAGTACTTAAAAGGGGGGTGGAAATAATATACTTTCCCCTGACTGGCTTAAAAGCTCTGTCTGTAACTACCACAAAAAATAAAAAGAAAGAAGCAGGAGATTTGGAGTTAATCACTGAAAGTGTTGGTTTCCAGTTAAAAACAACTGCAAATATTATCAACACTTATTTGATTCCACACTAATTTATGTATAGCGTATTATTTGCTTCTCATTAGTCATAGGTTTGGACAGGATAAATTATGTCACAATTGCAAATACAGGTTGTAGAAGAAAAATACTAAAGATTTATTTTGTGAGTAGGATTATCTGATTGTCATGTTACAAGTTTTCTGTTTCCAGTGTCAAAGACATACTTTCTAAAGGCAAGTCAAGTTCATTGTGTACAAAGGATAAATCCAACGTAGAATTGAATCTTTCAAGGTTTTTAAGGCCACAAAATTCTTCTCCCCTGATTGTGAAGACTACATGGTTATTGGATATTGAGATTACTACCACCAAAAATTATCTCCAGTGAAACCACATTGCAATGCCTCAGTATCACTCTTATGTCTTCAGTACACAATTATAAAATACCTCATCTGAAATCAAAGAGCTCATTCTGAACTAAAAGTATATGTCACAAAAAAGTAGCCATGGGGCTCTACAACATCTTGAAATATGCCTCAGATTGAATTGTGACCAATATAAAACCAAACCAACTCCCAGACAAAACACAACCAACCAAAAAGGTAATATCCTAAATTATATATTCTTGTCTTACCTGTTGAGATCTGTCCCACCTTTTTCTTTTTTTTTTTTTATTTTAATTACTTTTACTTTTTAAAAAAGAAAAATTCTATTTCCAAGAACATGAGTAAAGATGAATAAAGGCCAATCAGCATGAACTTAAAAGTCAAGCTGACCTTGCTGTTACAATAATAGAGATTAATTTTGTTTGGACCAAACACAGAGGGTGAGTGCAAACACACTACTGTGCTACACCAGTTCCGCAACAGAAAACTTTGATCTTCTGGAGTCATGATTTGAGAAAAGAGACACTGGTGCCTTCTAGATACCTATACCTGCTAGTGATATGTGCACCACCTTTTTGCTTCCTGCATCAAGAATGGATGCATGGATTCTGCATCCTCTATACAGCTGAACATCTCTTTATGTGTTGCTAAGTGGAACGCAGACGAGGAGTACAAAACTCCACACAAGGAATGTTTCTCTCCCATCATTTCCAGGAAGCTTTGGTTTTCAAGACAACATAAAAAACCCACAAGCTAAGAGATATGTTTCTACCTTGTAGTGCACAGTTAAACTAAAAACCTTAAAATTTTTACTACCGGTATATTGCATCTGGTTTCTTTATTAGTATTCAACTAAATGTTATAAACCAGTGAAGAACTATTTTGAACAGTATTTCCAGAAGAATCTTTCATTTTTAATGTCTTCACTTTTTCCATTATGTTCCCATTATCTATTTCCTTTAGTCTTTCTCCTATTTTTTTTTCATGTCTCAGAGTTTCCCTTCTCACTGTGGACTAAATGACCTTGTATAAGCAGACCCACAGCAGCAGTAAGATGAAGGGAACTACCCTAAAATTAATACACATATTTCTGACCAAAAGTGACCACTTGAAATAGAGCAGAAGATGGAATTTCTGAAAGTTTAAGGGACTTAGAGTTACAGGGGCTTCTACATTTCACTCAGGATTTAGAGTCATACTCCTAAAAGTATGTTCTTCATAAATGAAAGGTGAGTGAAGTAGATACATGCCTGTAGAGAAGCTCTAAGAAGATCAAAAGACTGAGAGACTCAAATTTACTTCCTTTCTGCTACAAGAATTTGAGCCAATCTTATTAAGAACAAGTAAGCCCAAACACCAGTTCTGTGGATTTCTTTGAGGGGGAAAAAACTCACTCAGAAGACTGGGCTTTAAGTAAAGGAAGAAAAAGATGTGGCTTCAATCATCTCTTCATGATCTTAACCACTTTTTCTAAAGGCCATTTCCCATGAAATACTGGTGGTTGCTGTATAAATGACCTTCATGGCTTTAAAAGAACATTCCCATAAAATACTCAGCCCACAAATTCCTGATAGCATCTCAGAGTGTTCTTGAAACATATCCGTAAGACTGACCTGAAAGCCCTGTGTGGTGGGAAGCAATGTTTTCTTTTACAACACAGCAGTGGGAGGAGAAGAACACTTTTACCTCTTTGGCTCAAGGCCTTGAATTCATGTGCCTTCTTTCCTGGGAGATAATTCTAACTATTGTGTTATTGGATATTCTTGGGTACATATTCTTTGAGTTTCTTTCTTGAAGTTATTCCACTTTGCAAGATAAAATGAAATATTCATCAAGCCAGACAGAAAGAATGAATAAGCAAGATTCTTTTGTCTGTTGGGTTGGGTAGTCATGTGGGAGATGAACACATGGGTTCTGGTCCCTGGTCCAATAAATACTTAATACATATCAATGTATAACTCTGGGAGCAAGTCCTTCACACAAGACAGGCAGAGACATGCATGTTTTGTGAATCTCAGGAGGATTTAAACATAAAATAGATATCTCACTCTGTCAAGACCAGAGTTCTTGGCATGCTCACAGCAGAACTTTAGATACCAAGGGAACTTCTCTGTCAGGAATACTCATGAGTTTGCAGTGCAGCAGCTTTGAAAATCTGAACTTTAAAAATGAGAATCTGAGATTTTAGTGGACATCATTCCAATTGTTTTCATTTTTCTGCTGCTTTTATTAAATTTATTTTCTCATGAGACATAAAAGTTTGTGTTGGATTGAGGAGAAGGACTTGCAGCTATTGAGGAAAAACCTGGTAGAATACCCAGCCACCTTCCCCTCTTAAGTGTCCAAAGCATGCAACTGTAAGGAAGAACAATAACATTACCATGGTATGACAAGCAATTTCCCCTCTTCCACTACCTAGAAAGGAGGTCCCCACCACAGTCAGAGATGGAACCTGCCCATACAGCTGAATGTCCAGGATTTTGCTGTTGTAGCTACAGCCATGTACACGTGAGATGATGGCCAATTGCCTCTCTGTTTGCAGGAGATATTTAATGGTTTTGCTACCTAACATCACAGAAGGTCAGCAGGGAGATGGATGGTGATAAACTAACAAGCAAAATTGTTCTAACAAAGCATCTGTGAGCAACTGCTTGATCAAAATGACAGACATCAATCAGAATAATAACTTCAAATATGAGATTTTCAATTAGCGAGGGAACATAAATAAATGCGTCTGGAAAATAAGCATAAGGGATTTGGGAAGGAGACAGCACATACATAACAAAAGAAAGAGAGAGAGGCAGCAGGAAGAGAAAAGGACTGATATACACAAAGATATGTGCACAGAAGCAGACTTACAAACAGGTCTGCTGGGAGACACACAGATAAACAGAAGTATTACAAATATTGTCTCTGGCTTGTACACAGGAAATTCTTGCTGGAGTTTTGCAAAGATCTTAAACTGCACTTTGCATTTAAAGGTAAAAATAAAATAAAAAAATACACTTTCTGCTATATACTCCTTTCCCTTCCAAAATTTTCACTTACACAAAACTGTTTGTAGTACATATTTGGCACTGTTAAGGCTGCACCTTGAATATGGTTTTCAGTTTTGGGCTCCTCATGACAAGAAAGACATGGAGGTGCTGGAGCATATCAAGAGAAGGGTAATGGAGAAGGGGGAAGCTCTGGAGCACCAGTCTGATGAGGAGTGGCTGAGGGAACTGGTGGGGCTCAGCCTGGAGAAAAGGAGGCTCAGGGGGGACCTTCTGGCTCTCTGTAACTCCCTGACAGAAGGGTAAAGCCAGGTGGGGGTCCGGTTCTTCTCCCAGGGAACAAGGGACAGGACAAGAGGACAGAGCCTCAAGCTGTGCCAGAGCAGGTTCAGGTTGGATTACAAGGAATTTTTTTTCACTGAGAGAGTGGACCAGCTCTGGAGCAGGCTACCCATGGATGTATTGGAATCATCATCCCCAGAAGTACTCAAAAAGCAAGTAAATGCAGCACTTGAGAATAATGTTTAATGGTAAATTCATGATGCTGGGTTAATGGCTGGACTTGATCTTAGAGCTTTTTTCCTATTTTAATAATTCCGTGTTTCTATATGCTTAGCAAAAGTGTATTCACGGCAATGAGCATGTTCAGACTGAGTGCCTCTTTTGTAATTTCCTTACCTCTGAGGTTGTCATTTGCATTACTGCAAAATGCAGTCTGATTAAGACGACAGCATTTTACTTCCACTTTGTGCAGGGTTATGGACAATGAGGCCTCAAGTTGCATAACTGTATGAAAAAAAAGGGCCACCTTCATCTCAGGAAAATCTTGATGTGCAGATTGCTGAAAGGCACAGGATATGCCAGGGAAGTTATGATATGTAAAGATTTGGTCCTTGTACTCCCATCAGCGCCAATGTTATTGGGCTGGATACTATGATAGATGAAGTTTTGGTCTAGAATGTCATGGTCACTCTAATGCTCCCATTAAAAAGCTTTACTCTAGCGTGTGGGCCCCAAGGATGCTGGTGAATAAGACATGGCCTTCTCAAAACCTCTCTACTATGACCTTGTTTTGTGTGGTTTCATAAGTTTAAAGAAGCTGAGTGTTCTTTTGAAATGTACCAATATATTTAAGGATGATTATAAAAGAGGTGAAATTCAAAAGCCTGGAAAAGAATGCAGGAGAAAATTAGGTTCTAGTTCCTGTTAATAAAACTAACCAGACAAAAACAGCCGAGAGAAAATAACCCCCTAAAAACTCACAGAAGGACTCATTTAACAAGCTTCCTTGTATGATTCAAGCCCTGATTGTTCATGCTGTAGCAGAAACATAATTAAAATATCATTGTGGAGAGGTGGGTGGGAAGGGAAAGGATCAGTGTTATCTATTGTCAGGCTTTCAGAAAGATGTAAGATTACGTTGTGAAAGTGATACTTATTTCAGAAACAGCAAGGTTGGTGTCCTGATTCAGGCAAGGACACTCGTTATTATCAATGTTTTAAGACAAAGATACACGAAACTTTTAACAGGTGAGGTGAAGAAGGAGTTCTTCTGTGTCTCATTCAGGTTTGAATAGCCTTTAATTCCCAAAAGAAATGCTGATAGAGGTACATTTAGACCACATATGTGCTACAGGTGACTCTATTGGCAAAAAATTTTGTCAGAAACATCACTGAATACCAGTGCAATAATTAAAGGGTTTGGAAAACGAAAATGTTTTTTAAAGGCCACCACCAAGGTAAAGTGGACCGGAAAGAGCTGGTGAAAATGACAATATATGCCCCTTGCATTTTATCTTGTGTCTTCTAATCACCCATTTCTGCAGAAGACATTCTGGAGATTTAGAAGACTGAATAGAGACAAATCCAAATCCAAGAATAATGGAACTTTGAGAGTCCAGAGGATGTAAAGATATAAGGTCTGACAGATGAGAAATATATCCAGGAAAACAAAAAAAGAGAGAAAGAAAGGGCAAGGCCTGTAAGCAGGACACTGCATAAAGAATTTGCATAAAAACAGTAAGTCGTTAGCAGCTGTTGATAAAGAAAGAGGGTAGATTTAGATTATCTTAATCTGATACTGAAAGAGAGGAGGTTTAGATTGGGTATTGGGAAGAAATTCTTTACTATGAGTGTGGTGAGGCCCTAGCACAGGTTGCCCAGAGAAGCTTTGGCCGTCCCTGGAAGTGTTCAAGGCCAGGTTGGACAGGGCTTGAAGTAACCTGGTCTAGTGGAAGGTGTCCCTGCCCATGGGACAGGGTTGAACCAAATGGTCTTTAAGGTCCCTTTCAACCCAAACCACTCCATGATTTTATGATCGTGTCAGCTTTGTGAAATGAGCTGCTATTGGTCAATCATGCAGTGGACAGGTACATATAAAATTAGTGAAACTACCAGAAACCCACATGACCAGATAAGCAAACCCACACTGTACCACACAAACTAATAGATTTCAGATGTGTAACATATGTCACTTAGCAATGGCCCACAGTTCTTACAAAGAAGCCAAAATGCAGCAGCTATGACTAGAACGATGTATTTTGTTGTCATTGACACATGTAGTGTTGAATCTCCCATCATTTAAGAATTATGGATCTAATTTTGTCCTTGGTAATTTTTGTGCATGCCCCTGACTGGTCAAGAAAAATATTAGGTCGATCATTTTGACTTTTCTAGGTTCAGATCTATTTATGATTGTGGTTTTACTTTCTCTGTGGTGGGGTGCTCACCCTGTTTTATGCTAATTATCTGTCAAAGTGTCTCACAGCTCCAGAATTTGGTTTCCCCTTGAGCAACTCCCAAGTTTATTAGTTTGACCTTATCAAGCTTCTTTTAAGGCAGCTTTCAACGTCAGTCCAAAGTTACAACTGCCCTTCATTCTTATTTTTACAATTACAGCTCTTCCCAACTCCTCATTGTTAACCCCGAAGACAGTTTCTTACTTAAAGCGTCTCTCAAAATCCCAGGCACTTGTGGCATAGAAGGAAGTGGAAGGATGGAAACATGTGGGAAATCAGGGCTTCTCTCTCACACATTTCACTCTTGGTTTTCTTCTGTCACTTCCCTCAGTCAGGCACAGCAACAAGTGTTTCCCCCCAAATATGGACCTGTGAATCTCAGAAGGAGAGCAATCAGTGGCCTACACAATCACCTACCTTGTGCTTTTTTGTTTGAAGGAAATTTCCAAACCCTTCTTTGTTCTAGCTGTAACAACAGCTTTTCTTGCAGCAGAAACTGTGGATGAAGGTCAGTTTCCTGAATCCCAAAACTTCACCTCAGTTCTTTGATAATGCTATTTATATATGTCCATGTATGGACATAAAGACACACACATATAAGAGCTATAGTAGCATCGATAATATGTATTATCTTCAAAAGGTCATGCTACTTTGGCTTGTCACCTCCTTCATATTATCTGTATTAAAAAAAAAAAAATTAATGCAATTGTCATGCACTTTAGCTGCACGAAACTTATTTGAGTGACATCCTCTGCTTCGGGATAATGATTTGGGTCTTCTGAATCATTACTGACAGCATGAAAATCTCTGGTTTTTCACACATTTGCTAGCCAAGCCAGGAGCTTTCATCATGCCCTTAGATTTTTTTCACAGTCCTGCTGCACTTTGTTTTAAGGAGACCTTCTTCCGGTCCCATAACTTCTTGTTGCATAACACTGCGCTTTTCTGAGTTAGGGTGATCACTTCAGTTTGTTTTTGTAACTTATCCTGAAAGCATCTCAGAAGTTCCCTTTCATTGTATGTCCTTAGAAATCTAGACATATAAATTAAAGAACCCATTTCTGTGTTCTCGAAGAAAGTTTCCCTGTTAGTCAGCATTAGCCAAGCAATGCATATTTATTCCTTTTCATCTCTCCTCATGACTCATTGTCTACAACTCCTTGATCATTTTGTTTACTTTGCTCTGAAATGTATCAAATTTTATACATCTTACATAGCTGTTTCTTTCTTTCTGTCCTCCATAACAATCTATAAAGGGAAAGGACAACACTTTTACCTTCTCATACACTACTTTCATGTCTGTATTTTTGAGCTGTTTTGTCTTACTCCTCAGTCCCTTCCATCATATTACTCCAGTCCAATTCAATGCTATTTCCCCTTCTGTTCAATCATATCTATCCCTTCATTTTTCTTCAAAAGCAAAGTAATAGGGTCACTCACTACCAATGATTCTGTGATATTAAACTGTAGACAAACAGTTTCCAAACTTTCCTACAGAAAAAAAATGGGTCCCAGGCACTTAGAAATCAGCAGAAGACAGCAGTGACCAAAAAGTTTTCTGTTTTCTTCTGGGGTTAAGCTTGTTGGTCTACATTTATAATGATGGATACAAACTCCAGTGAGCTGGGATTTTCAAAGGCTAATGACCTGTCATATTTAGCAATCAAAGTATGGCAGAGTTTTGTAGACTGTGAATTCGTTCATTAAATAAGAGGTGAAAGTTCAAGTTTTATCTGATAATATTATAGCTCCTCCTCAATAAATGTATAATTAGATAACTATAGGAAGATTGTATATACAGCAGATACTAATCCATTTAATATGTTGACTGTCTATACTTAATTATGATAATCTCAATGTGTTGTTAAATAGACAAGCAGGACAAAAGCCTCCCTTAGGGATTTGTCAGTAGTATTTTAAGAGCTGATATAGTTTACCTATAATCTTCCACTAACTCATTAAAGTCTGGGCATAAGACTTTTTTTCTTTCTGCTTTTTGTTCTAATCAGTCCTTATTTCCCATTTTTACTTCACATACCTACAGCTTGTGTTTCTCCAGGACATAAAAAGAACCTTTATTTTTGACATTTACGAAATGAGCGATTTTCATACCCATCCAGGGCTGAAGAGGTCTCTGAATTTGGAGTGCTAAAACAATGGCTTGTGTCCTCATCTTCTTAGGTTCTATGAAAGTACCAAGAAGAAAAAACAAAATAACAAATAAAAGTTGAAAAGAATAGTTAGCAACCCATAGGAGAGCCATTACAATTCATAAATGAGGGTTACACACTCAATCTCTTTCTCTTTTTATGTATGAAGTGAAATAGATAGAACTCCCACACATTTTTTCCTCCAGCCACTTTGAATATTGTTCACTCTTGTTGTCAGCTTTGCCAGTGATAAAAGGTTTATTCCACATATTCCCAGGCGATGGTAGAGCAAAAGTGTACCTAATGTGGCTGTCCAATGCATTGACATTCATATTTAGTCTCTAAAGTCAAGTCATTTCAGAGGAAAGGGGAGTACAATTTGCTATGTAATGCACTGAGACAATCCTATATCTCTGACTGTGTTTCATGACAGATCTTATAAAAGATCGTAAATTACTATCTGTTGAAATATATGAATTTAATGGATTCCATTAATGCACACACCTGCACATAAAAGATTTTGCAAGGCAGAAGATATGATCAGTCAAACAGCTTTAATAGTTATTAATTATAGTTGCTCACTATTTATTCCTCGCCAACATAGAAATGTTAAGGTATTTTAATACCTATGCTCTTGGATGGCATGCATAAAACAGGGAAACAGTCCTTTTCTTCTGTGTAATCAATCGGCCTGTTACCCAATGCTTTAAACTCTCTGTTAGACATTTTCTGAGGCAGGACCCTTATTTTTCTCCATATGCTTCAGAAAAACACAGACAGATTTCTGCACAAAGCTTTCTGCTCTTCTGCTTCTGAGTCATTTAGGCTAAATCCAGAAATCTTCAGTTTGGATTGAACTTTGAAAAATATTTCAGTATTTGTTTCAGTATTTATTACAAGTCATAGAATCACAGAATGATTAGGGCTGAAAGGAACTTTTGGAGATCAATTTGTCCAGTCCTAAGGCAGGTTGACTGAGAGCTGGTTCCACAGGATTGTGTCCACTTGGGTTTCGAATATCTCCAGAGAAGGCTCCACAACCTCTCTGGACAGCCTGCTCCAGTACCCTATCACCCTCACCGTAAAGAAATTATTTACACTCAGATGGGATTTTCTGGCTTTCGGTTTGTTCCTATTGCCCCTTTTCCTGGAGTCTGGCCCCAGCCTTTAGACATCCCCCGTTCGGATACTTACACACACTCATGAGGTCCCCCCTCAGCTGCCTCTCATTGAGGCTCCTCAGCCTTTCCTTGCAGACAGATGCTGCAGATACTTCATCATCTTGTAGCTCTCTGTTAGACCCACCCCAGCAGTTCCTTGTCTTTGTCGAGCTAGGGAGCCTGGGCCTGGACACAGCTCTCCAGATGTGACTCTCCAGTACGGAGTGAAAGGGCAGGATCACCTCCCTTGGCCTGCTGGCCTCATACAAATGCACCCCAGGATACCATCGACCTTCTTGGCCCTCAGGGCACACTGGTGGCTCGTGGACAGCCTGTTGTCCACCAGAACACCCACTAGTCCTCCTCCACAGAGCTGCTTTCCAGTAGGCCACCCCCAGCCTGTGCTGGTGCCCAGGGCTGTTTCTCCCCAGTTACAGGACCTGCACTTGCCCTTGTAGAGCTTCATTATGTTCTTTTCTCTCCAGGTCTCTATTCAGTCTAGGTCTTGCTGTCCAAGTCACATGAGATGCTTTAAAAAAGTAAATCCATATTGTTGTTGTCTCATGAAATGATTTGTTCTGCTCCTAAAACATTAAAAAAAAAATTGAAAACTTCAAAATTCATGTGTTGAAATTAATATAAGAACCCAAGTAGTACACAGCAGACAGACTAAAAATTTACGAACCTGAGGCACTGCCACAACAGTGCCAAATTCAATTAAAAATGTATCAAAAAATGCAGGATAAAGAATCCTATCAGCCCAACAAGGATGTATTGTATAACATCCCAGTGACTCTGGCCTCTGGAGTTTGAAATGAATACTGTGAAGCAAATGGATAAACTCCTTCTCATCTGAGAAAGATTTAAAGTATGCTCCTACCTCATGTTCTGTGATTACCTGTAACGAAACCAAACAGGACTTCACTGAGAGACAGTGTAGTTGCACTGACAGCACCTTGGTTCTTGGAAGAAGGGGATATGCCCCTGAGTTCCAACTTTGTTTTCTAACCTGTAAAAGAGATTATTTCCATGTAGTTGTGCATTTTAAAGGGCTTTGAGATATATCGGTGTAAAAAGAAAGACACTGTTAGTAATTACAGACCATGGGGTTTCTCAGCCCCTTGGATAATCTCTGACACTACATTTTACTGAATTTTCCATGTTACACGTGAAAATGCAAATATAAGGCAAAGAAAAAAAATAAGCTTAGAGTAAAAATCCTTCTGATTTGTTCAAAATCCACAGTGATCCAAGTTAATGAAACAATGAAACATATTACATATTACATACATACCTGGCAAAACTAGACAGAGATTATTAGATCAGCATATCAGTTACTCTCCTATTGTCCACCTCTTACCCGAGAGTACGTATGAAGTAACAACCTCCACCTCCCAAGAACATAAAACCATTATGTGTTATAGCTGGTGCTAAAGCGTGAATGAAAGCACTTATTGAAATTATTATCCTAACTGACATTTGTCGTTTGCACTGTCTCCTTTCATCCAAAATCTAGTTATACATTACTGAGTTTTGCTTGTGGTTCCTTCCTTTGCTGGATCTCTTTGTATGGGCCTTTTTTACCCTGTATCTTTGCTAAATAAATAGAAGTTGAGTATATTGTTGGACATAGATATATTTCCACACAACATACTACTTATTAGTTGTTATCATAGTTATGGTCCTTTTTACTCTTTTATTCTACTATCTTAAAGCTTGTCAATATATGCATTTAGTTGCTGACCCACATGACATGCAGTGAAGGCAATGGCCACAGTGCTGGCCGTCACCAAGTTTGAGATATTTGACCTGTACCTTAGATGCTGAGCCCCCACAGCACTCAATTTCGCTATGAATTATTGCTCAGGCCTTCTGAAATTAGGGAAGAAATAGACAATGGTGAACACAGCCAAAATGGGCATTTCCAAAATTAGAAACCACTTGGAAAATTCAAGCAGCATTGTGCTGGTCAGCCTGAATAACTAACTTGTCAAAGGGCAAGGAGGTGGAAAGAAATGGATCTTTTAACTTCAGGGATTGCACTCATGACACTTGACCATTGAGAATGTTAGCTATGGACAACAACCAATGGTGATAAAAGAAACACTTGATCCTTACTTGTGATTAGGATCCCTAACCGAAAATAAATTAAATTTTTTAAGATGTTGGTGATTTTTATTTTTTTTAAAGAGTATTGAACTTTAAACAAGTACCTGCATGGCCTCTGTTAGGAAGCCTCTGAGTGTCTGGGCCTTTCAAAACTTTAAGAAGTGACTGATACAAAAACTTTAATAACATCAAGTTACAAAAAGTACCTGAGTAGATGTCTCAAAGGCCATTGTTAGAGCTAAAGTTAGCTATTCTGAGGCACCGCTATTCACTCTATGTCCTTGCTTCATAATGGTTGGTATAAAATTCTCCTTTCATTTGGAGTGAAGAGAATTTTTAACTCAGGAAAATACTGTTCCCTGATGGAAAAGATGGGGTTTGTCCTACATTATTATATCTTATGTTATGCTGTGTTTTGTTAGTTTTATCACATTACTCCATGTTAAGTTTTAAGGTTTTTGTGCTGTGTTTTCTTTCTGAAACCTTGGTAGAATTTGCTGTTCTAGTCTAAAAGAGTTCTTGAGATGTACTTGAAGTGGAATTATATTTCAGTTAAATCAGATATATTTATATCTAAGTATAGTCTTTCACACTTTTCTGAATGTCAGTCTGGATCTGTGACACTGTTTCCTGACAATAGGAATGATCCAGAAACAGAGCTGTATATCTCATTAATACTGAGAGGTGGAAACATTGACTAAAAGTACTCCTTATTTTGTCTGTTTTGGAGATAAACTGGTTGTGTCGTTCTAGATCAAGACTTTCCACATTGTTATCACAGTCTGGGAAGAATCTTATTCATCAGATCGTGGAAGACTCTGTTAAAAGGAGAAACCAGGATGCTGTGGAGATCTGGCAGAATGGCAATATCTGCATGATGTTCTAGCACAAACTACAAGATTAGGCTGTTCAGTGAAAATCCAAATGGCTGTGCATGGTGAGATTGTTCTTTTAGAAAAGTTAGCAGTCAAACAATCAATTAAAATCAGTAGGGTCAAAAAAACTCTCAGAAGAAATGATGTCATTGCCAAATCTACTTTTGCTGATTTGTCCACCTTACCACTTTCATTTTAAGTTGTCTTTAGCAGCAAGTTTCTTCAGTCTTCAGTAACAAATTTCAAAAAATTTACTCATCTTTTAAGCACAAAATTAGTCCAATCCTTTTAACAGGAAGAAAAAGTGGAGCTGAATCTCAGCTAGCATAAACTGACATAGTCTCATTAAATGTAATTAATCTACTCTAATTATCATTATCTGAAGTTCAAGACCTCCAATTGAAATAATGTTTTCATTGATCTAATAAATGAAAAAGAGAAAACTGTCTATGTGTCCAGCTATGTAGCTATCTGCATAACCCTCAGATTACACAAAGTTTTTCATTAAAAATCTGGTCAAGACTGTTGCATTTCTTAACAAACTTTTAATCCCCATGAATCCAGCCCATTTTTAGACAACACTGGAAACAAACATATCTTTTCATCATGGAGGATTGGGGGAGGGGGAGGAGGGTGTGCAGGGAAGACAAAAAAGAAACAAAAGTCAGTATTTTATGTCCAAGCCTTTGTAGCAATAGACTTTACTTTCTGATCAGTTTGTTGGCAGTAGAAGGGGAAGAGTAATGAAAAAAAAAAAAGAGTGTGAATATATTCCTTTACTCTCAAAGTATCTTAGTCACTTAGTTTAATTAACAAAGGAGAAAGTTTGTCATGGTAATTTGGAAACATTGCTGAAATTATTCTTATTAATTTTCTTCTGGGGAATAGGGAGGAGAAAGAGAGGGTAGAGAAACACTGAACAATACTGTAACGCTTGAAACAGGCAGCAGCATATGCAAAAATATTGTCAGCTGAACAAGTACAGCATTGTGCGAAGAATCAGCACAAAAATTCTATTTCATCTAAATCCCACATATATCCTTAAATTAAGAAACCACAGCACTTATAGCTTAGCTTCTCTCCCCACCACTATCCCTTACTTACTGTGCTGACAAATGCTTTAATAGATTATCTAAGATTAGAGTAGAATGACAGACTATACTGGCTGCAGTCCGGGATTGCTGAGGAGTTTGGCTACATAAATTATGCATAATGCCAGGATTTTATACACATCACTGGAAATTTCCTAGTTTTCCACATTTAAACAAGAACCCAGGGATATCCAACAAAAGGTTTATGTTACCATTACTAATTTTGTTGGAAGAAATTTTTGCATTGTAGGAAAAAAGTCCATAGTTTGTGTTGGGACACGGCCCTGGCATGTAACCAGGTCTAGATGTCAGGAGGGTTGGATCAGATGACCTCCAGAGATACCTGCCAAACTCAACCTTTCAATGATCTGCGAAAACTCAACTCAAGATGCCTTTTCTGGACTCTTGCAAATTGTTATTTTTGCCTTGTGCTGAAATTTGGAAGGATAGTAGCCCTTCTGGGAAGACATTTTTGCTTTTAGATATTTTATGTTTATTTACTGTAAAGTAAGCTGGTTTTCAGTGCATGCCATCAGCAGGTGTGTTGCAAAAGTCCTCTTTTTATTTGTAGAGTGATGAAGACAACCAGTCTTTAACAGTTTATTTGCAGTGGGAAAAAGTTTATGACATTAGAATTCTATTTCATAATGCTCAGATTTATGATGGGCAGTAAAATCATACAGTCAGTCTTAATGTAAGTGTTATTTAATCACACCAGAGTTACCCAGCATCATGTTATTATGGTATTCACAAAGCCAACATTGCAACTCTCAGCCTTGCTAGAAAATGTAGTGAAAACCAAGTTGTGGGATTTTCATCACTGTGTTTTGTAAGACACTGATCTACACATATATTTCTACAGATAGGCAAAAAAAGCATGGAAACTGTATCAATAGCATAAAACATTCTACCTGAGGTGGCAGTCGTAACCCTTCAGCTGCAGGGTGCCCAGGATATCTCTACCCAAATTAAGATAATGGAAAGTAAAGTCATTAGACCTTTTTCTGAACACATATAAAGGAGAGAAAAAGTTTTAGTCTCAATTCCAGCATGATGGATGGAAAAGGTTTTATAAAGTACATGTTTATACATATGTATTTCAACATGAGGTTTAAATTAAAAACAAGTCTGAAGTCCTAAAGCTGCACAAAGTCCTGGTTTCTACCAGTTTCAATTGCAATTGGCTGCTCATATATTTATATGGTGCTCTTTAGAAGTATTTGTCCGTTATATACTGATTGCTCCTCTAGCACTAAGAGAGGCTTGTCTGGTGCAGAAATCAATGAAAAAAATTCAGTAGTGGTGCTAAAAAAAAAAAATTCAGTGCTCAAGATTTTCTGCATCCTTACTGTAACATATGCCAGGAAATTCATGCAAATACTGGATTTCTATGCCCAGATCTGGTCACTGCATGTGTCAAATGGATAGAGCGAAGTACCTACCTGGATCAGATCATATTATACACTCTCCAAGGCTTGGAGTATACATATATTTCTCGTCTTGCACAATACTGAGCAGATGGAACTTGATTGTCAAAAGCCCTCAGCAGCCAATATGCTGAGTACTTTGTAAAACCTTTCCTGTAGCTGAAAAGGGGAAAAAAGAGTAAAGAGAGTATTTTACTGCGTCAATTACAGTCCACACTTAATGAGCTCCCATCTAGACAATGCACTGCCCAGCCTTTGAAAGGAAAAAAAAACCCAACACTTTTGTTTCTTTCTGCTTTGTAAGATGTATCAATAGCCCAGTTAGGCATCATTTCTTCTTATGGACAATTTATAAAAATGAAAATATAAAAATAGACATAGATGTCTGTGTCAATGCATGTGTATTTGTGTGTGCTTGTGTGTGTACATATTCCATCTGTGTATATTTTTAAATATGCAAACAGAATCCTTTTTACTCTCTCAGTAGAAGTTGTTATAGTCTCCCATAGCAACAACTCACAGATAAAGATTCTCACATCAAACCAAATTGTACATCGAGGACACTGCTGACTGTTATGCCAACATTATAGGTCTGATTTAAATCCACAGAATTACGGAGTTTCCCAGTGCAAGTCTAACCTCAGCTCACCAGGCTACGATACAGCCACGCATATGGCAAATAACATCATGTCTTCTTTTTGACATAGAGAAATGAGTTACAGAGTGAATGGCAGGTTTTATGCCAAATTTCCTAACTTTCGTGGGTTTAAATCTTCCCCCAAATGTTAATATTATGGAAACTAGTGTTTTGATGTTTTGAGGAGACATCCAGTCCTTCTGGACGCAGTTACACTCTGTTTCTCTTGGTGTGGGGGAATTTCTTCTCCCAAACGGTCAGTTGAATGGAACAGCATAAAACAGAAAGACACTTCCTTCTGGCAGGACAGGTGGAAATTTTATGCTCCAGGACTGTTCAGTAATGAACTTTGGCTGCATTCATAAACACAGACACAGCAGCTAGCTATTAATGTAAAGTCATGCAACATGGAAAATAAAATTCATGACTCTCCACCCTTTCACATACACTCTTCATTAGCAGAAACTCTTCAATATTGTCAACACTGCACAGCACATGGTTTCTACCTCAACTTTAAACCCCTAAAAAGAAATGCAGTTAAAACCATGTTTCATCTTCTGAAACAAGCAGACTCAGGTCATGACAGTTTTCAATACTGAAGTTCATAGCCAATCCAGGAGAAGATACTCACAATTTCACTTCAGTGATATTTGTTTTTTGATTTGCTTTTTTCAATCTCACTGTTCACACTTTTGTAGTAGAACTCTATTCCTGCCTAGGATGCCATCTTTGTTGGTTCTTATTGTTTTTTGGTTTTGGGTTTTTTTTTGTAATTGCAATGTTCATTTCCAATGTTTGGGTTTTTTTGTTTTATCCCTTTGTTGTTATTGTTTCTGTTTGTTGTTGTCACTTTCAGAAGCTGAATGAATAATTTAGAACTGTGAAGTGCATTGATGGTTTAGTTCTTTGTTGGGACTGGGATATTAGAAAGGACATGTACAAGTAAAGTAACAAAACCTTTCCTCCTTTCAAAGTCTCTCAGAAACATACCACATATTTTCTCAGGAACAGTAAAGAATCACATTCAAGCACAAACAAAACCACAAGATTTTTATTTTCCTTCATTAAAAAAGTTAAATAATTGACCTTAGACTACTTCATTTTTGTTTGAATAAAAATTCAAAGTTAGAATCATATGAATCATATAAAAAAATAACATTGAAATGTCCCTCATCATGCTTTATATTTCTTATAATGTAAAAGTCTTTGAGTTATTTGAAGCAGAATTTTAAGGAGACAATAGATTTCACATATGTATTTTAATGTATGTACACAAATTGTTTCCTGCTACAATCACTCTAGTGGCTTTAACTCTTTCCAAACAACAAATTACCCTCCAAAAAATATCTTGAAATTAATTTCTTAAATAAAAAAATCTCCAAAACTGAAAAACCAAAAATAACTACCTATGGGACCTTGATAATATGTTTATACTTGAGTATTTTCTTCTGAGCTACAATTGTGTTATAGTTATATAGTAAGTATACAAATTAGTTTCTTTACTTCTTATTCACATTCAGTATTTCTAAAACAAAACAATCATTTATTGCACTTGAGGATTTTGACATTCAGAATGTAAACTTGTTCTTAACTTTGACAAGGTTTTAGTCACTCAGATCCAGGAAACTGAGATTACAAGCCTTACTGTATTCGCTTCATTCCTCCACAGTTTGCATTCCAAACTTTGTGTTTTAATCTCTAAAGTCAATGTCTCAGTTTGCTCCTGTGTGGGATGTTGATGGATTAGGATTTTTAGGACTACTTCCAATCTGATTTCCTCATCCAAGTCAAATAGTGTTTCTGTGCTCCTGTTGATGTCACTGACTGAAGCAGGGGGTTTGGTGGTTTTCCTACACCTGAACTTCCTCTAAAGTAGTGAAATTTTGCTCCAGACTGAATCCTGAGAGCAAAGCCATGTCATGCAAACAGTTGTCCATGGAATATAATGTGGACCAAATTGACCTGTCCATCTGACACAGATGATGCATTGCATGGCCTTGAGTGAATAATTTTCTGTGTTTGGTCTTTCTCTCCTGTAAAACAGGAATAATGATATTTCCACACTTCCATTGTAAAGACATAATATAAAAATAGGTAAGCAGGTCACATACAGGTTCAGTTGTTTCAGTGTCTTGTCTCTCACAGCGGCAGTAGCAGATCTGAATAGATGAGAAGAACAAGACAACCAGTAATATCTCCCTTTTTTACCCCTCCTCAGGTTCTGGCAGGATGGAAAACAAAATCCTTACAATTTCCAGAGTCAAATTTTGAATCTATACTTTTTCTCTTAACATTTTTTAATGGACTTTTCCTTGGTTCTGCAAATGAATGTACCTGAAAACGATTTAACTCATTTGCAATTTTGGCTATGTTTTGTGGCAGTAAGTCCCACAATTGGATTACCTGTTCTATTAAAGCATGACTTACTACAGCAAAACATAACAATTGCCTTTTGCTTGCCTTAACCTGCATGCCTAATAGATAAAAGGAGTGAGAACTGCTGAATAAATGACAAATATTAGCAAAGCCTTATATTAAATTAAAATATCAGTCTATAAATTCACTGATGTCATTTTTTTTAGTAATATTAACTGGCATATCAAAAATACATATGAAATACATATGATTCAAAGAATATATTTACATCAGAATTTAGGAGGGGTAAATTAACAGATCGTTCTATTTTTCTTCACATATCATTAACATTTTATTATATTATATTGCAAATTTAAGGAGTTTTCCTTCACACTGAGGAAACTACCCAATCCGAAATTAATTTTAAACTTGCAGAAGCTTTTTTGCTTGCCCAGACTGTGCAGCAGTCAAAACTCTTGTGTATGAATTCACTTTGGAGAGGCATGGAAACAACATAGAATGAACCACATCTGCAAGCTTCTGCATTGACAGGATTTTAAGGGCAGCTGATTCTTGCCTTGCAGACAGTTCACAGCAGTGCACCTCTGTTTCTTGTGTCTTCAATCAGTAGCAATTGAAGACACAAGACAATAAAAGTTATTAAATTTTAAAAATATATTTTAAAAAAAGTCTTTCTTGGTATTTAAATAGGCTTAAGATGGGATCAGGACCAGGCTGACGGCTTTGGCCGGAGTCCTGCAGTGTAATGCACATCAGAAGCCTCGTGCACATGTGTAGCATACCTGGGATGCCAGGGACAGCTCAGGGTGCAAGCTGCTGTTCAGAAGCTTCTCTTGTTTTTGTTGCAGAGGGTGTGAACTGGTTTTGGCAGTTTGTTCTGAATGACCCTTACATCTTCCCGGTTTTGTTTTATGTGTCTCTCTCTAGAAATCACCCAAACTAACTCTGGGGCAAATTTTTGGGGATCTGTCCCTCTTTACCACTCTCTATTTCCTCTTTCTTTCCTACATCCTCTTTCACCCTGTTCCCAGGGAAGTTCTGCTCACAAAGAAAATAGATTATTAGGTATTTAATCTATGTGACATATTATCTTATTTTTCAAAAGAAAATTTTTAAGGTAAGTCACTGAAATAATTTCATGCTCTCAACTTATTCACATGACAATTCAGTTATGCCTCTCTCTTCCTCATAAAAACCCATAATATTTCCATCTATTGGGGTTTTTGTTATTGTCTTTATAACTTATGAGCACTTTCAAGACCCAAATTGTGTGTAGCTATGCCTAACTTTCCTAGGACCTCACACCTTCATGCCCTTGCTCCTCTACTGGGTCATTCAGTAGAGACTAGAGGTTGTGGTCACTTCCCATACTCACAAAAGGATGTGTCTTCCCTGTCTTTGACGTCAAACATTTAGATGCCTAAATATCACTGCGTCAGACTGTCCTTCTTGTAGGCATGTTCAGGAGGAGATCCATTTATTCATAGGAGAGGACTGTGAAAGGGCAAATGATGAGGCTGGATTTCATGGTCCTTGTGGGACCCTTCCAGCTGAGGATATTCTATGGTTCTAGTCTGTGATTTGTGCTGTGAAGGTGTCAGTAGAATCTCCACTTTCGTCTTTCATTGCGTTCATCCAGTTTGGTAAGTCTCACATTCCTAACTTCTGAGGAAATCAGTAGTATTTAGATGGCTAAAAAGCTGTAAACCAGTGGTTCTTTATGGATGTGTGCAGCACACAGCAAATTGGGGCCCTCATTTCTAGCCCTTCTAGGCAGTGCTGTGACCCCAGCAGGAACATGGTTATTACATGGACAGAAGTCATTCCTGATCTGCTTTCAGGAAAGCTCCTGATGATCTTACTCTTTTTTTGTACTTATTCTCAAGTCCAGCAAAAAAAAGACCATAGGGCCACCTGAAGATGTGCCCCACTTCTTTGCAGTATTTATTTTCTTTTTAGATTTTAATTTTCAGTGCAAGATAGCAAGCCTGCTTGAAGATTTATATACATACAGTAATTTAGGTTTAACTCAACAATTCCATGACTACACTGCCAATGGAGCACAAGCAAAATTTTCCTGCATAGGTCTCAACAAGACAGGGTAGGAATATCCTACATTAGAGAGAGTGGATTGGTTTTCTTTTCATGTTATCTTTTGTTTGTTTGCTCACAAACAGTAGCAGGTCTTTAGCCTTCCTCTTCCTTACCAATAAAACAAACAATAAACCTGGTCTTCCAGCCACTGGAAATTGACGTTTCAAAGGACTTTTAAGCACCTTGACAGCTGGCTGGTCTGACATCATGACACAAGTAGTTTGAGAAACAAGTGCAGCCTGTAATTTGACTTCAAATCTTGACCTATCCAACAGTCACCTACTCCGGTCATACAGAAAAAAAATTGCTATTAGTAACTGAGGTGGCAATTAGGTCTGTTATTTAATGAGTTTTTAAATTATTATTTTAAATTATTTTTGTTCCAAAAATCAATTTGGAGTCATAAGCGTTTTTATTAAGGGAAATTCCTCATGAAATGAAGAAGTTATACATTTTGTTGCAGAACTAATAGAATAAAGTATTTTCATCTTGTTAAAATTTCTGATTTCATTTTAAATAACTTTTTACTGAACACTCTGATTTAGATGAAAAAAAAAAAAAAGCAAAATTACATCCAAGTAATCTTTCTTCTGACCCATTCCAAGCCTCAATTTTGTTTCCTTCATGTCTTTAACTAATCTCAGGTGGAATCTGTAAACATTTACACAGTTAGAAAATCAACTATAAAGTTAAGTACTGCTTCAGGATTTTTAACCTCAGTCAGCACACAAAAGTATTGGACTAAACTCTGCATATGAACCACAACATGTACATGAACAAAGCAAAAGCTCCGAACCTTTGAAATTCCCCCTTTGATGTTTAATTCTATCTAAAATAGAGGATATATTATGCCCTGTGCTGAGGAAAATACAGAGGAATTCCTTTTGTCAGAGGAAACAAGAAATAATCCACAGACTTTTTCACTAATGAATCTGATGCCTGCTCTAAAAAGTTAATGAAAAGTCTCTCCATTGAATTCCATGGGCTTTGGAGAAAACCCCAGATAAGCTGTTCAGCGAGAGCAAGTAAAATAAATTGGAAAAAGGTTCTTTGCTTTATGAAGTCATTTTAAGGGAGGTAATGGAACAGCTGTTGCATAGATAAAACACACATGTCCCTTCAGAAATGCAGTTGGGCAGAGCCTTGCTGCACAGCATGACTTGTGGGCATCGCCCAAGAGCTTCTCTGGCTGAACAGACCACTAGCCTGAGCGCTAACCTCGCAATGACTCCCCAAATCCCTCTGGCCCCTTTAAGGGAAAAACAGCTTCATTAGTTCCTCACATAAACAGCCAGAACATAAACACAACATGCTCCATTAAAATGGTCAAATTAAGCAAGTGGAGAACCTTTCCTACATCGTGTCAGGTTTACTGGTTTCATTTTCGATTTTGTTTTCCTTTTTCTTCCTTCCCAGTTTTGGTTTGCATGCTTTCATTTTCAGGGCATGCAAGTGGATATTTAGACAGAACTAACTATATTTTATGTTGCTTATTGCAGCTGCGTTTTAAGGACTTTTTTCCTGCTCCTGCTTGAATTTTAAAATGAGCATTTGGAAACTAAAATTGATGCATCAGAGAGCACATATAAATTTTTGGTGGTCTTGAAGGATTATGGTGAAAGAACCCTTTTTTGTGTTATCTACTTGAAACAATTCTCCATCTCCATTGATTTCACTGTGTAAAACATGGTGAAAAATACAGTAGATCATTTAGCTTCCTGCTAGCACTTTAGAGTTTGTCATCCAAGTGTTTGAAAGTATTTCAGGTAAAACATGATGACCACAGCAAAATCCTTCTTAGACCTAGTGTTGCTCTGAATCTTTGGCAACTTTCTCTTTTGTTGTTGGTTACATAAGAAGTTCCCATTTATATGTTTATTTGTGTGTGTAGAGATACAGCGTGATATAGTCTGTAAGGGTAAAAGACAGACAAGGGAGACGCTGTTGTTGATGACCACACATCTGTTGCTTAGCTAAACGTTCTTTTTTTATCTTTCTTTCATGTCTTAATTTTTTTTTCCGTCTTCTTTATTAATTTCTACCGTGTCTTTACTGTCGTTTTTGTCCTTTCCACTTTGGACTAGGATTTCAAGAGGTATTTACAAATTAAAAAGCACTGCAGGACAGTTTATTCTTTTTAAACTGTAAGTTCTTCTACTTTGAGCTTCACATCTTTATTCATACTTGTCGGAATTATCTCCTCACCACCTTTTTTTAAACCAAAATGCATTCTCTTTTTTAACTTTCTTGTCCCACTCACTCATACTCCATTGAAAAATACTTCTGTTTCTTTTTTTTTGTTTGTTTCTTTGTTCTCCTTTTAATCTTTGATGTGTAAACTTTTTGGAAAGCTGCTTTCAGCTTTTTATAAAGGGAAGAGACTTCCTGGCTTAAAAATTATTTTTTTTTTTTTAAGATTTTTCCTTTATGAAGAATTTAAGTAAGAGAAAGGATAGAAAAGCAAAATAAACACATTGATTGATCTGAGTTAATTATCATTTTAATTTAGTCATTATATTCCTCTTTTCCTATTTAAAGGGGGAAAAGTCAAGGTTTAGAATACTTGTAAGAAAGGAAAGGAAATATTTCTGACAGTCATAATAATAGTAATAGTAATTACAATAACAATAACAAAACCAACAACAATAACAGTATTAAACGCATTAAAAACTTTATTTAACAACTCTTTGTTGAAAATTCTTAAAAGGTTAAACATTTAACCTGCAAATAAAATGTGTTATCTAACACAATGCAGTTATGCTATGAGGATTTATCTTCATATAACATCTAACTTTAAAAATAATTACAGAGAACTTCCTATTAAAAAGTTATATTCATTCTTATCCAAAGTTTATCAATAAATTAAGTTGAATATATATTATGGTCCATTAACTGAAAAGGAATGAGCTTTACTGTTTCTGTTCTTGTCATTAAAACACCTTCCTTTCAATGGACTGGAAAGTTCTGTGTAGAACTAAAATAACTCTTGCATTGAAACATGATGTAAGAGAAAGGTAGGAAATCAAAGTACGGCCAACATCACCTTAGGCGTGATCCTTGCCTGTTTACAATAGGACACAGGTTTCTCTGAAGAAGTTGTCTGAAACAGGAAGGAGTGACCTCATTGTCATCTATGATGGGGTGACTGCATCAGTGGGCAAGGGGAGAGCTACAGCTGTAATCTATATGGAATGCTGTAATGCCTTTGGGACAGGGTGCCCCACAACCTCCCTCTCTCCAGAGTTTGCTGGATGATCAGTTGTTTGGATAGTCATGTCCAGAAGGAAGTGGCCAATGGCTTAATGTCCAGATGGAGGTCAATGAAAAGAGGTGCTCCTTTGGGGTCTCTGTTGGGATCAGCATTGTTTAATGTCTTCATTAATGCCCTAGATAAAGGGATTGAGAGCACTCTCAGCAAGTTTGCAGATGACACCTAGCTGAGCGGTGCTGTTGATACACCTGAAGGTCAGGATGGGATCTAGGGGCACCTGGACAAGCTGGAGAAGTTGTCTATGGGGATCTCATGAGGTTTAACAAGACCAAACACAAGGTGCTGTACCTGGGTCAGGGCATGAATCCAGGCTGAGGGATTCTGGGCAGGCCTGCCCAGAAGGACTTGGGGGTGCTGTGGGTGAGAGTCTGGACATGCCCCAGCCATGGCACTCACAGCCCAGAGAGCCAAACGTGTCCTGGGCTGCATCCAGAGCCCCGTGGGCAGCAGGGGAGGGAGGGGATTCTGCCCCTCTGCTCTGCTCTGCTGAGACCCACCTGCATCCAGCTCTGGGCTCCCAGCACAGGAAGGACATGGATCTGCCTGGAGCAGGTCCAGAGGCGGCCACAGAAATGATTGGAGGGCTGGAGTACCTCTCCTATGAGGAAAGGCTGAGAGAGTTGTTGTTGTTCAACCTGGAGAAGAGAAGGCTTTGGGGAGACCTTATAACTGCCCTTCAGTACTGAAAGGAGTCTTATAAACAAGATGGGGACAAATTTTCTGTATGGTCTGTTGCAATAGGGCAAGGAGTGAAGATTTTAATTTAAAAAAGAGTGTAAATTCAGATGAGATATAAGAAGATTTTGAATGGTGAGGATGGTGAGATGCTGTAACAGGTTACCCAGAAAGCTGTTGGGATACCCCATCCTTGGAAATCTTCAAGGTTGCTCTGAGCTCCCAGGTCTAGTTGAAGTTGGCCTGGCTTACTGCAGGGAGGGCTGGACTGGATGACCTTTAAAGATCCCTGCCAACCCAAACTATTCTATGATTCTATGCTTCTGTAACAGGTAGTCTGAGAAAACACAGCCTTTCATACAGAGGTAAAAAGCGACATGTTGGCAAAGAGAAATATGGACACAGTTCTCTCTTCTATCGAGTTTTCTGACTGTCTTTTTCTGTGTCATGTGGTGTTCTCATAGAAATATTCATTTATTGTAATTTTAGACACCTCAGTGAAGCACCTGAAAGAAGAAGATAGTTGCTGTAGGTACATGTCTAAAATTGTGTTTCTGTTATTAGTGCTAGAGGGAACTCTATCATTCTCCTGAGAAAAGGAAGATGATTAAGGACCTTACGTAAGTGTCAAAATTTAGCTAAAATCAGTCTGGGACTTTCTCAAACCATGTCAGTAAATCACGATTAAGCAAATGTGCACTTTTAAGAGAGATGATGAAAACTTGCATGCTGTTCATCGGATTTGGTTTTGTCTCCATAGTAATTTTCTAGCGTATGACATCTCTGCGTAGTTGTAATCTTTTATATAGAGAGCTGACTGAGATTATATATAGTGATTTCCCTTTACTTCATTTTTGCCTTTGCAAATAAGGTGTTCTTAATGTGTGTTGCAGAAGGTCTTCCATCCCTGTTGTGATTGATGGCTAGCAAACTGCTGGGGACAATTCCATTTGGTGGGTAAAAAACCACTATCTCGTTTATCTTTATATCATATCTGTTGCAAATTAAACTAAAAACATGGAGTTTGCACACTAAAATTGTTACACTGTGGAGCAATGTGCCTATAAAACAGCATGTTAACAAGCACGACATGATAAATGAAATGCAATAAACTTCTGTAATTTCAGATTCTCCCAGAGGCAGATGACGAGGTTATCACCTGTTGAGCTTTGCTTGGTGACAGCATAACAGTATCTCCAAGAAAGTACTGGCTGGGCTGGCTTTACAAGAAGTGAGTGGCTACTAGCGTGCATTTGGTTAACTTCACACATGCTGCATCTAAGATAAGATTCACAATTCAAGCAACCAAATGCAGAGGGAAAAAAACACTTTGCTTGCTGGATTACTGGTGCTCCTGAACTGGAATGTCCTGTTTTCTTCAGTAGATGGCAGCAGTACTGATGCATGATAAAAGCTGGGTTCCAAAAGCATTTTGTAAAATAAAGTTGCTTTTTAAAACTTTTCTTTCCCCCCATACTATCACAATCATAAATGATCATAACACCTGAGCCTTTACCGGTCTGATATTAAACCTCATCCCCAGCTTCAATAGCGAAGTGATTCACATGTGTGCAACCTTGTCTAAAAGCAAACAAACAAATCAAACCAAAACTAACAAAATGAATCAAAAACTCAAGGGAAGTGAACCAAAAATCCCCAACTATCTTACTGATCAAAGCTGCTTTGTTTTTATGTGCCAGTAAACATTTATTAGCATTAGCTCTCTAGCCATACATGTAGATATATTTTTCCTCATAAGGTGTCCCATGGCACTACCAAAAAGGTTTTTTACCAACACTATGACTCTCTTCAGGAAGATATCAGAAGAGCACAGGTTTGGGAATGGGAAAGAAGCAAAGAATGTCTCAAGGGTTTATTTGTCTTTCATAAAACATGTCTATTTCCCACCACAAAACTGAATATAATTTTAATTCAAATGTGCATATTTCAGCTGACTATTTTTAAAGTATCAGAAATATTAAAATAGTCCCTTCAGGGTCCCTGAGCTTTTATTTTTGAAGGTGGGGGAGAGAAAAAGAGAAGGACACTCAGAAGGGAATCATAAAACTGAAGTCTTAGGTGCAAGAAACCTGGTTTCAAATTCCTGTACCTGGTTCAGCCTGGCAAAAGGTATCTGCTTCCCCTTCTGTGAGTGCTCTAGCCCCAGGGCTATGAGAATATAGTTGTGTATTCAATCTGGCCCAGTAAATATTTCATTACTTATACATAGAGTTTGAATGCAGGGACTGCATCATGCACCTTAGATGCAGGTGAAAAGCAAAGGGAGGGTCTCCACATGAAAAGCCTGAAAATTAGAACCCTCAATATATAACTTCTGTATTCCCTAAAAATATCCTGAGGCACTCAGAGTCTTGTGAATGTAAAATTTCTGCCCTTTACACACATCACAAGAAATAGGATAGTAGATCTCTAAACCAAAAATTCCGTGTTTCTCAGGGGAAAGCAAAGACAAAAATTAACAAGAGAGAACATTTACCAATTTGATGGAAAAATTACAGGTTGTTTTTCTTTTTTATTATTTAAAATATTCTCTGCTAATATTTACTTACATGGTGGACTTGCGGCTCTGTGAGATGGAGAATTTCCTGGGTGTGAAAAAACAACTATTACTCTATCATAACAAAGCTCAGATGTATATGATGAGAAAAGGTGAATAGTTCAGAGGTCTAAATGCCATGGGATACCTTGAACACTACTGAAAATGTTCCTGAAATTTGTACTTGAGTTTTTTACCTCTGCATTAATTTCACCAGTGCTTGGATGTTGCAAGCGCTTTTGTATTTCTTTAATATGCTTCACATGGCTGGTTTGTGTCTAAAGTCATCTTCTATAGTCTACAGCAACAAAAACTTTTAACAAAATTTGTGTTAGGATTGAATCCTCATAACTGCTGGCCTAATTATAAAAAAATGGCGTCGCCTTGGTGACACCTTATAAATAAGTGTTCCCTTCAAGCAACTATAGATAAGGACAGAGAAAAAAAAAATCATCTTAACATCTCATATTGATTGCTGGGTCAATGCTGTTCTTGAAACTGTAAAATATGAATGAGCAGCCTTTGAACAGAGTAAGATACTAGATGCCTTTGATCAAATCTGGAATGCATTTCTGCACTGCTACTCACTAAAAAGAACAAATAGAGGATAACCCTCAAATGATCAACCCTGGATCCACAAGGCCCTCTTCTGTGTAGCTCAAAAACTAAATATATATTGACCAAATGACAGGTTTCAGAAGAATGGGTGTGTTTGTGAGACATTCAAGGAAGTAAACAATAGAAAAGGACAAATTTTATTTAGATCATTCCTAAGGGACTGATATACAATTAATGGAATTAAATTAAGCAGAGAAATTTGTTGACTGGACATCAGTCTACATATACTTAATTATGGAGAGGTCTGTCCAACTTGTGAAAGAGTCTGTAAGAAGAAACAGAAGAAATCACATTGTTTCCAGAAAACTGGATGTGGTAGGATGTTGATGAATACAATAAGCTTATAGGGTATTGTGGATAGAGGAAATTCCTAAAGAAAATAGAATTTTCAGTTTTAGATAATAACATTAAAAATAAATAACAGAGAAAACAAAACAAATTTTAGCTGTAATACCTCAGAGATATTTGTATGTCTCGGGACTCCACCTGCACTTTTAAGTTTTTAACTATATGTATACTTACTAATATATATGTTTAATTCTTCTTATTCTGTGACACCACGTATGGAATACAACCAACTAAGCTGTGACTCAAAAGAAGTGCCATTACAGATGTGACCAGTTCATGAAGACGCATAGAGGCATAGAGCCTGTGAATTACAGCCTGTGTTCCACATTTCCCAAATGATTTTTTTTTTTCAAGTGGATTTCCTCAAAAGGACTTGAAAGTGTTTTGGAGATTTGTTTACACACTGTTCAGTGTGGGGTTTTGTTGGTTTTCTTCTGTTTATTTTTTTGATTGGTTGGTTGATTGATTGGGATTTTTTAAATCAAAGTTTTAAACTTTTAATACAGCTCTTTTTTTCTGGTCTTATGCTTAACTTTCCTTTGTTCTTCTGGGTTCTGCAGTCCACAACATCAGTTTTCCCTGAGAAGAAGAACTGGAAAGGAGAAGAAAGCTTACAATGGCTCTTCCATGTCCCGAATCTTCCACTGGGAGCATGCTGCTGATGGTCAGGGTTTCCTTGACTGATCTTCTCGGATCCACTTGGTGCAAACATATTTATATACATTTTCTCATACATGGTCTAGTTTTTCTCCATTTGTATCCAGCTAAAATTTAAATCTTGTACGTTTAATACATAAGTTGTTGTACATAAATGTAATCTTCCCCAGCACATTAGCACAAAGAATATAATTTTCTGCTCAGTGACTATGGAGATTTCTTAGGCTTCTATTGTATCTGGCATGCTCAAACTTAAACTAGAACAGTCTGGGTAATAGCCACTTGATCAAAACACAAAAAAGCATCAGAGTTAAAGCAACCTATGACCTCCTCAAGTCAGCAGAAGACTGGATGAGACCTGAGATCCTGCACTGTCAGGCCCTTATGGTGTCTGTGGCCTTCTCCTGAGCTAAAGCTGGGATGAAATATGTCCCTCATTTACTTCCCTTCAACACAACTACTACTACACTGTGTAGTTTCATATAAGCACTCGATGTATCCACAAACGATGTATGAATTTCCCCAGTATGTCAGAATTTATATGTATTTCACAAAATTAGCAATGACAGCATTCCAGAAAAGTTAGGAAAACTGAAGAATGTGATATCATTAGGATGGACATTTTGCTGCTAGACTTCAAAAGGGTTTAGGTCCAGTACTATTTTCTGTCTATTGTTTATAGTACTAAATCTTTTTTGGGGAAAGTCCACACAAGCTCAGTAAGTTATCTTTGGTCAACTTCTTACTCTCCCTTGAGACACCTGAAAGGTGTGGGCAGGGGTATCTTCTTTCATTTCAGAAATGGAGATCAATTTAATCCCTTTAGAATGAGCATGAGTCACTCCAGCTTAACACATATTACTGTTTGAAACTCCAGAAAATGGGATAGTCAGAATTAACGTCCACTATATTTTTCTCATCTGATTGTAAAATTCACAGGTGGAGAACACTAAAGGAATAGTAGTTAAGATCCTTTCCAAAAAGAAATTTTTACCCAATCTCTACAACCTCTTAAACTAGGAGGTCAGGCAACAGAGTGTCTGTAAGTCAGTTTGAGTCTGTTCCAGTTTGTCCTCAAAGGAGGAAGCCTGGGTTCCTAACTCTGGCACCAGGAAAAAGTTTCAGCAATATCTCACCTCCTGTGATTAGTTTGAAAGATCACTGGTTTTAAAGGAAGAGTCTAATGAAAAAAAATTTAATGATTCTGGACAAGGAAGGGGCTTTATCTGCCTATTATGCTGAAGAGAAATATAATCTGCAGTAGAGTTGAGTTCTAAACTACACTCCTTTTTCATTTCTATGTACAAAGAAATTTGTATTCTCCTCTGGGCAAGGCAAGAAACCAGACAGATTGATAGGAAAACAGGTTTTCTGGCTTATTGTTAAAGATGTTTCTTTGATTTGTGCAGAACAGCATTAAGACAACACAAGATAAGTAATGAAGGAGAAGGAAAATGCAGAAACCCAACCTCGGAGCTCACATAGGATCACTCTAAGTGGGTATTCATGCTACTTTTCAACTTCCTTAAAACAGTTTTATCATTGAAAGAAAAGGGGAAACAAGGAGAAAACAACTAACAAACCTATAGTCAGATCGAAATTACGGAACAGTCCTCCCATTTGTTTTTATTTTTTTCACATCTGAAAACAATGATGGTTTCTTTTGATTCGATAGGTATTTATCCAGCAGAATGGTACAATAGCATCCCAGGAGAGATCACTTCTTCAGTCTGAGCTAGACAACTGGGCTCCTTCTACAGCCAGCTGTGGAGAATTGGTGCCTCTGGAGGGCAATTAAGCTCATCTTATGATGGGTGTTTAAGAGGGAGATCTACAGAAAGCGATTTGTCTTAGCTATATTTCTCCATTAACTATGGACAGTCTAAGGAAATAGCTTAAATTGGACACTTAACTTTGAGACAGCTAAAAGTAGGGGTGAGTCCCAGCTCTTGTCACTGTGCAATATACGCCCTCATCATTCACAATGATTATGTTCAGCTGCACATAAGGATTTCTGGGTGACTATATTGCCCTCTGTGTATCATCCTTCTCCCCAAACTTATGTGTTTCAAGGACCTGGCCTGCTGAACTCACTAGGAATTTTCAATTCATTGCATTATTGCAGAATTCATAGCTCTTACCAAGCTGTGGATAAAGGGTATTCTGGTAAAACCCCAGTGCCAGAAATAAAATTTTGCCTTACAAGTCACAGCTTTTTATCAGGTGCTCTTGGTATTCTTTTCTCACCTTTTAGTCAATATCAATATTAAAAAGCCTTTGCTCAGAGTATTCAGGAAAGAAATATTCAGTATGAGTGCAGAATTCAGGTTCCCCATTCAGTGAAGAGGGACAAAAGAAAATACTTGAAAAATAGCACAGGTAACAGAGGACTGTGAACTGCTTAGACTGCAAAATTCTGAATTATTTTTCTTGGCATGTCTAACCAAAATCTTAGCCAACAGAGAACATGTACTGATAAAGTCAATGACAAAGCTTGAAACGGAAACAACTGAAAACACAGAAACAATTACTGCCCAACTGTCTTTGTTTAAGCTGCCATTTACTTATGAGCATTTGGATCTTATTATTTCTGCCAAATTTGTATTTTACTGAGGCCGAGAAAACAAGACAAAACAAATCTCTGTTCTTGAATTTGAGACAGCTGGGCTCTAGTGAAGGTGACTCTGAGTTCCCAAGCAAGTAAGAATCAGTGTTCACATAGAAACTGCTTTCACTGTTAGACTGTTAGGAGTCATGCATTCATTTCCTGAAGGGAGAAGGGAAATAAGCTTTGTATAATTACTTAGGGATGTGGATCTATGATTGTGCTGCAATGCTGAATTGGAAATTAATTTCTTGCCATGCAAATCAATTTGTTCATTGGAATGATCTCCAAATTTTTGCTAGACTCAAAGCCATTTGAGACTTAGATTTCCTCAAGGAGTGCTGAAACAACCATTCTACTGAATGTGTGGAGGATGACGCGCTGGTAAAATTGTGCAATAATTCAGGCTGAAAGTGACCTCTGGAGGTCATCTATTGTGACAGTTGCTCAGAGGTGTTGGGGAGAACCGACTTCAAAGTTAGAGCTTAGGCAAGTTTTTAATATAAATTCATATTTTTTTTCCTAATTTTCCTACTGCTGTAGGAAAGCAGCCCAAAATACCCACTAAAGCTAAGTTAAACTGTTTCTACCGCTGGTAGAAGTTGAACTGTTTCTACCACTATCTACCAAGCCAGTCATCTCATCATAAAGGTGTTCCAGACCATTAGGCACAACTTAGCCGTTGTAAATCCGGGCTGGTCAGCTCACATTATTATAACTTCCACACCTGGACAAGGCTCAAGGAAGATTTGCTTCATAGTGTTCCTAGTGTTACACTAAAAATCTTGTGGTCAAAATGGATTACATCTAGTAAGTGCTGATAAGAATTTATTGTTATTTTAACTCAAGCCTAGTCTTCTCAAAATACAGCAGTTGTTATTATTCCAATGAGATTGACTGATACATTTCCATTTCATAATTCGTTTAAGACTGACACACACAAATGTTAGAGTTTCTAGCCCATTCCTTAGTTTACACTCAAATAGTCTTGCAAAATCAACCGGTTTAATTGTACTGGATAATGTGAGTTCATGGGGTTGCCAAATAATAAAGTTCTTAATAAAACAGTAAACTATATTGACAACTTTGACTTCAACCCTTTTCATTTTGTGTTTTCTTGTGGATGCTTTTGAAAGTTTTCTAAGTCTCCTTCTTGTTTTTTATTTACTGGTTACTACAAAATTTAAATCACCTTAAATTGACTATTAGCTGAAGTTATTCATTAACTTTCCTCAGTTGCAATTAACATAAAGGATTAATGCTTGTTATTTAGTGATTTCAGAGGTTGTCAGAACTTCACCTTGTAAAGTATTACAAGAGATAAGCTAAAACAATTGAGGCAATAACCACCTACCAAAAGACTTTTTTAAATAGGCAAATTATTGTGAGATCATGTCTGGTCAACACAACCTGAAACAGTCCTGAGACCCTGGGTGACCAGGTCAGCACAAAGGCTGTTACCTCCTTCTAGTCACAGAAGAAATTTTATATACTAGGCTGTACACAACTCAGAACACAACTGGAAAGTTGCAGGTCTTGACATTTTTAAAGGCAAACACGTCAGTCTTCACATGTGTGTAAGATAGTTTTCTCCAGTACAATTATTTCCTTCTGTATAAATAATATTCATGAATACAGGAGCCAGAACTTGACTATACCCTATTCCCATGTTAGGTCATGGAAGTACTGAATAATCTTTTCATACTTGCTTTATTTGCCTAATGAACATAAACTAGAGGAACAGGATTGGAAATAAGGGGTGGAGAGAGAAATATTGCTGTCCTTGTTTTGCCATCAGGGCCTTTAAATCCCACTATCTAAGGCATTTTCTCTAATTGCATAGAATATCTAACAGAGCCAATAAATAAACTGCAGTTTCCTGAGTGCTACCTCAGTAACTTAATTACAAAACTATTCCTGCCTGAGTTTCTCAAAACTGATGAAAGAAAAGGCTAAAAAACTACAAGATTTTTGAAGGTTTGAATCTGTCACAAATTGTTTTCATCTATTCATGCATATTTTGAAGATTTTTATTGTTTCCAATTAACCTTATTTATTTCATTCAGCCCATATTTTTTTTCTATTACCTTTTGTTGTTGTTGTTGTTATTGTTCCACTGACATGCAATTTATTTCCCCTTTTGCCAGTTAGATCCTTCCTTTTAAGTTCCCCTTCTCTTGGCTTTTAGGAGATTCCGTGTTTTCAGTAATAGAAAGTTGTTATGTGGTTAAAAAGAATGTCTGAGCCTTCTCACATTATGCCATCAGTGCAATGAATGCAAGCACCACTAACCAGCTTGTTGAAATCAAAAGGAGACTAAAGCCAGTCTTGCTGAGTGGAGTGTGAATTGCAGTTGAGCAGAATATAATTATAAAAGCAAAATACATTTTTTTGCCATTTCTGATAGCACAACGATAAACCTGGGGGTTTTTAAGAAACAGCTCTAGATAGGTAAGCTCAATTTTGGAATCATTATCTAGTGTTAAGTGCATTAAAGCCATCCTTTTTAGAGACAACCAATTGTCCTGACTAATTTTACTGCAAACCTGAAACCAATCATTCATTCCAAGAATCCTTTGGATAAGTGAGCATAGGAAAAACCCTGTCTTAGTCTTTCTTAATTTATGCCATTCATATTCACAGAAACTTAACTGAAGTATGTAGTTATATGTCCAAACTTAAGATGCTTTTTGAATTTGATATAAACATTTTATGTTACAGCATTTTGAAGAAAATCTCATGAGCATATAATTTATTGGTATTATGACAGCTCATTAAGTCTGTCTAGAAAACAGTATTTTAATTTTACAAAAAAAAAAAGATTGTTTTGGAGTTGTTTTTTCTTCTGATGCAGGATAAAAATTTGATTTATGTGATTTCTTAGTGTCTAGGTAGGAAAAAAAACAACATTGAGATCAATGACCTATAGCTGTTTTTCCATCTCCCTTGTGCATATCCTGACATCTCAACTTTTATCTAGGTCAGTGTGATTCTCTGAGACCTGAATTTAACCTTTGGTTCAGGAAAACTTCAGCACTTCTGTCAAAATAATTATTTTCAGACACAAAAACACAGTTTTGATAAATATGCAGAGATAGCTGTTAAATTTCTGAATAGCTACTTAGCTCAGTCTGCAGGACTCTGGAATAGGCAAAGCCGTATCTCAGCTGGATGAATCTTTGCAGGGTGCATTTATCCCTACATTGAGGTTAAGATCTTTGTCTGTGTGGGGTTTTTTTGATGAAAACACATCTCAAATAGCTAATTTGTGATAGCCACAACAGACTCTGAAGCCATGGTCAGAAAGGTTACACAGGGTTTATGGTCCTGGAAAGTTTTTGCTCATATTTAATGGTGCATGAAAACTCTGGTGTTTCCATGCACAAAGCAAGACAACATGGTAGGTTTACACTAGATACTAGGAAGAAATTCTCCCCTGTGAGGGTGGTGAGGCCTTGGCACAGGTTATCCAGAGAAACTGTGGCTGCCCCATCTGTGGAAGTGTCCAAGGACAGGTTGGACAGGGCTTGGAGCAACCTGGGATACTGGAAGGTGTGCCTGCCCATGGCAGGAGGTTGGAGATAAATGGTCTTTAAGATCTCTTACCACCCTAAACAATTCCATGACTCTCTGAATCTATGAAGACAACCGTGTATATCTTCAGACTTCTCTTTAAATCTGGTTGACAATTCTTAATTTCCAGTCAAGAAAAAAGTATCGCAGAAGGAATTAATTTTATTTTTCCTATAATCCACTTGCCCCCTCCAAAAAAGCCCCAAAATGCTAATGATCACATGTACCAGAAGTCAGTCAAGAATTTCTGAGTAGGTTTAGTGTGGCTTCATTAAAAGAGCCAAGTGGGATCAGTTTTCCAGGCTGGTTACCACATCCATAATGCTACTCAAGCTACAGAAAACTGCATCAGTGCTTCTTAAAAAAAAAAAAAGAAGAAAAAAAAATTAAAGAAATGTTATGTTCCTCTAATGAGACATGTTGTCTTCATTAGCATTCCTGTGAGGTGTTATACAAAACAAACTGAACAAGCCCGTTCTGCACAAAATAACTACTTTGGTCTGCAATCAAGTATCTTGCTTTAAGTCTTCTTACTGTTCACCACTTTCACTATTAGTTTTAGCGGACTTCACACTGTGTGTGTAGTTAAATGGTAGTGTCCAACGCAATGCTGTGGCATTCTGTCTGCACATGATGCCAGAAATAACGATATGCTAATATTAACCAAGGCATTGAAATTTATCACACAGCTTAACTAGGATCTTTTTTCCCAGGTACCTTTTCTATAACACATATATTTGTCTTCTAAATACCTTGCTTCATACTAATATAGGTAAGTGTATGAGTTTGTCACTGTATCATTGGTTCCAATATTAAAAAATAACAATTAAAAAGAGGAATTATAGAAAGAAAAGAGGGAAAAAATGTAAGAAGTAGGCATGTTAAAATTCTTAAGCTGTTCCTTATAATGATACAAAATTTCTATACATACTACATAAGGATGACTGTAGAAGGCTGGATATACTGCTCTAGAAAGGAAGGAAATTTGAGAAGGGAATTAAAAATTGTCCATGGAATTACTGTGAAATAAACCCAAGATCAGGATAACTTCTTTTGAATCCTTGTTATTTGAAGATTGGCTTATTATCTGAGTCATTAAAAAATATTAATTCCTTGTTTCTTCTTAAAAGAACAATAATAGCCCAACTAATTATAACTCATATAGTCCCCTGGAAAAGCGTAGAAAGCTCTATCTCGTAGAAGGCTGGAGATTTAGAGCATCTTGCAAAGCCAGTGTCTTCAGAATGCAGTCGTTAAGTAAATTCAGTAAATGGCTTGCTCTTTTCAACCTAATTTTGTAGCAGTTTCGTAGACAGTGAAACTAAAGCAGAGGTAAGCAAGGTGAAATTAGGTGAAATATTCTGAGTCACAGCCAGAGCTCTCCCATGATTATAAGCCCACCATTACAACTATAAGCTCTCCCACAATTATAACTTCAAGTCATCTGACTCATGTTTTCTTTCTTCATGCGACTTTGATCTACAGATGTGAAATCTTGTAACAAATTAAGGAACAACTGAGGCATAGAACCAAACAATGTATTTTTATTTAAAGTTCTTTTACCATCAATTTTGCCCTCCTTGAGGAGAGCAGTACTCACAAATTTAAAAATTACTGTGAAGGGCAAAATGAAACAACAGAATTCAAACACTGGCGAATATCCATTCGGCACTTCAATAGACGTAATATTACTACCTGAGCAAAAAAGAACTTCAGGGACACCATTCTGCTTTCACTCATGACAGTAAATCTAGAGTAACTTCACTACAAATGTTGTAGTCAATAGTTATTCCTGATTTACACTTATGAAGCTGAGAGAAAATGGAGCTTTAATTGATCAGCAAAGCCTGTCTCTGTGTAGATTTTTCTCCAGCAGCCATCTTACTGTAGTAATTTCAAGAAAAAATAATAAGATTCAAACACCACAGTAAGCTGTTAAGGAAATTATATATCAAATAAGCCCCAAAAAGCCTGGAGAATTGCAAACAGAAGTGTTGCCTTACAGGTCTCATTCCTTATGTAGATTTAAATAATTCAATTGTTGAATAAATCTTCTATATTCTATTTATTCAAGCATTTTCAACTTTCATTTCCCAGCAGCCATGCCAAGAGTCATAAGAAAGAAAAGATCTTTTTTGATCATTGACAACAGTGATGTGAAAATAAGTTGCATAGCTAAGTTTCTGCATATTGTATAGTAAATGGACAGATAACGGTATGCTGCCTACAACTATCCTCAGCAAGAGTGGGACTGGCAAAATAAAACAGTTTCTTCCCTAGGCTTAAATAATTCATTGGTTGAATCACTGAATACATCTCAGATTTTGTCATGCATTCACAGATTTCCTGTGATACTTTTGCTGACAATAAAATTTAAAACCAAACCAAACAAAAACATACCTAGACTTCTCTTAAAGAGGCAAGAGTTTGATAAGAAATCCTTTGTAGTTTCAGAAAACTTACATCATATTGAAGATGATTGCTGTGTTCATAGTAGTAACTTCTATGGTAGTTGAAATAGCTGTTTATTATGTATTTTAAACAATTTTTCAGTCTTTTATCTGGAGGTGTTCGATCAAGTATGAGCTACAGGGAATTCAGAAAAGCTTTTTTCACTTCCCATGTTCTCCTCCTGAAATCAAAGTGACAGGGTTATCATGTTGTCAAATTCTATTGTGTGACAAAAGTAGGCACAATACTGACAAGGGTTGAATTGACCGTCATTCCCTTTAAAGCTTTGTGCGCATTTGGCTCTGTAGTTTGATTGGAGAAACATGGCAAATCAAGTTTGTTGCAGTTTCATTTTCTAAGGCAATAATTGCCTTGGTAATTGCACCCATGGATTTGCCATCCCATTGCCATAGAATCTGAACACTCAGAGCTCTTTCTAAGATTCATTGATTATGCATACGTAAATGAAGACATGGTATTCCGCAAATGCAGTCTGCTCTGGGGCAGAAATTAGGTAATAAAGAGCAATACAAAGAATCTTTTATCATTCTTCTCAGCAGACATTGTGTTAGTTGCCAGGTTTATTTAGAAATTAGGTACATCCTGGGAGCACATACTTGCATGTGGCAGTTCCACAGTGATGAATTTTGTCCATTCACTTGTCTTACAGCTGTTTGTCCTGCCTTCTTCTCCCAACATTCAGCGCAATTCAGCAAGAAGGCTTTTTGAACCAAACTGGTAGTCTGCTACTACAGAATCACAGAGTGGGTTGGAAGGGACCACAGAGGGTCATCTGGCCCAACTTTCCTGCTCAAACAGGGTCATCCCAGAGCCTGTTGTACAGGGCTGCATCCAGATGGTTCTGGAATATCTGCAGTGAGGTATTGCTATCGAGGAAGGCCTGTCTTTCACCTGAATCTCTTAATCCCTGGAGTATCGGAATGGCAAGATAGACTTGAGTTCCTGGGAAACAGAAGAGCCTGTTGGGAGGTGAAGAAATAGCAGTAACTGTTTCCTGGAGACAGCAAAGTTTTAGCTGAATTCATGTCGCGTTACCTGACTGTCTTGGGGTGACTTTATGATAATACTGTATTCCCCTAAAGTCTGCTTTATGCCCAGAAATGGGTCCTGCAACTTTAAGCTGGGTCCAGAAGAGGGGGGAGAGAAGCCAGGCGAACCTTTCAGCCCAGTTTGTGTTCAAGGGCTCACACGCACTCCCCCGCGTTCTCACCGCTGCAGGGCCAAGGGAGCACCTTCCTGCTTCTAGCCAGCCTGGCAGCTGAGGCAAGGAATTTTCCCATACCGGCATACCTGCATACCAAAATCCTCCGGAACATCTTCTTATTCTTCTGGAGCTGTTCGGCCTAGCTGTGATCCGAGAACCAGATCATCGGACCCCGTGGACTGGCGGGGAGGCCGCGGGGACGCCGCATCCCGGCCTTGGGCCTCGGGAGGGGCTGAGCCAGCTACAGAGGGAACTCTGAATCCACCGGCTTTTCCCGCATCATGGAGGTTCATTATCTAACATTACTCATTTGTTTCCTGTACCTCGCCGGCACTCTGCTTGTAAAATAAACAGCTTTTTTCACTTTCATCCAAGAAATTCCTTTCATATTGGTGGGGGAGGGAGTGGTGAAACCTGTCTTCTGGGGAGGAGACGTTCCTTCCAGAGCGTTTCCCCCTAAACTTGCCTCAAACTGAGACATTGACTATGTTTCAAGGGAAATGTTCTCTGAAATCTTTATCCTTTGATTATTAAGAATGGAACAAATGCTTTACACCTTACTGTTGGGCAGAAGCATTTTCATCTAAGGGATATGTGGGCATTAATGGGAAAAAGGTGAGGCAAGGCAAGTGAGTATCCTTCATCCCAGTACACCACTGTAAACACAAGGATAAAAGGCCTGGCATCTCCAGTCAGCACTGGGTTGTACAGCACAAACATATCTAAAAATGTCAGAGTGCTAAAGCGTTTTGTCAAATACTTTCCTGCCACTTCTCAGCTGATTTAAAATCAGACCAGAACTAGGAATGGTTTTATTTGTTCATTACTAGTGTCTGAACTTTCACACATCCATCATATGGCTGGGCATGGTCTGAGAGTTGTGTTTTTACAAACGCTTAAACCGGTATTAAAATTCATTTCTTCAACTGTTAGATCTCCAAAATTTTATTCTCATTTCAGTATTAATTAAGGATTTTTTCGCTACCAGAAACTGGAATTTCAATCATAAAATAGTAATTTCAATAATGCAGAAAGGGCACTTAAAAAAGAAACTTGTGAAAAAAAGACAATAATAATAATAATAATAAGGTAAACCAAAGACATTCTGGTTTATCATGATAATATTTTTCTGTTTCATTAAGTACAAAATTTGTTGGTTTTCCTCAGATACTTTCTGAAAGATAGATTTTCTTATGAAACACTATTATTAACATTCATTTGGATCAAAAAAATAAGCTTTAATAGTGTCTGAAAACATTTCATTTTCCTCAACACTCTACACTGTAATTCATCATCGCAGTGAACACTGGACCATATATTCCTGGCTAACTCAGATAAAAGTCTACTGATGAAAACAATATTTCTTAAAATAAAACTTAGGAGTTGGAAAAAATATCCAAACAACCTGGTACTGAAGGAGAGCTGTGTGAATCACAGGTAACCTAAAAAGACTTCAGAGTTCACTGGGACATTGTCTGGAAAAATTAAGTAATGGGGACTTTTGTAAAAGGAAAATTTGGTGACGAAAGAGGTACAGAAACAGAAGTACGAGTGAAGATTCTTTATTTTTTATTTCAGGAAATCTGTCCTGAAATAACTTCAGAGATGAAAAATAGGAGAGCTTGCACACATGCATGCATAGAAAGATATATTTGAGGAGGCTTTCTCTGCCTATTGAAGCTTTATTTTTGACTTCACATGTTTGAAGTTTTCATTCAGGAACGTTCTGTCTCTGCCTTTTTTTTCCTTCCTCTCTCAAGAGTTTGCAAAAGAAAAAGGGGAAAAAAGGCTCTGCTGTGCTTATACATTTTTCCTATTTCTTGAGTTAGCTCAGGGTGGGAGGTGGAGTTTGCTCTTCCTTTCATTAGTTGCTTTGAGATTCACATCTTTTGTTCTTCGAACTCTCTTATTTGAAATTCTTTTCTTTAAGTCAGCAGGGAGCAAGGGTTGATGAGACCCAGCCTCAGCTACAGCCTTGGGGCAAAGAGTCTTCTTTTTGAATAATAGTCTTACGGTTTTATTGTATTTTATTTTTCCCTGAAATGTATCTTGGATATGTTGATTTGTAAAAGGCTCTTCTGAGGCTTACACTCATCATCTTTTCTTTATAGTTTTCTGACTTTTTTATTTTTCACTCACTATGTTATAAGTTTACAGAATGTTTATACTTCTTTATTCAAAAATCACCATCTTGTTTTTTTCTGTTATGGCTTTGATAGATATATATTTCCATTCTGTGTTTTACTTTTCTTAAACTGATGTAAGATCAGAGTAAACATTTGCCACCTGTCTTCCTAGATGTTTAGTGAGAACAAGCGTTGAATATCATGGTGCATTCAGTTTTCATACATAAAGGATTTTTACTGGGACATTACATGCCACATTTCATTGTTTAAACCAGCACTTAGAAAGATGAATACCATGTAGGTCTGGGAATTTTGTAAAGAGACGAGAGGTAAAATTTTCTGCAATGTTTTTTATTTATTCCTAGTTTTCATTTTTCCTTCTTTATAACCTAGTGCTTAAAGCACTTAAGAATCATCCTTCCTGATCCTGAATGAGTTCTTCTGTTACCCAAGGACAACCCTATCCCCTAAATATACGTGAATTCGTGACTCCTATTGAGGCATTCCTGGCTACACACTAGCTTATCAATATTCATAGGGAGAGAGCATGAAAAAGAAAACATAATTTGGAAGCCTAATGCCTCTGATACTCCACTGAGAGAAAGGTGGTCTGTGTTCTAATCTTTGTTTTCCTTATTTATCTGTTAAATTACCAGTCAAAAGGGAAATCTGTGGTTTTCTCATTTCGTGCTGGTACTGCCTTTTCACTGTAGTATAACATTTCAGACTTCGCAAGCAGCATATTCATTCCACACAATCCCATGAAGTTCTTTGTGTCTGAGAGAGCTGCACTAAATGGTGTCTGACATTCCTTTCTTGTGAAAAGCGTGGCCCTTCTCTTGATTGGGAAAATTATCCCTTTCAAAAACACTGCATTCAATCCCAGTTAATCACACAGTTTGGTTTACTTACTTGAATTTGCTTCATTTTGCTTTGGTCAGTAGAATTGTTTGGAACTTGACATTAGCCATTCTGGGAAGCATGTGTGACATTTTGCTATAAGAGGCTGTTTTATACTACACATATTGATTCTTAAATGTTCCCCAACCAGTGTTAAAGATGCTGAAAGCACCCATAGTCACTGTTTGATTAATTTCTACATGTTCCTCTCTTCATTTTAATGTATGTTCCCCATCCCTTGGGAAATGTCTGTGCATATTCCTCATGACCTCTTAGTCTTTAACATAGATCTTTGGAATAAATACATTCAAAGTCTTTTACCCTAATGTAAATGGACACATCTTGCTCCCTCTCTGTTGTGGCCTGGGGGTAGGGTGACACAAACTCTATATACTTCTATGTGTCAAATTCATTCCATTACTAGCAGGAAGCAATATCTTCATAACACCAGATGTCATCATCATCTTCCCAGATGCAGCAGAACTGAGCCTCCAGATTTTGTTAATGGTACAATTCAAGGTTCAAGACAACTAAATTGCTGCTGGTGGCTTTATATTTTATTTCTTATTATTACTATTATTTTGCTTCTCTGTTTCATGTTACTGCTTCTTTGTAAAGTCCTGTCCCTGTCATCCCAAAAAGAAACTTATGTGCACCACAAAAATCTTGTACTTGAAGAAAGTGTTGAAAGTGTTTTCAGTGTACAGTATGCCATCAAAAGTATTCATAACACTCTTCAAAAACTGAGGAAAATCAGTAGCACAGACAAAAAAGCCATGACCATTCTACATGAGAAAATGCTGAGACATCCCAACTGAAATATTTTACAGAAATATGTCATTCCAAAGACCCTTTGCCAGGGAGAATATATTTTTTTTCCATCATTGTACATTTAGTTTGTTTTCATTATCTTAAACTATCTAATTTTGAAAAAGGGAAAATATTCTACTTTACATTACTTTTTGAATTTATTCTCTATTATATTAATAGCAATTAGTATAATATTTATAATATTATAAATTATTTTATGCACTCAGTCTAAGATTTTGTACCTATTTTTGATTATACTTCTAAGATGCTTCTAAATATAATTCATTATTCAATGTGAAACCTGAACATTTTGATCCTTTTGTCTTAAAATGAATTGATAGTGTTGACAGAACAAATTTCAAATATCAACTTCTCTTTCTTCTATGTGTCTTAATGTGAAATCTAAATCCATGTTAAAATGCCACAAATTCCTGTAAAATAGACGTTACTTTCTGCACATCACAAAGGTAGAACAGTTCACAAGGAATTTTAATGGACACATTCTTGCCGGAAATTGTTAGAACAAAATCTGATATCTGTATTAAAAATATACTTCATTTCAGCTCCAGGGAGGAATTTATGGCTTGTGTGCCATGGAAGAGAAAATTCTCAAGATGGAGAACTACAAAGAGATTCTTGGAGGTGTTATGAGGGGTGTTGTTTTGTTTCACCTTTTTTTTTTTTTTTTAACATAGTGAGGTGTGTTCATAGGAATGTCAATGCAAATCATCTGATCCTTCCTCTAGTTTCCAGCTTAGGTTGCAGATGCCAATGGAAAGATTTTGACATACACTGAAAGTATAAAGTTATTTGTCCATTGCTATATATTCACTTTCCAGTCATCAGTGAGGTTGGGACTTCCTGAACCACAGATTGTGTACACTGTGTTGTTAACAACATCTTGGGTCAGATCATCCTTGTTCATATGGGCAGGAATTTTTAAACAGCAGCTTGCAAGCTGTTCCAGCTAACAATTTGTCTTGTAGGTACAATCGTGCTTGGTCCTTATGAGGCTCTCATAATTAATTTATGAACATCTACTTTATTCTATGTTAAATAGATTCTTCCTCATTACTTAGGTGTAGTTGGCAACTTCTAATCATGCATTAAGATCATCTGGTGTAAATATAGCCATCTGGAAGCTAAGCATCCAGTTTCAAATAGTCATCTAGGTTCTTTCTTAAAGAGACATTAAGCAGTTCCCAAGGACAATTTAGTCTGCTGCAAAATAAATGACTGGTTGTTGGAATGAATTTCTCTCCAGATATGGCTCCTTTGGACTGCATAGGGAGCCCAGATAAAATAACTTAGATGCCCTGTGTTCACATAGCTATCTCCGAGAAGGGTCTCACGTGTGTTAAGGAGGACAGCTTCTGTTGTACAACGCTTTCCTCTCCTCACTTCACTAATGTGACCTTAGTGACCCCAGTGCACAGGCACCCTGCCTTCCTGCTAAGCTGTTAGCAAAGAGACTGCATGGAGAGCCTGCAGCTATTCTAAGATATGGAATCAGAAGTGAACCACTTTCTGGTCCAGCCCAGCTTGGATTTCAAGACATTAATTTATCTCTCAAAGCAAATCAGCTGCCTCCACACTACCTACTAGCCCAAAAGTCATATTAACCCCACACTGTGTCAGAATGAAATCTAAAAGAGCAGTAGATGAACTAGGCTCAATCTTACCTGATTATTTAATAGCATGGGTGATTGCAGAACAGATTTTTTGGCTTGTGCCATGGCCTGATTACTCACAGAATCACAGACTCATTTAGGTTGGAAAAGACCTCTAAGATCATTGAGTACAACCTTTGCCTGACGTCACCATGCCAATTAGACCATAGCAATAATTGCAACATCCAGTCATTTCTTGAACACCTCTAGGGATGATGACTCCACCCCCTTCCTGGGCAGCCCATTTCAGTGTTTGACAACCACTTCTGTGACTAAATTCTTCCTGATGTCTGACATGAACCTACCCTGGCACAGCTGGAGGTTTTGTCCTCTCATCCTGTCACTTTTTGCATGGAAAATAGGCTGGCTCTACCTTCCTTTCAGGGATTTGTAGAGAGCAAAGTGTCCCCTGAGCCTCCCTTACCCCAAGCTGAATCCCCCCAGCTCCCTCAGCCACTCCTAAATATTACTTCCTCTCCAGACCCTTCCACCACTCTGTGGTCCTTCTCTGGACATGCTCCAGCACCTCAGTGTTTTTCTTGTTGTGAGGGGTGCAGAAGTGAACACAGCTCTCAAGGTGTGGCCTCACCAGTGCCCCCAGCACAGGAGGATGGGCACTGCCCTGGTCCTGCTGGCCACACTATTGCTCACACAAGCCCAGTGCCACTGGCCTTTTTGGCCACCTGGGCACACTCCAGCTCATGTTCAGCTGCCNATATTACTTCCTCTCCAGACCCTTCCACCACTCTGTGGTCCTTCTCTGGACATGCTCCAGCACCTCAGTGTTTTTCTTGTTGTGAGGGGTGCAGAAGTGAACACAGCTCTCAAGGTGTGGCCTCACCAGTGCCCCCAGCACAGGAGGATGGGCACTGCCCTGGTCCTGCTGGCCACACTATTGCTCACACAAGCCCAGTGCCACTGGCCTTTTTGGCCACCTGGGCACACTCCAGCTCATGTTCAGCTGCCCTTCACCAGCACCTCCAGGTCTTTTCCCACTCAGCAGCTTTCCAGCCACTCCATCCCAGCCTGGAGCTGCAGGGGGCTGTTGTGACCCAAGGGCAGGACCCAGCACTTGAACCTCACACAACTGGGCTTGGCCCATGGATCCAGCCTGTCCTGATCCCTCTGCAGAGCCTTCCTGCCCTCCAGCAGAGCCACACTCCCACACAAAGTCTCACATGTGTGCAATAGTTCTGGTCTCTCTGACGTGGGTTTTTTGGGTGCTTTTGTGCAAAATTGTAAAACATTTTTCAAATTCTTCAGTGTACTAGAGAAAACTCTGATCCTCATGGTGTTGTGATCTTCACAAGAAAGTCAGCAACAGTAGGGAGATTTCATCTTGTGACCACTTCTCACCATGCTGTTTCCAATCACTGCACATTTGCCTTGTGCTTCTTCAAGAGGTTCACCTCACTTACCTCTTGTCACTGGCCTTGAACTCCATAGCTATTTTGCAAGATTTAAAGAACAGAAACCCCTCTTTAATATAACTTTTTTTTTGAGTGTGTTCTCTAATCCCAAACCAAATGTTGAAATGTTATTCAAAATGTTATTCAATGCTATTAATTGCAAAAGGATTTTATAGAGAAGCTAATAAATAAATAATAAATTAAAAAATAAATAAGTAAAAAAAAAATTAAAAATAAGTAAATTTTAAAAAGGAACAATTTACACACAGGCTGGTTTGAGAATGATAGGATTTAATTGATTTGGGGTTTGATTAATTTGGGGTTTTTTTCCTTCTATTTAGGCCATTTACCTGAACTACCATATATAAACAAATTTTGTTATTAATACTTAGTTTCCAGGAGCTACTTGGAATCACAGGATTTAAACTAATTTGTTTATGGGACAGAAGCCTGAATCTAGTGAGATGGTGATGTTTTTTTACTTCTTAAAATGGGTTCAAAATAACACTAAAGATGTGTGGAGATTTGTTGCTGTGAGAATAGAGTCCCTACATCTCTCAGTAAAAGTTTTAATTTTTCTTTTACAGATCCTGTGATCCTATCCCTACATTCTTCCTCAAGACAAATTTTTTTTCACTCATGGCTTGGGTCTTTGTAGTTTTTTTAAACTTTTTCTGATAACTCATCTTTTATGAAACAACAGACTACTCTCCCAAGAATTTCTGAAAGAAAGAGGACCCATGGGTCAGATGCACACCCTTGACTTTCTACAATAGAGTTTGTTAGGAAACCAGAGTAATTTGGTTAGATGGCCCAGAAGAGGGAATATTCAAGCTTTAAATAAATACACAATAAAAATAGCACACTGTTACTATAGGGTTACTGGACTGTAGCAGTAAATGAACTGAATAAAATTTTATGGCTTCTTAACATGCTGAGGTTTTGCAGTGTCGTCCATCTTGTAGCCTAACAACATTTTCCAGCCTGCTATCAGTGAAACTAATAGTGCGAATGGAAATTTTATGAAAAATGGGAAATCTACGTTGGTTTTATATTGTGTCAGTAGAATGAATAAAGACCATATTTTGGCATTAATAGCTAATGGTAGAAAGTGTGGAGGGAGGGAGAAAGAAAGAATGGCTACATTTTCAGCTTTTGAATTGATGTTTTTTAAAGAGTTGGCTGTAATTATGATACTTGAATGTGATTATCATTAAGCTGATAAATTATTTAGTAAGAAGGTGAACAACGTGAAGAGATCATTGATGTATTCAAGCATCTTAGTTGTATTCCATAAGTCTCCTTGCGACTCCCAGACTGCTGTATTAATCACATGGATACCACAGATATGTTCTGTTATTATCTTTCACTGCAAGGTCAAAGTTTTGTACTAACACATTGTATGGGAAGGCGTAGGTGGGGGAGAAGAAACCTCAAAATTATTAATCATACCGCAGAGCAATGATAACAATGGTTCTTTGCTGACTTCAAATGGATTCCTTAATGCCCCTCAACCAAGATGTCATAATGACCTCGGTATCAGACCCCCTTAGACAGCACAGATAACATGTAAATTGGATGCAAGGGAAGCAGCAGGTACACGAGCAGCAGAGCAGCACTCACTCGAGTTCTGCTTCTGAGCAGCCATGAGCACAGCAGCACAAATGTGGGAGTATGCTTCCGAAAAAGAGCTGAGGGTGGACTCCTGGACATGTCAGGAAAAAAAAAAAATAAAAGAAGGAAAAGCCATCTGATTGAGTAATAAACAGCAAACATGAGGGGCTTTTTTAAAGAAAATCAGAGCTCAATTCCCTTTTCAGATAGAGACAGCCTTCTGAGTGAACAGCACAAGCACACACTTTGATAACATATCAACATGTTACTAGTGAGTAACACATCCATAGCAGCTAACACTGTATCTGCCAGAAATAACCCCAAATCTCATTTAAATCAGCTGCTTAAATACTCTTGTGAGCTTTCTTGTAATAAGTTTTTCCTAAAGGTTTTGTTCCTTGAATTAATTCTGACTGTTTCTTTAATATAATAATTTACCAAATAGTTGGAATAAGTCAGATTATTTCTTTTAAAGAAAAAGAAACACCAGTAGATACTAATAAAATGACCAATGTCTTAAGATCCCAAGGGTTGTCTTAAGTAGATTTTATGTATTTATATATATGAAATCAACTTTAAATGAATATGAAATTCCTTTAAATAGGAACATTGCCAATTTACATCATGGCAGAGCCAAAAGACTGGTATTTTCTCAACTTTATTACACTGTTTAAGAGGAACTTGAGGGGCTTTTATCAGACCTTTATTAGTTTTCATGCTAACCAAGTAATCTAAGTAGTCATATCAATTTCCTTTGTGCTGAAAAGACAGAGAGAAAGAGGAATAGACACAGAGGAAGAGGATAAGAAGGAAAAAGCTCTTGAGAATGGAAGAGAAAGAGGATGAGAGAGGGAGAGGAAAAGAGAAAGGCAGAAAAAATAAATCAGATAATACCAGAGCATGACTATTTTATTTCATGTATCAATCACTGATTTGTACTTTCCAGGTGTTTCTTTCACCAGTAGCTGTAAAGGAAATATGCATAACTACATATTAATAGCCAGATTATGAAATCAATTAAAATAAATCCCTTCTTTAGTGACTTACTGTTAAACTCATCATTCATCAAATGGTCTCAGCCATGCCTAGTTGTGAAAATTTTACCAAGTCCATAAAATATCTCAATAGTTAATATGTTATTTTGAAGAAACACCACTTTTACTGAAATAGATTTAATAGATTTT
>VXAZ01003398.1:218785-235949 GCA_013399875.1 Gymnorhina tibicen
GCTTTAAGGAACAAGCATTGCCTTCTTGTGTGTAGCCTTTTATTTTTCGTCTTGGTAACAGGTAAGTATAATGAAATAAGAATGTAGTGAACTATTTTCCAACAGTATTTAGTGTGTAGTGGACATGTAAACTCTGCTTTTATCATTATCAAAATGTTGTTCCTCAGTTTAATGCATTCTACTGATAAATCCAAACTGCATTGAGTCCATACTGGCAGCTAAGAGATCCTCATACACACATTTGGCAGAGATTCATAGATTTTTTTATCATTGAATTTTACTGGTAGAGAGTGGCAAAAAATTTACTGTTGCAAAAATGGAGGAAGTTATGATATGAATTACAACAGTATAACAAAATCAAAGTTACATTTTTGACAAATTTGGTTTCAGAGTGTAGAACTGGAGTCTAGACAAGCAATTTTTTAGTAGTTTGGAATAATGTGTAAAGAGCACATTATTTCACAGGATTTTCAGAAGCTCTACACCATATACATATGCCAAAAAGATTCAAAATTTTCACACTTCCCTAAAACATACAAACAGTTTAGTGTGGAAACAAAGTGAATCAACAACAAAAAAATATTATATAAAATCTTATGTATAATCTAATGTACTAATCTTTATCTCTCATGTTGTTACAATTATCCCTAGATTTCAAGGGAAACAGAGATGGCAGTGCCAGTATTCCCTCTTTAAAAATAAGAAAAATGAGGCACTGTTAAATAAAGCAATTTGCTCCAGCACAACTAACAGAGTACTGCTGGAGGCAGGGAAAAAAATTATAAAAGTTAGACTACAATGATTTTTCCATTATTTAACTGAGATGTTTAGACACAAAATTGAAACAAAAGAAGAAAGACGAAACGGCAAACCATACTGAGATATAGAAACATAAATGTAGCCTGTGAAATACCTGAATTAATGCTCTGGTTTTCATGGTAAGGGTTTACCTAGAGCACGGTATCCAATTCCAAGTGCTGTACTTCAGAGATAGAAGTGGAAGGAGCACACAGGAAAGCAAACAGTGACCAGAAGTCCAGAAAGATCAAAATGGAGAAAGATCAAAATAACTGGGGTCATTCTGTGAAAGCAGAGAAGACTACCAAAGAAACTGATAGCATCCTCAGGTTGGATCCAAGGAAGATTTTTCCAGAATTTCCACAGGTTTTAGCGACACAGAATAGTTTGGCTGGAAAAGTTCTGGAGCAGCCAGAGTCAGAGGATCTCAAGAACATATTTTTTAGGAATAACATTGGTAGATAGGGAGCCAAGACAGAGTAGCTGACTTGTTTACATTCCTGAGCCTTGCTTCTGTACACATTTTAACTCCTTCTGCAAAATTTTCTGTCATATTGAAGCATTTCTGCATTATACCTCTTTCTCTTTTTTCTTTTCTTGTGAAAGTCATAAGTTAAGACCATACCAAGTGGCTTGAGACTGTGAAAAACTAGCACCTTCCTTCTGTTTTGTTTGCTTGTGGGTTTTTTTACACAACAGTGCTGTATTTGACTTAGTAAGGTTTCATCTGCTGCTATTTTACGGGGTGTCCCTGAAACTCAGTGTCTGAAATTAATGAAGACTTTGGTCTACAGATTTCACCTACAGATGTTGTCTTTTATTAGGATATTTCATAGACAGAAAGGATGGTATTTTTTGATTTTTGACAGAAATTGTTGTCTGGCAGCTTTTCATCCATCATTGGCTATTCTCAGAATGACATGCAAACAATTAAAAAAAACATTTGTATTTCCTAGCCAACGTCTCCAGCATTTAGCTCTAAAAAACTTGTCTAGATTTTTCACATACTCCTAATAGTCTTGTTCTTCCATGTAGTCATCTATTTTTCCACACACAATACTTTCATGAATAAAAATTATAAAACCAAGTATAACACTGATTTTTGCCTCTTTAAAATCACAGTAGAAGCTCAGCCTGTCCCGCTGTGTTTCTTTTTCAGGAAATAAAAATCTATCCCTGTTTTGAGCCATGGTTGCAAAAAATAATTTCTGTTTTATTTTTATTTAAGGTTTCCATCCTCCTATTTTCTTTCTTGCTCATGACTATAAATTAATCAAAGTTGAAACTTTGTAATTGCAACATATACTACATGTTCCCGTTACTTCAGATGTTTTTTCAGAACCAATTGCTTACTTACTTAACTAGATTAGCCTTAAAATGTCAAAAAATGCTATTAAAAGGAAAAAAGAAAAAGAAAGAAAAAGTTAGTTCTATTAAATACGCATATATAAATAAACATATAAATCATTAAATTTACATTTTCTTGGCACTTTTTCAGCCTTTAACTTTTAGTTTAGACCAAATTCAAGAAAAAGAAACTGTGTTTTTAAATGCTTGTATGTTTTTTTGAGGTATAAATTCAGAACTAGAAAAAAAAAATGAGGAAAGACCTCTTAGAAGCCATTTTAAGTTTAGTTTTTTTTTCACTACAGTAGATAAATAAATATACATATAAACAATATTAAAAAAATAACCTTCAAAGTTATGTTACAGAATCTACAATCTCGCAGGTATTTTAAATTTTGTTGTATAAATACTTATTTTCTTGGTGAAAAAAAGATTTCTTACCCCAGATTTCATGCTCTGCCCCTCTCATCCATAAAGATTTTCTGTCTCAAAATCACATTATTACATAAGTTTATGTAATATTATATATTACACAAAATATAACCATGTAATGTAATATTGTGTACATATATAATTATAATAATTATGTAATATATTATTACATCCATATTGTTACATCAATAATAATCCAATCTAACGTATTCCTGGCCCAGCTCCCTGAAGTTTCCTTGGGTCGTGTCACTGCTCACAGAGAGAAAAGATCAGTGCCTGCCCCCTCCTCTTCCTCTCATGAGGATGTTGAATATCCCAGTGAGGTCTCCCCTCAGTCTCCTCTTCTCCAGGCTGAACTCCTCTTCTCCACGTGCCCTCAGCCACTGCTCACTCGGCTTCCCCTCCAGACCCTTCAGTATCCTCATTGCCCTCACTAATGGCTCAACGTCTTTTTTATGTTGTGGTGCCCAAAACTGCTCAGAGGACTCGAGGTGAGGGACAATCCCCTACCACGACCAGCTGGCAACACTCTTCAGGCATGTGATTCCACCACTTCCCTGCATGGGCCATTCCAATGCTTGGCCACCTTTCACAGAAAAACTTCTTCCTAATATTCCTCCTGAAGCCTGATGTGAACCTCCCTTGGCACAAATTGAGGCTGTTTTCTGTTGTTGCTGTCGCTTGTTACCTGGGAAAGGACACCGACTTCATCGTGGATACAACCTCCTGTCAAGCATTTGTGGAGTATGAAGGTCCCCTCCGAGCCTCCTTTTCTCTGACACTTGAGAAAATTTCAATGGCACTTCAGGAAGAATGCTACACCCAATGAAACTGATACGAGAACTTTTCATTTGACCACCTACCAATTTAGAATCTGCATCATTTATAAAGCAAAAAGCCAAAAAGCCTCACCACCAAATACTTTTATACTAAATGGGGAACAGTTTACATTCTACACTGTCTATATATTTCACAATACTGAATAACTGTTACCTGCTTATGATGCCTCTGCCCAGTTTCAGTTCAAGTCTCTCAAAAATTGTCTCCAAGTTCTAAGCATTGTAGTTATATCAGTGAATCATCTAAATCTTTTTTTTAAAAAAGTGTCTCATAAAAAAGAAGAGGCAAAATACTACCTACTTTCACTTTTACATGGTAACAATGTATTTTTTTTCCTTTGATAGTGCTGTCAAGGTTGGATTGTTCTCATCTAATATTAACCACACAACATTAGATATATAATCTGTGTTTGGAGTCAAGACTGCCTTGGTTCTCTATGGAAAGCAAGACCACTTCTAAAAAGTGATTTGGCTGGATGTAGACAGATATCTGAGATGATTATTGAGATGAATTTCCCCTTCCTGTGGATTGCTAAAGTTGAGTAAGATTAATATGAATCTCAGTCTTGCTATAATTTTGCATAACTTCAGTTTTCCACAAGGAAATGGTCAGCCTTTCATCCACCTGAATGAAACCTTTTCAATTTAATAATCTTGATTCTCCTCTGACTCTCATAATTTTCATTGAAGTATTTTCACGGATTAGACTGATATTTACTACAGATATACACAAATTTTAAAGAGAGGGAAATACAGTACAAGGTGGAAAAAAAATGAAGAGGGGTAAGATTTTCTGGTAATGAAAATGAAAGGTGCTCAATGGAATGCAAGGATCTGTGTTGATTTACATCCCTGTAGCAGGTTTCTCTGCCTAAGTGGAGGTAAAACAAACTTTACCCTACTTGCAAGTTTTCAGTGATGGATGGAGAAGGGAAGGTCACGTTGCTTTTGGTGTTGGAGAAGGCTTAGGACAGCCTGACCCTCCAATCCCAAATTTAAACATTCTGAGGATGTGAAGAACAATGTTTCCTGACAGAAACTTGCACTGGTGAGGATGTGTCAGACAAAGTTTCTGATAAAGGAACCCACAAGTGATTGTACTGATAACTTATCTTCAGCTGAGCTAAAGGCTGCTGAGCTGACACAGCTAGCCTAGAAACATATGATTGACAGTCAATCACTATGTAATACAGAAGCCTTGTCCTACTTTTTAACATCGGGCACTTCTAACACGCTCTAGGACTGTGCATGGAGATTCCTCACTTGAGTGAGGATGCCCCTCAAGGTTACTCCTTGAGGCTCAGCAAAGAGATCTGCCCACAGTTGTTACTATGAGTAACATCAATCTCTACTTAATAATTATTTTTCCTAGCTTTAATATTGTTGCTTCGATATTGCTTCAGAAAACAGTGCACTGGACTGGTAGTTATAACTATATATACTGCACAGTAAATAATTCTGATTAAAGTCTTCTATTCTAATCATTATCATTATCATTATCATTATCATTATCATTATCATTGTTAATAAAATTAATCATTTATTTCGTTAATACAAATATATTTGGGTTGCCATCTTTAATCCCACTAGACAAAGTGGCACAAAGATTGAATTACATGTATATAATTCTTTAAAAATAAATTGTTTACTATGTCTGGGGACAAGATTGGATCCGGCCACAACTAGGTGCCTCTCTGAGAAGGATTTTAGGAAGTGAGGGTGTCCTTTCTGCAGCTCGTGACTCAACAGGAGGGCTTCCCTGATAAACGCTGCCTGAAGCTTCCATTCTGCCTGCAAATATTACCTGACATTCATCCAGTGCCTGTACATGGATGTGGATGGAAAGGATAACAACTAGTCTCTTCTCTTAGTATATTTTTTTCAAGAAAAGCAGGTTTGTTAAAAAAGATTTCGCTGGGATTTCATCAATCAATTTTTACAAGATTCCCATGAAATAGATAAGGCCTGAAACAATATGTTCAGGGCCTTGTTGAACAAGTCTAATGTGTCTGTAATTCACACTAGGAGGAATGTTCCGGGTATTAAATTATCCACAGACTGTAGTTGAACAATCCAATACTCAATCTGCTAAGAGCCGAAAGAAACAAAAAATCACATAAGGAATTCTTTGCTGAAAAAATATTTTCTTTCTAATTTCTGATGTGTGGTGACAGTTCATCTTACATCATGTCACTTTTACACAGAGCAACAAACCTGTTTTACAAATGGAAAGGGCAATGTAGAGGAAAAAGAAAAAAAAAGAAGATGACTTCAGAGGAATTCTCCTCAAACAGATCCTTGTGCTTTCTCTTTGGCCCACGAGCAGTCAATCCAAATTTAGCAGGCAGATGGAGACAGAGCAGATGAGTAAGTGGATCCTCTTTATTTGAGGACCTGGCAGGCGCTGTGGTTCACCAGCCACCTGAGTTATGTTTTAAGTAGGTTAGCATGTCTATAATTTACAAAGAGAAAATGTAGCTAGCAGAACGAACGAGCTGAGCATCCGGTTTACATCGCTAACTGGAGGTGTGTTTCTCCAGGTAGACTGAAAAGGGGAAGCTGACAGAAAAAAAAAAAACAGAAACCAACCATGGTTAAATAGGGATCTTCTTCGGAACATTTATTGACAGAACATCCCTGACAATGGGAAGCTTAAAGTGTGCAGCTCAGCCTGCACTTCATTACTACCTGCATTTACAACCCAAATTATTTTATTTGGGACTTTTAAGTCAACTTAGGGAAATTCCTAAATAAAATTTTAGTTACACTTAGTTCTGGAGATGTTAAACTCATGGAGCACACCTTGATAATTGAAATTTTCTGCAAATGAAGGCATAAATACTTTCAGCTGAATATCCAACATTCACGAAAGTCCTAGCAAAGAGACTTACTTATTTCAAAAAGACTAGCCCAGGACTTTTGGGAAAATCAAGACTATATGTTAACAGAAGATGACTTATTTTGTATGAAGCACTCTTTGAAATATTTTTCAGGCTATATCTCATCAATTTATTAGAACAATGTTCTGCTGTGGGATGTAGTAGTTTCCAGATGAGACGTCAAACTAGACACCTGATTGCCTGTGCTGAATAAAGATCAGGGAAATTGCCCAGGTCATTTAAAATTAGGGTGCTGTCCAGCTGCAACTCTTTGTGCTTGCCAGCCTCTTGTTCAGCTTTGGGTGGAGTATTGTGTAAGAATAACTAACAACAAAAATTGCTATTTGCATGAAAACATTTCATGCCATAGTACATAATGTACTGGAAAGCTACATCTAGAATAAGCAACTTTTCAAAACGGAAGGCTATAAATGGGGAAGAATGACTGGATGTAGGTGAGTGAGGCTGAGAAGAGGACTGGTTCTGCAGATATGTCAAGGAGACAAAGATTTCATCAAAATAAAGTATTATTGGGCAAAGATGGTGCTGAATCCAGCTTTTTAAAATACTAGCTGTTTGATTGAATGGTTTTGGGAAGACTTAGATTTTTTGTTAGTTTGTTTTCATTACATAAATACTAAAAAAAGGTGCGTATATAAAAAATTTTATCTATTTTTCAAAGGTATTCAGAAAGGTAACGCAGTCAAAATGTAGGCGTTAGTTTGTGTCCTGTGTTTCACTCACACATCTTTCTTCTCAGGTCTTTCCCCATATGAATATTAACTTCTAGTGTGAGTGCTTTTATAATATTACTTTAAAATCACAGATTCATGCAGTCTTATGGAGTAGTCTATTCTGGAGGGAACCTCTGCAAGTCACCTGCTCCAATATCAGCCTCAGAGCCTTATTCAAAGTTAGATGAAGTAGCTTAGGGCTTGGTCTTGTCAGATGTTTAATGTTTCAAAGGATGGATAGTCCACAAATTCTCTGGGCTTTTGTTTCATTGTTTGAAAATGGGGGAAAACAAAACAAAACAGGATGAAAAAACAGAATAAAGTTTTTTTTCTGTTGCAGCTTGATCTTCTGACCATATGGCTGCAAATAGAGGCTCACATGCAGTGAAATTTCTCTGCAAGGACACACTGCTGACCTGTTCAACTCATCCATCAGGATACCAACTCCTTCTTTTTGAAAAGCTGTTTCTACTGAATTGGTAGCCAGACTGTACTACTACATACTTAATGCTCTATTGTTCCAGTGGGCACTGAAATATTACTGTCATAAAGTTAAATAATAATTTCTACATCAAGTTGATCAACCCAAATTTACTACAACACAGAGTTGCTTCACTTCATAAGGTTTGTTTTCTGTTGTTATTGTGCTTATTTTTTGGATTTTTTTTTTCCATTTTCTAATCTCTATAAATAGTAGAAAAACATGGATGATGATTTACCAGCAGGAAAGATGAAGACATGTCTCTGGACAAAGGACTTGTGTTACTTTAATCATGTCAAGTTAGGTGTTTGCTTTAAACTAATCACCAGGATAGCTTTTCTCATTGAAAACAGACATCTGAAAACAAACTAAATAAAGCCAATACATGGGAAGACACTGAATTGTTAGTGTATCTTCTTTGCTTAAGGAATGCATCCATTAAGAATAAAAGCAACTGACTAGAGGAGATAAATTAAAGTGTAATTTCAAAAAAATATGTATTTAAAGAAAAGTAGATATAAAAGAAAGTAAACAAACCAAAACAAAGGAAAACAAAACCTTTTACAAAGCCAAAAGTTTGTGAGTTTTCCTACTGTCATTGAACAGAACACTGAATGTGCAAACTAAAAACATTGTAGAATAACCATATCATCCACGAGATGATATGGTTATTCTCGATGTTTGCTGTTGTTGTTGTTGTTTTTGTTGTGTGGTTAAGTAATTAAACTAACATTTCATGGCTTTTGTATTCTGAGAAAGCCAGGATGTGAAATTCTCTCCATTTGTGCATTCTCTGACCTCCACATTCTGAACAATGCCTGAAGTGAGTTTTGTGTGGTAACTGCTGCAGTTTTCCTTTCTCAATGGCCTCTTTGCAGCACCTAAATCCCAGATGAATAGCCAGCTTGATCAGTTTTTTCCTACCTTCTCTTGATAAATGTTTCCCCTTTTCCACTTGGGTGGCAGAAAGATGACCATTAAACGTTCATTTGTTTAAGCTAACAGACTGTGGTCATCTGCTCCCCGGGGAAGGCAGGAATCCAAACAGGTCTAAAATGGCATCGTTTAAGAACACAATCAATTCATTATCTTTTTCATAAGGTTCGCATGTGCACACATTAATCATAACGGAGTGGCACCAGGCAGAAAGTTCTTACCTAAGCAAGTTCAGTGCTGCAGCATCTCTTTATCATTTAACTGCCTCTTGCATTTAGGTTTTTATTGTCTGCTCATTCAGCTGTTGTTTTATGAGTGCTAGTGTATCCTTTGTATGCACCAGCTGAACAACCTCCAGTGAACCTTCGTGCAGTGGGGCCCACATGGGTCTCTTTGCTCTGGGCGTAGCGCATAGCTGTGAACAGGAACGATGCGTCACTCCAATCTTTTATGGAAATAAAATGAAATAGATTATATAGCGTGTCTTTACACGTCCTTTTGGACCTCAGGACCGAGGGGCAGGCACCAATCTCTTGTCACTGCGATCAGTGGCAGTACCCTAGGGAAAGGCATGGGGCTGTGTCAAGGTAGGTTTAGGTCAGATATCAGGAAAATGTTTTTCACCCACGGAGTAGTTGGGCACTGGAAAAGGCTCCCCACTGAAGTGGGCACGGCACCAAGTCTGCCAGAGTTCAGGAGGCATTTGGGCAATGCTCTCATGCACAGGGTGTGATTCTTGGGGTTGTCCTGTGTAGGGCCAGTAGCTGGACTTTGATGACATGTTGATGAGGAGAGAATGGTAGATGTCATCTGCTTTTATTTCAGAAAGGCTTTTCACTCTGTCCCCCATAATATGCTCATAGGTAAACTCAGGAAATCTAGATTAGATAAATGGACAGTGAGGTGGATCCAAAACTGGCTGTTTGGCAGAGCCCAGAGGGTCATGATCAGTGGAGCAGAATTCTGTTGGAGGCCTGTAGTCAGTGGCATTCTCCAGGGATTAATACTGGGTCCAGTCTTATTCAACTTGTTTATCAACAGCCTGCATGAAGGGATAGAATCTACCCTCCGCAAGTTTGCTGATGAATTTTGCTTTAAAATAATACTAATAGTATTTTATCCACAGATCTTTGTTCACTGTTTGGGTTTTGGAGGATTTAAAAAAAAAACCAACGGCTACTTAGTCTTTTTCAGGTATCTGAGATTTCATTGCTGAATCACTAAATCTCTCAAGTTTCACCTGTAGCTTTGTCATTTTTAAAATATGTGAGGATAGAGATTTCTTAAGTAAAGAACACAGAGGGAAAATTAATTCACTGGTGTCCTATCTATTTACTCCAAAGTTAATTACTAAAGGTAGGATTCATATCACCTAATCTTAAATATCTAAAGATATCTGTGAGACATCTTACTTTAGGCTGGGATAAAATTCCCCCAGGGAGGAACCAATTTCTGTAGACATAATACAGATGGCTTCCTTGGCAGACAGAACTTTTACATGAAATTTCTCAAAAGTAGGTCTTCAATAAAAACAGATTACCTTTTTACAGTAAGTAGCTATCTCAGCATGGATGCTACACTGTGTGAAGCTTGGACGTTGCTGTTCTAACCTTGATGTAGGTATTCAAAGTCAACCCTAGGAAGGGAGTTTAACACTGACCTCACTTGGTCAAAGCAATGTGAGAAACATCTATATCTTGTCCCAATGAGTTTTGAAACACCTCTTTCAAAATGCTACAAATCTCTTGGGAGGCAATAAAGATTTATTCTCCCTTATTTTTTTTTTCTGTAGAAATCGCTTAAAAAAATTATATTTGTCTGTATCTCATTGGTAAAATCAAAATAACTCAAATACATACAAGATAAATAATTGTTAGTGTCATGAGAGAGAAGATTTTTTTATTATTCTTTTATGAGACATGTATGCATACAGCCAGTAATAATTATCTCGGAAATATAAAGTGAAGATACTTTTAGATTACATTGTATCAGTGGATCAGAATATCTGAAGAAAAGTTAATTAACTATTAAATCTAATACTTTGGATGTAAAGCGGTAATTAACAGCCTGTGTCTTTTGCTACCCTCCTTTCTTTACTCATTGACATTTTGTGACTCTTTTAATCATGTTTTTAAAGAAACCTGTTCTGTCAGTGCTCTTGAGGATAATACATTCTGGCAGATGGCTGGGATTAGGAAAAAAAAAAACAAACCACCAAAACCAACAGAAACTGTTAAAGTGGCTTTTTCTGTCTGTGTTTTCAGTGCGTGTCATGGAACATCATGGAAAATGACATGAGTGATAGGAACCTGATGTGATTCAGATGATTTTCAAGGGGAAAATGGAACACACTCTTTGAAGATTTCTTCTGCTCTCAAGCAGCCCACAAAGTCTTTGAAAATGACACATATTGTCATAAAGTGACAGGAAAGATGCCAGAAGTGGAGGGGTTAAAATCTGTAACTTCTATAGCTGTTCATAAAAAATACAGCAAAAGGAAACAAATCCCATTAAAAGTTCCCCATCAGAATGGTGTCACTTCAAAAAGAAAGTTTCCAGAAAAACTTTTTTAATTTGAAGTTTTGTCTGTTGGGCTGGTTTTGGCTGGGGTAGAGTTAATGTTCTTCCCAGTGGCTGGTGTGGGGCTGTGTTTTGGATTTGTCCTGAGCACAGGGGTGATAATATAGAGATGTTTTTGCTATTGCTGGGCAGGGCTTGCACAGAGCCAAGGCCTTTGCTGCTTTTTGCACTGCCAGGCTGGGGAGGGGCTGGGGTTGCTTGGGATTTTGGGAGGAGACATAGGCAGGACACCCCAACTGACCAGTGGGACATTCCAGACCATGAGGCATCATGATCAGGACACAAAGTGGGCGGAGGAAAGGAGGAAGGGGGTAAATTTGGGGTGATGATATTTGCCGTCCGAAGTACCCCCTGTGTGTAACGGGGCCCTGCTCTCCTGGAGATGTCTGAACACCTGCCCAACCACGAAAGCAGTGCTGTAATTCCTTGTTTTGCTTTGTGTGCACAGCTTTTGCTTTCCATATTAAACTGTCTTTCTCTCAACCCATGAATTTTCTCACTTTTACCCTTGCAGTTCTCTCCCTGATCCTACTGGTGAGGGAGTGAGTGAGCGGCTGCAAGCAGCTTGGGGTTAAACCATGACGTCAGTTTTGATAAAATTTTGTATAGAACAGATTTTTGCTTTTCAACACTAAAGACTAAAAAACTGAATTGTGTATTTCCAACACACCTTTGGGAGGGTATTTTTGAAATATAATTTGGTTTATAGGTTTATGTTTTAATGAAGAACAACTTTTTGAAGCTTCTTAAAACACTTTCCCAAAACTTTTACTTTCAGAGTATTTGTACAGTCTCCAGATCAATTTTGGCAAAAAAAGAAAAAGAAAGTGAGAAAATTCTATTTCTGTATGTATTCTAGTACAGAAATTGTGGGATGTTTTCCATGTAATAATTTTCTTTTAGGTAATAAAATCTCTTCTAATAAAAATATAAATGTGTATGTATATACGCATATGTGCATTCACTCTGTTCTAGCACATCAGACTCCTGGCTGACGTATCGGCTATAATTACTGAGCCAAAAAGCATGATTTTTAACAACTTTCAAGGTGTTTGAACAGGACAATATGGTTTTTATGCACTGATTGTATTTTTGTTTTACAGTTAGCAAAAATGGAGTCAAGCTATAATTTGCAAAGAAGAACAAAACCTTAATTACAGACACACAATCAGAAAACTTCCTGATTTCCCACTTACAGTCTAAGTTCCCGAATCATTATGATTCATTCTTTCAGGTGCATTTTGTCAGCATAATGATATAAAATATTTGCCATATATGTATATATTGTTTCATTTAAAAAACTACAGATTTTTGATATTATTTTTTATTTGTTTTTTTATGGATACTAAATATACTGAATAATATGCCCTTTTCAAAAATGTATTTAAGAACACATCACATAGCTACTTTTACTGTTTTGGGAGTGAAAGAGAGCATTCAATAATTTCTCTCAAAGTTACTGTCAAACTCCCCCATTGAAATAGGAGACCTATCTGAGCAAAGTATGTGAAAACCAGGGAGAGAGGGACAGAAGGTGACATGAATGAAGAATTTTGTGAAAGAAAAGCCACCCTGGAACAGGTTAGAAAGTGCTAGCAGGAGATTGCTTTGAAGGAAGAATTATAGCCAAGAAACTCTTCAAAACAATGTATGAACACTGACATCAGTGAGTCATGTTCAGTGTGTGTGGCCTCCTGGCTTATTTTTAGCGTCTGTGTAGAAAAACTTGAGCACAGGTACTTCCAGGATTATATCTTGTGGGAAGTTTGAGAACATCAGCTCTGTTCCTTCACAGATGTGAGAGCTATGGATAGTGCTAGCAAGTGTGTAGAAAAGACTTGTGATTAATCAGCCACATCCCAATTATGATGTTTTTGCCATCAGCACAGAAAGGAGCTTTGGCAAAACAAACATCCCAGACCTCTCCCTTGAATTTAACCCTCCCCAAAGGCTCATATTTTGTATTAATGGTATCCATTACACCTGTGAAACAATAATGTTGTTGCTAAGCACAAACAAGATTTGTTTAATTCCACTATTTGCTTATCTAGTGCTGTAGCTACTTTAAGTAATTTCTAAATGTTCATTCATCTTTTTTTAACCCTTACAGCTGAGAATTAATACTGCCGTCCTACAGGGAAGAAAAAAACAGTCTGTGAAAAAAACAAAATTAACATAAAAATGTAGTCAAATATCAAGAACTTCAGAGACACCACCAGTCACAGCTTTTCTGTTGTTGTTTGTTTTCTTGTCATGGTTTCACTGCTTTTTGTTATTTGCCTACAAATAATTCTGTTGAAATAAAGGGAATCTTTTCTGGAAAGAGAAGAGAAAGAGAAGAATGGGTTGAGAAGATGTGAGAGGAAGAGCCCTGCAGACACCCAGGGCAGTGCACAAGGAGGGGCAGCAGCTGCTCCAGGCTCTGGAGCTCAGATTCCCCTGCAGCCCCGGGAGCAGCCCATGGTGAGGCAGCTGTGCCCCTGCAGCCCAGGGAGAGCACGGGGGAGCAGAGATCCACCTGCAGCCCTGGAGGGGCCCAGGCTGGGGCAGGGGGATGCCCAAAGGAGGCTGTGACCCCAGTGGAAACCCTTGTTGGAGCAGGATCCAGGTAGGGACCTGCAGACATATGGAGAGAAGAGCCCACGGTGGAGCAGGTTTGCTGGCAATTTGTGACCCCATGGCGGACCCACACTGGAGCAGCCTGTTCCTGAGGGACTGACCCTGTGGAAAGGGATCTACGTTGGATGAGCTTGTAAAAAGCTGTAGCCCAAGTAAAGGACTCTTGCTGGAGAAGTTCAAGGAGAGCTGACTCCCTTCATCACTAAGGGGAAGGAGGTAGAACCCATGAAAAAAGGAGGGGTTGAGGGGAAGGTTTCTAAAATTTGTTTTAATTCTCATTATTGCGCTCCAATTTTCTTAGCAATAAATTCAATTAATATCCCCAAGCTGAGTCTGTTTTGCCTGTGACAGTATTTGGTGCCTGATCTCTCTCTGTCTTAACCTCAACTCATAAACCTTTGGTAATATTTTCTCTCCACTGTCTACTTGCGGAGGGGAATGATAGAATGATCTTGGTGGGTGCCTGGTACCCAGCCAGGGTCAAAGCCCAACAATGGGGATACCTAAATTTTAGCTGGTTAATATAAAGTGAGATGAATTCAGCTTTATGAGGACACCACAATGGAACTCAGTGGTACATGATGGCATGAATCAGATCTAAAATCAAAGGAATATCTTAGATGCTAAAAGAATTATTTGAAAAGACTTTCAATAAATAGAGATAAGAAGAAACTAGTAACATCTCTCTGTTTGTAAATGAACCATGTAAATAAAAAACCTAATAAGGAGAAAGAAGATAAAAATTATATGTAAATATGATTTTACTGTAATTTTAACCATAGAGTATATTGATCATACAATAAAATATTTTATGATTCACGTATTTGTCATGCTCCATATTTGAGAGACCTCTTTTATCTATAGGCATATACTTTTCTCTTAAAAATGTACCTTTCTTCGGACATATGCTCTTGGAACTTAGGTTCACAATTGATCATTCTGGTCTCTATTTCTGGTCTAGCATGGAAAGAATGACACTACTATACTTAACAGAAGAAAGCTCTTTCTGGCAACAACCTTCAGGGCTCCTACATGTGTTAAAATGTCCTGCTCCTACACTCAAAGAAGAAAAAAAGAATCAATAAATTTGCTAGGCTCGTTATGCAATCTGGTATGTGGACATCATACACCGATCATGCTGAGAACTCATCTTTCAGCTGACAAGCTCTCCGGACTGTCAGTCCCATCCATCCCCCTGATGAGCTCATATCAACCACGCATTTTCCTGACAAATGCAGTTTCCCAATGAGGCCTACTGAAGTCCTCAGCAAAATGGGTGCACAAAGGGATTTTTTTTTTGTCAGAACAGATGAATGAAATGCCATTCCTTCCCTCTTGTTTCTGTGTTGCTTTCTTTAAAAAAAAAAAATGCCCGTAAATCTAACCAAGTATATTCATGAAAGAGCTAATTTTTGGGGTTTTTTTATTTTTTTAATGAAGAGGAACCGCATCACATTTGAAAGAAATATGTAAGAAGTAGATAATGAAAGATTTCATGCACATGAAATCTCTCTGTGAAATACATCACAAGGGTAAAACTCAGTGTTAAATGTGCTTACTATGCGATCAACACTACTAGTGATGTATCAGTAGCATCAGATAACTGAGGTATTTTTCTAAGGTATCTCATATAGGCACTAATACAAATCTATGAATGATTCTACAGAAAAAAATATAGAGATTATTGAAAAGAAGACATAAAAGAAGAACAACAAAAAAAAGCGTCTGCACAGGTAACTGGAAAAATCCTCCCCCAGCAGAGACTACCCAGTAACATTTACCTACGTATAGTTTCTCAAGGTAAAATCTGCAATTCTCACACTGAGTTCCTTTTTGCCTTTAGACTGTCAGATTAGAAAGGTCTGAGGTTTGGACATCTTGGTTGGTTTTATTTGTTTTGTTGTTTCTGCTGTTGTTATTTTCTCCCTCCCCTTTGTTTTCTTTCTGTTATTATGTAGCATCTAAGTACCTTGATATTATTAAACAGAGAATACCAGATGTGGTGGAATAGAAGGTGTCACTCATCACTGAATTTCATCACTTACATAAATATATTTACTTAATGACTAGTACTGATATAACTATATTGATAAAAACAATCATATAGGATTTAAAAAATATTTTGTACAAAGTCCCAAAACTCCCTAAAGGAAAGGCCTGAAAGGAGCTTTGAATTAGCTTTACTAAAATAATGATTCTAAACACTTTATTTTATTTTTAATAAAAAGAAGATAAGAGCCATTCAACCCATTTCCACATATTCTAAGCTTTGATCATCAGTGTAAGACAAGGAATGACTTTACTGTTAATGTTTTTTCTTTGCTAAGTACTGTTTGAGAAACTATATATACCTGACCTTGTTTCTAAATTCTAGCTGGGGGAAAATAGTATTTTGGCTTCTTTATTTTTTGGCTCAAACACTTAAAGATCTGTATTTTAAAATTAAATACGTGCAAAGCCTCATTATTACCTCCAGTTTCCCTAAGAAATTAGAAATGAACTTTTAAAATAAATTTTCTTCTTTTACGCACAGTAATTCCTCATGTGTTAAGATCAGCTCTTCCCTACAGCTATAACCTAATCGGCATGCAGAGTTCTGATTATGAAATACAAGCAATTTGAGGGAAATCTTAATGTAATTTGCATTAGCAATTCTAGTTACTGGCTAAAGACTCTAAGATGGTTCTTTAAAAAAAAACAAAGTAGTATTTTTCTCTGCTGTGCAGTTGAGTTGTACTTTTATTCCGCTTGCGGATCGTGAAGAAACACTGCAAATTTCAGAGGGTATTACAACTCAGAGGAAGAGTGTGAAATAGAAAACTGTGGAAGGGTGGAGGTCTTGTGTGTGAAAATGTACTGATTTAGGCAGAGTCAACATCAAGTGAACACCTACTTGAGATATAATTAGGGACAGTTTAGCTGTACCAGTAATAACGGCCTCGGTAAATCGCAAGCTTCAAATGATGATTTCAGACTAGATGATGAGTCCAAGATCTCTGCTAATATTTAAAACTCTTAGCTTTGTTATGGTAACTACTCAGTGTACAACAAAAAAAACCTAACAAAAACACACACAAAACCCCCCAAACAAATAAAAGTACAATAAAACCCCCACCCTACAAAGGATGCCTCTTTTCGGCATCCCCTTTTATATCCCTTTATGCATTCCTCTCCCAGATTTCACATTCTGTGAATCTTTTGCTGCAATGGCAAATCTGCTTCAAGTAAGACTGATTAAAATGAAATTACTCAGTCTCCTGACCCATGGCAGATTTCACGAGCTGCAATTTGTCTAGTGGTTCAGCTGTGAGTACAATCTGATTGGCTGTAATTTAGCTTTATAGTGCCTTCCTCCCTCCTGTCCCCCCTAAAATTAGTAAAGTCCAGTGATACTGAAATGAAAACAAAACAATCTAAGGTGGTGTAAAAAATGGAGGGAAGGGAAGGGCAGGAGAGAGGAGGAGAGAGGAGGGTATGGTAGGGCAGGAAGGAAGGAAGGAAGAAGAAGAAAAAGAAAAA
>VXAZ01003398.1:241893-253649 GCA_013399875.1 Gymnorhina tibicen
GGAAAGATTCAAACTGAGTGAAATAATTATGAGTTCCTAAAGGACCAGATGGCTATAGAGATCAACTAAGAAAAACCAACTATACTGTAAGACAAATTTGAAAAATAAAATATTTTTACAGAAAATATATACTTTAATAAAAGTACAAAATAGTTCAAAAACATCTAATAGTTTTTAATATTTTTATTATTGTTATTGTTTTTTAAGTTTTTCATTTTCTTGATAACTCTCAAATATTAAAAAACTCCAGGTTTTTTTAATTCACTTTCCCTACCCCCACTGCCTTTATTCTTTTTTTATTTGCTCACACTAACTTTTTAGTAATAAAATGAATTAGGAAAATAAAGACCAGGCTTAAGTCTATCATCTTAAGCTCTCACCCCCCCTTTTTTTTTCCTCTCTTCTTTTATGCTCCAAACTCTACACAAGATATTTTAGAAAGCCAGTACAGTTCTTTAAGAGACCTGAGAAATCAAAATGAATTTGAGTCTTTTGCTATAAACCTTTCTTTATTTTTTTTTAATTAATTGATTCATTGCCTCATGGAATGCTTCCAGTCATCAGCTTGCAATTAACATTTTCAGTCTTGGCTCTTACTTTATATTAGGTCTTTCAAATCATCATTAACACCAGTGAGTTAAAGCACATATGACCTACTGTGATAGTTTACATGGTCTCTCTCTGATTAAGGTGAATATTTTTCTAATATTTGGTTATTACACTGAAGTACAAGTTACTTTCTAGTAAGAGTTTGACATTTTCAAGAAATGTTTAATAAAAATATAGACTATCAAAGAAAGAAATAATCAGCTATCTAAAAAGGGGCTGAGATAAATAGTACTCAGTAAAAAATCTGATTAAAATATTTGTTTCAGAGTAAAGAGGAAGGATACTTCCAATTGCTTTAAAGGATTTGTTTTTCAGATGTGTCAAAAGCTCTATATGAATTTTATTTTTTATTTAATGATAAATTCTCCAATTACTTGTGCTTTTTTTATTTTTCAGGATTTCTGTTTTTCACAATTCTTAAAATTCAAGGCAAGCTTAGTCTTATGAGTCTCTCTTGGGAGCTGAGAGAGAGGAGAAGGGGAAAGATATTGTGGGTAGTGTTGTACTGACTTCACTCCCAGCCTCAGTGTATTTTCAGTCCATTACCACCGTCGCTGGCATTAGGCAGATGCTTTGGGCAGCTCCATTCTCAGTCATCCTCTCAGGACACACAAATCCAACCACCCTGTACCAGTCAGTCACAAACTTTTATAGCCATGGGAATGTTCCTTTTCCCACGTCGCCTTTTATGCACCTTTTGTATATAACAGATGTTACATCCAGCCTGGCCTTGATGGAATCCAGGGATGTTGGGGCATCCATAGCTTCTCTGGGCATCCTGTTCCAGTGAGTCACCACTGCCATGGCCAAGAATCTCTTCCTAATAGCCCATCTAAACCGCCTTCTTTCAGCTTAAAGCCATTCCCACTTGTCTTATACCTACATGTCTCTGCAAAAGTGCTTTTTCTTGCATTGAAAAGCCACATTAAGGTCACCCCAGAGCCTTCTCTTCCCAGGCTCAACAATGGCAATTCTCTGTCTTCTCTTATCTACCTCTTCCTGTCCTGATGTGCAGCACAGTTTGGTTTTAGGGTCTCTCAACTTCCCCTTTTTGAATGCCATGAGATATTAGTAACTTTTTCAGATTAAAAATAGCAACCACATAGGGATATATTAAATACAAAATTAACCCAATCCAAACAAAAGCCTTAAGGTATAGAGCCAGGGCATTACTGCTGCTTTGCAAAATAATTTTTTGAATCTTGATTCTTATCCCAGTGTTCACTGCATCTCGGACCAGGCATCATAGCTGCTTTCCTCCCACCTTCTTTTCTCTCCAGGGGCAGACTGCACGACCCTGGGGTTCAAAGCACTGTTTGGGATATGTGTTCTCATCCTTTCCCACTCTGACACAATTAAGTCCCTGAGCCACAAGTGCTGCTTGGACAAGTGAATAAACCCTGAAGTTAGATTCTGAACGGACACTGGTGTTTTGAGTTGGCTCCATGAAACCAAACGATCAATACTTTCTTCCTTGCAGAGCCTTTTTTATCAGAGTTCGTGGCTTCCCACCAAGGTTCATAACCTTGGCAGTCATCTTTCATCCTGAACTGTCTTTGATTATAATTTTACATCACACAAATCTCATTCTATCATCTCCAAAACATAGCAAGGCTGTGACCAAAGCTGTCTCAGGATGATGCCAAGTCAATAATTCATATCTTTATTACATCTCTGCTGGGTAGCTGTAATTCAACCTAGTTGTTGTAATTGTAGTACGCTAGCACCTGTAGATTGGTGTGCCTGAAGCAGTTCTGTGTCCAATGATTGTTCCATGCCTTTTACAATCTTATCTACTTGTCTAATGCATCTGTAATATATAGCGAATGCCTACCACACCTTACAGAGACAAAGAATTTATGCCACTTAAGATTTTAAATCCTTCCTTATGAAATACCACAGCTGAAAGGTAATTCTTTTAGACTATCAGTTATGCTCAGGTTTGTATTCCCTTCTCATCCCTTCCCTATTTCCTCCCCTCCTCTCTCCCTTTATTTCTTTCTTTCCTTTTTCCCTTCCCTTTTTCCTTTCACTTACCCTTCCCATTTTCCTTCCGCTAAGAACTACACAGAGTATTTTTGAGTGCATCTATTTTATTTAAAATTTTGAGTTACTGTGTGTGGGATGTTGAAAAATTTTCTTAAAGGCCCTTAGAATCAGAGGCCTGGGCTCAAAAATTCTAATGTGAGTGATGTTTGAATGATAAAAAACTATGTGGAAATATGAAGGGATAATGTCCCTTTTGGCATTTGTTCTCAACTATTTCTTCTTGTTTTTTGAAGCAGTTGCCCATGACAAAATCACTGATGGAGCAGACACAAAAAAGCCAGTTCCATCCATTTTCATACCCTTCAGACTATATATAGAATTACATAGGGAGAAAGAAAAAAAAAAGTTGTATTCAGAAAGCACAAAGCAAAGCTTTTTTTTCTTTCTGTGTGGTTCCCACTCTGTACTGTTGCGTGGCATTATTCCATTCCAGGTACAAAATTTCATATTTGCCTTTTTAGAACTTCAAGAGGCTTATAAAAAATCCTTTCTCAGCCTGTGGAGCTCCCTGTGAATCACAGTGCTGGACTTCTCTAATTTTATGTCATCCAGAAAGTTGTTGAGAGAAAATTCTTAGCTGTCATCCTAGAGTACACAGGGACAGGATGCTCCACATAATTTCTGGCACTATGAATGCAAAATAACATGCTATAAATTCTTTATCTACTTAATGCTATGGATTTGTTACCTCTCACAAAAATATATTTAACTTCTTAAATCTGAACTTAAATTCTTAAAATCCTGAAACTCTGTGGCATTCTTAAGGTAAAACATTGCCTCTTTGTAAAAGTTTTTACTTGTTATCCTTACAGGAAGAGGCTGGGGAAGCATGCACTGAAAGTGCCCACACAAAACTAGCAGGCAAAACAGAAAGCTACATTTTTATTATTAAAATGGTCTTAACTTTGAATAATTCTATGTGTTTTACTGCGCATATCTGGAGTTGCTAAATTCTCTCATTTAGAAAAGTACATGGTAGTCCTTATTATATCTAAGTATGAAATGAGTGCTTCCACTTTTAACATAGTGAAAGAGAATAATTTGCCAAAGAGAACTCACGGTATTGTACAGACCTAAAAGAGTTTGTGTTTGCTCCAGTAGCAGGTTAAATGCTGACCTTTCTGTAGTAGCCATAATGATATATCAAAGGAACCCAGACACCCACAGTATATCAGCATTGCACAGTTTACATTTTGCAGCATATTTATCATAACTGAGTCAAACAGGGCAAAATTCTCAAACCAATCTATAATTTACAATCCAGCATTTGGGACCCTGGAAACTCAGTAATTATTTGGCTTCTGCTTGTGTGAGTATGCATGTGTGTTTATTATTTTATTTATTTATGTGAGATGTGTGTACACGAGTTTTATTTTGGAGGCTTATGTTATAAAAGCTCTGCATGTGATTTATTAAAAACAAACGATGTAGCAAAAAGAAGATTATATTCCCTCATAATGGGATGGGGTGCTTGCCAGAGCCTGAAAGTGGAATACTAACTAGTAGATTTTTGAGAGCTGCTAGTTGAAGAGCTATTGAATATAAGCTGACTTTGCTCCTCTTTTAGCTTGGGAGACTATTTCCTTTCATTTTTATTGTATTTTGTACCTTTTGGAGGTTTTTTACTTTCCTCATCTCCTTAGGCTTCATTCTCTGGACCTTTTCCAATATGGAAAAAGCAGATGAGAGCAACCAGATCTAACAGAACAAGCATGTGGTGGCCAAGGCTTCAGATTTCTTTATCCTAAGGGACAGATGCTGATTTTAACAGATTTGTGTCCCCAAGGTGATCTGTCATGCAGCTGGAAAGCATGGAAACGGTGCTCAGGAAGGAGCTGGAACTGGGTTGCAACAGAACAGCTTGGCATCACTCAGGTATTTAAACAGGTTCAACCACTTCAATTCTCCACTCACAGGATTGCAGAATCAACAGCAGATTGTGTTGAAAAACCTCTGATGGTGATGAGGTGAAAGAATGTCATCAGAATACTTCTCAGGTGAATGTCTTTCAGGAATAGCTTAACTTCCATCCTTGCACCTGTCCTTAACACATGGAGGCTAAGGGGGAGTTTTCTTCCTGTTCAGGTCTCTCAGTCTTTCTTTTGACTCAGTCAAAACCAAGGACACATCATGCAATATTCAGCATTATAAAGCAGTGAATCTCACTGGTGGCAGTGGTATCTTTCTCAGAGGAGATTTATCATACTCCCATTGTCAGAACCTACCTGTACAAGCATCTTTAGGGCAAGAGTGATGGGTAACAGAAGCCATGGTGATTCTCAGTAATGTCTAGAAGCGGGGCCCTTGGATCCAGAAGCAGACTGTCCATGCTGAGATAGGTATCTGTGTACTCTGGACTGACTGTCCACAATGTTTTGTTCACAAGTATCAGGAATTTTTAGAGTGGTGACACCTAGGGCAAATGGGAATACCAGCTACAAAAGAGAAGTCTGTCACTGAAATATATTCTCTTCCTTGAGAAAAGGTTTTTTTCTTAAGTTTGGCATTAATATCAGGACAGAGATGAACTTTAACCCACTTTAACCTGCAGAGTCATTTTTTATGTATATGTTGCATTAATGCTGTGTATGTAGCTGAGGATAATTTTGGGGTGGTTTTTTATGGCAAAAAATAATATCGTATCACTTTTTCAATTTCTTCTTTGTTCTGCATGTAAAAATTCATACTCTCTATTCTGCTCTTAAGAATTATCTCTGAATACAGGGCTAGACACTTATAGACACCTATATCAAGAAAATAAAGACCAGTGTGATGGGGATCTGAGTAACCGGGTTTAGTGGAAGGTGCCCGTGCTCATAGCAGAGGGGTTGAAAGAAGATGATCTTTAAAGTCCCTTCCCATCCAAGCCATTTTATGATTCTATGAAAAGGAGAAAAGTTCTCCCCCTGTTAAATTCAAAATAAGCTCACGATGTGTACAAGCACGCCACCGTAACAGAGAGAAAAAAAGTAGAAAAGTATGAGAATAAGAAAAGTGAGATTGATATGTCTTGTCAGCTAAGAGATGGAAACTCAAATGAAGGCAGTAAAGACTGTGAAATAACCTTTATCTTGTACATACACACTTGACCAACCTAATGAGAAACTACCATATGACTGAAATGCTTCATTTTGTATGATAATTTACAATTTTATTTTGAACAAAATTCATCCCTGCAACAAAGAACAAAATTAAAAGTAAAAAGGAAAAATGCAAATATAAACCAGTGTAACTTTCTCACTTTACATATCTGTAAAAAAGAATGAAAATCACTTGTACTTTCTATTCACACGACATGCAGAGTCTTAATTTAACTGAGATCTTTCAGTGGAAGTAGCAGGAAAAAATCTTATTACTATGATTGCTATTATTATCATTATAGCTATCATAATAGTTGCCATCAGTATTGAACACATGACAAAAAATGCCAGCCAGTCATTTTGATAGCTGTGTTTAAGAGGATGAGGAGTAAACAGGAAAAATAAATCTCACCATCTGTTTAATGCTATACTTTTGCTTAGAATGCCAGTGATAACACTGAATTACTGTACTTCCAGAATGTTCCTTGTGAAGAATTCACTAGCTAACCATATATATTAATTAGATGTGTACAATAACATTACATTAACATTACTGACAACACTCAAGACTTGTTTAAAAATTGCTATTAGAATATCTTTAATAGGTTAATCTCTCATTTTTCTTTATTTATTCTACTCTGGAAAAGAAAAAGCTTGTTGTCATTTTCAGAGAGATGAATAAAAGAATCCAACAGAATTTAAATTGGAAGTCCAAGCAGTATAGAACTATATTTCTGAGTTTATGGACATTCATCTCATCAATTGTGTTTCTTCTCACAATAATATGTGATAAATAACAATAACATAACAATACAATGACCGTTTTCAAAATACACTAAGATAAATTTCTCTGATTTATTTATTTAAAATATAACTACATTTAGATCTCTTATCAACTTTACAAAGTCACCTTAAGGTCTTAAATTGTTCAGGGGTTTTGCTGGCCTAATGCTTTCTGTCACGCTTAATCAAACAATCAATTTTAACAGAAGCTGATTGTCCAAATAAGTTTAGCTTAAATTCCAGGTATTGGATGACATCTCCAGGTTATCAGAAATAACAAATTGCCAAGGCTGGTTTTAACTAGATGACAGCAGATGACCTGACAGGTGTGTAGTCTAAAGTGTTACTCACCCTGGGGGCATGGGGTGGGGAGCAGGATCTGTGGAGGACTATAAAAGATACTTAACAAATATTCTGTGAAATGGATCATGACATCTACTTTCAGTTCCACAAGTGTAAATTAGGACCTTTGATAAAGCCAGTTGAAGTACACTGGTGTAAAATGTAAACAGATGAGAAGAGAATCCACCTCCCAGAGACTGAAATTTTAAACATTTGCCATGGAGGAATTGCTAGAATGTTGAGGTTTTTCTTACGTTTTTACCACCTAAGCATCCAAAGTCTTAATCTGTAGAGAATAGTATAAAACTTTGTTCGGATTAGTATCAGTAAATCTGAGTTATGATCCCATTTAGAATTATATGTAGGTATGCTGTTTCAATAGAAAATATATAGGTACACTGTATCTCCTATCTGTCTCTGTTTTATCAGGCTTTCACATAAATATATGGACATTGTCACCAACATCAAAACTTTAAAAAATCACTAACTTTCAGTCTGGATGTTTCCTGGCAGCCAGGAGATCTTAGCAACCACCGCATGAAGATGGGACCAGTACCATAAATTGTCATTTTGAGCTGGGAAGCCTGTCCTCTGGCAACGTCAGATCCCAGCAGAGAATTACGACCCACCACGAGCGGATAGAGGCTGAATCGAGAGAAAGCAGTGCTTGCCAGCAACTGCAATTTCCTTTTAAGACCACTTTTGTACAGAAATTTAATACTCATAACAGGGTTGGAGCAGAGGTAGAACTTGAGGTCTTCACTGAGATCAAGGTCTAATTTTGCTGAGCATATGATTTCACTTTGTCTGGAGCCCAAGTCCTTGATATACTGTAATCCACGGGTGTGTCTTCCTTGTCTGCAGAAAGTCAGTTTCATGCATGTTGGATCCTTGCACTGCTTTTGGCTCTTGTCCCTCCTGCAAAGTTTAGCAAAATGGCACTGTGTCTTAGAAAACCTGAAACTTGACCTGATTTCAGAAAAAAACCCAAACTTACATCCTCCCTGTGCAATTCAAACTGGAAATGGAGTTTTCCTAATGTAAATAAAATATTTTTGTGCTATGAAACATAACCTTGTAATTATGGATTCTAGGATAATTCTTTCTTCTATTCTCTCTTTGAATTCCATTGTGTCTTTCATTTAAATTCATCATTTATTAACTATTCCTTTTTTCTTTTACTTTTTTATGGTTTTGGTTTTTTGTTTCAAAAAACAAGTGAACTAATGAACAAACAAAAACCCAGAGAAAGTACAATAAAAAATATAAATCAGGCAAATGAAAGTTTGTTGAGGACAGCAGGGGACATTTAACTAATTTTGAAATACCTCGGCTCTTGTTAATAGATTCCTCTTTGTGTTCCTGTGGGAAAAATTACCTTCAGCTATTTTATTAATATATAAAGTGGAATTAAATGAAACAAAATAAACATAATTTTAAAGAAAATAAGACCTGATTTACAGTTTAAATAAATAAATACATCCAAGGAAGTCTCTGCTTTTAATGAGGGATCAGGAATCATATATCAGAAATGCTCTCTAACACAAGTAAGCTTCTCAATACTCTTCAAAATTCATCTAAATTTAAATCAAAGGGCATAATAGAAAATCATAGAAAATAAACAACTAGAAATAGCTTTATGAAAACTACTTTCTGACTTAGTTGCAAGAAAAAGAAGCAAAAGATAAATAAGTAAAATGTGCTATACAAAACTGAATTTGAAGGTTCTTTTTCTTTTTGTTTTTTTTTTTTTAGAGTTAAATGTTACATTTGATTCTAAAGTACAAGTCAGTTGTCAAATACTTGCAAGAAGAGTTCAGGCCATGGAGAGCAATTTCCTTGGAGTTGCTTTTCTTTCAACCCAAAAACTCGGTGACTAGAACAGCTTCAATTCATTCATTCTTTTGACAGCATTTGAGCAAGACAGCATTTGAGCAAGACAGCATTTGAGCAATACAGCTCATCTCTTAAAAGAATGCTTCAATATTTTTATCTCCTGGACAGTTGAAGGAAGGAGCCTCTAACTCTTCTGTTCTCATTTTTTTATTTCATACAAGCAACTAAACTTCAGGTGTCCCACAGAACCACAAATTTTTAAAATTCTTCTCTCTCACCTGTGTTTAAGAACTGCAGAATCTGACCAGTTCCAAGAGGGGATTGAGGAAAATTTTCTTCTAAAAACCCTGCTATCAGCATGGTTAACAACAGGAATCATAGTATCAAAAATGTTTACACTGGAAAACAACTTTAAGATGATCAACTCCAACTGTTAACTCAGCACTGCCAACCCCTCCCCAAGTGCCATGTCTAAAAGTCTTCAATACTTCCAGGGATGGTGACTCCTCATTTCCCTAGGCAGCTTGTTCTAATGTCTGTCAAGATTTTCTGGAAATTTTTTCCTAATACCCAAATAAACCTTACCTGGCACAACTTGAGGCTGTTTCCTCTCATTTTATCACTTGTTATATGGGAGCAGAGCCCAACTCACACCTGGCTGCCCCCTCCTTTCTGGGAGTTGTAGAGTGAGAGGGTCACCCCCGAGCCTCCTTTTCTCCAGTCTGAACACTCCCAGCTCCCTCAGTTGCTTCTCATCAGACCTGTGCTCCAGACCTTTCCTCAGCTCCGTTCCTTTCCCTGGACACACTCCAGCACCTCAGTGTCTTTCTTGTTGTGCGGGGCCAAAACCAAACTGAGAACGCAAGTGCTTCACCAGTGCCGGCTGGTCCTGCTGGCCACACCATTGCTGTCACAAGCTGGGTGCCACCTGGGCACACATGGCTCAGGTTCAACCATTGTTGACCAGCACCTCCAGGTCCCTTCCCACTCAGCAGCTTTCCAGCCACTCCATCCCAGCCTGGAGCTGCAGGGGGTTGTTGTGACCCAAGGGCAGGACCCAGCACTTGAACCTCACACAACTGGCCTTGGCCCGTGGATCCAGCCTGTCCTGATCCCTCTGCAGAGCCTTCCTGCCCTCCAGCAGAGCCACACTCCAACCTAACTTGGTGTAGTCCTCAGTCTGACTGAGGGTGGGCTCAGTCCCCTCATCCAGACAATTGATAAAAGTATTAAACAAGGCTGGGGGTGATATTGATCCCTGAGGAACACCTCTGGTGACTGGACACCAGCTGGATGTAACTCCATTCACCATTGCTGAATCCATTCATCCATTCTGCTGAATTAAGACTTTAGTCCATAACAATTGTTTGCTGCTTTCCAGGGCAGCAACTTATTAAGCCCTAAATTATATCAACATATGTAAAGGAAGGTGTCCTTCATCCATAGTATTACTAAGTGGTACACAGAGTCGTAGAGTGAATACAGAAATAATTTCTATTCCACTTGAACCTCTGTTTCAGCATTTACTGATTTTTATTTAATTATCAATATGAAACAGTTTAGATAAAAAATTTATTTATCTGATCATTTAAGAAGAGTTCCAAAGGACGCAAAGCTGATGTTAAATTACCTTTGAATTTAAAACATTACTATCCTGAGTCAGCAGGCCTATCACTATTATGTAGTACGTGTAAATTTTGGATTGTTGAGTTTTTCTTTTAATTGACAAGAAGTTTGACCAAAAAGGAATTGAGGCCAGGCTAAAAAAAAAAAATTGGTGGATTATAATAATTAAAATAAATTTGAAAAATATAATTGGTTTTATGGAGGAGGCATGTTGAATTGTATTAGTATCACAAAGATAGAAAAAAGCAAGGAAATCACTGGCATAATATGCTACCTCAGCTTTTCTCTTGCCTTTGGGCCTTTCTTCTGTCTTTCATTGCATTGTCTTTCCATTTATTTTCTTTTTTTTTAATTAATGTCCTTAAAAATTTCTTCAGCTAGTCCCCCTAAATTCAATAGATTTTTTCTTTTTGTTTCAAACTTTGACTAGGAATTCTTACCGACGATCATGACCAGCATTCCTCACCTCTAACATAACATCACTTTGTTACCTTTCCATCAGAAACCAAGCACCCAAACCATTCATCCCTCTTCCTACTTTAAAAAACCCAACAAAACTTTTGCTTGCTCTTAGATTAGGTGTAATACCCTACTGACTTTCTCACACCAGCACTGACGTTCTTCAGCTACTCATTGAGTCTGTATATTTCTGTTTGTGATAACTAGCCAAGAAGTGAAAATTCACATCTTCTGATTACAGTGCTTAAAACTCATATTTCACTCCTCCAGTCCTCTCTGTTTTTTCTCCAGTCCTTCCTTCCCCTGTTTCTCTCTCCCCTTCACTTCTCTTCCTCAGAGACAAAACCTTTTACGTTATTCAGGTCTCCATTACATGCTACATTTTTGGGTTTTTTGTATGTGGGACTTTGAAGATCTGTAGTTCTTTTCAACATTCAAGGTCTTTAGACTCCTTACTTGTATGCAGTGCTATGCTACTTGAATTAGTATTATCCTTCAGAGAACAGTATTTCACAGCAACAGCAGTCACTGTGTAATGAGCTTTGTTAAAGTTGTTAATGTCAAAATGCCTTTTTGTCTTCACATGCTTTCTGTCTTTGCAACCAAAAGAAATGTTTGATTGGAAAATTGCCATGTCGTCAGCAATGAATTTTGCATTTCCTTATAAAAACAAGATTTAAGCACATTTTTGGAGACCTTCTGTTGCTAAAGTTGTTGTGATTTCTCCTCCTAATGAGCAGAAGAGGTCTGATGTGATAGCTGCCACATTGTGGGGTAAATGGGGGAAAATATGTATATCTAAAATTTTAAGCTCAAAAATATGTTAAATGTTCAGAATACTTAAAAATAAGAGAATCTACATTAATGAAATGTTCAACTTACACACTGGAAATAGATAGAATTATGATTCAATTATTATTACAGTTTTTGAAAAAGATATATTAACAATCAATGAATCTCCCTTCCCTTCCC
>VXAZ01003400.1:202-45667 GCA_013399875.1 Gymnorhina tibicen
GCTGAATGTCCTTTAACTAAGAGAAAATCCAGGCAAGGACTTAGAAACACTCCCCCAGCAGGGGAGATATAATTTAAGGCACAGCAAAACCTACAGGTGGAATTCACAACACAATCCCACACTTGTAAGATGCTCTCATCATCGTTCCATGAGAGACCCCCAGGAGCGCACCATAGACCCTTCTCCACCAGCACCTCCATACAAAAGTGAGCTGAGGAAACGCCTCCTAAAGTAGCCCCTGGCAGAAGCCGCCCTCTCCTCACCGTCACAGCTCACACCTGGGGCTGCTCTGCCCCCTCATCTCCTTAAGTGTTCACACCTGGCAATGTTGCCAGTCCAAGTGTGAGGGCAGGGGTAGAAAGGATTTGCTGCTCATTCCCTGGACAGCTCATTGTCTGCACCTGACACACTGGAGCACTGGGCTTTCCTTTTTTGATAGATAAGGACGCCGCTTCTCCTCCAGGTACCCAAGGCTGAAACTGGGATTCCACCTCCAAAATTCCATATGTCTGAAGTTAATAATCCCCAAGGAAATTCCCCACTGATCATAAGCAATCACCTGCAATATTTCCTCTGTTCTGGGCTGCACGTGTGGTCCTGGACATGTCTTCCCAAATCCAGAGATGTGCCCTCTCGGACACCTCTTCCCTGTTCCAGACGACACGTTCGGTCCTAGACATGTTTCTCAAATCCAGACAGTACATGCAGTCCCAGACATGTGTTTCGCATTCTGGACTTTTCCCAGATCCGGACTGTACGTTTGGTCCTGGACAATTTTTCCCCATTCCGGACTGCGTGTGCAGTCCTGGATGTCTCGTCCTGCATCTGGACTGTACGTACGGTCTTAGACATGTGGTCCCGATCCTNCTGATCATAAGCAATCACCTGCAATATTTCCTCTGTTCTGGGCTGCACGTGTGGTCCTGGACATGTCTTCCCAAATCCAGACTGCATGTGCCCTCTCGGACACCTCTTCCCTGTTCCAGACGACACATTCAGTCCTGGACATGTTTCTCAAATCCGGACAGTACTTGCAGTCCCAGACATGTGTTTCCCATTCTGGACTTTTCCCAGATCCGGACTGTACGTTCAGTCCTGGACGATTTTTCCCCATTCCAGACTGTGCGTGTGGCCCTGGACGTCTCATCCTGGATCCGGACTGTACATATGGTCTCGGACATGTGGTCCCGATCCCAGACTGTGCACACAATCCGGAACTGATTCTGGACTTTATGTTTGGTCCTGGACATGTCTTCCCAGATCTGGATTGTATGTCCGGCCACGGACAATTTTCCCAAGGCTGGACTGTGCATGCAGTCCAGGACATGTCTTCCCAAATCCAGATTGTATGTTTGGTCCTGGACATTTTTCCCGATGCTGGACTGCACGTGCAGTCCAGGATGTGTCTTCCCAAATCCAGATTGTATGTTTGGTCCTGGACATTTTTCCCGATGCTGGACTGCACGTGCAGTCCAGGATGTGTCTTCCCAAATCCAGATTGTACATCCGGTCCCGGACATTCTTCCCAATGCTGAACTGCACAGTCAGTCCTGGTCGTCTCTTCCCAGATCCGGACTGTATGTTTGGTCATGGATGATTTTTTCCTATTCTGGACTGCACCTGTAGTCCTGGACATGTTGTCCCAAATCTGGACTGTACATTCGGTCATGGACACATTCCTGATTCCGGATTGTGTGTGCAACCTGGAACCATTTTCCCAGATCTGGACTGTATGTTCAGTCATAGACGGTTCTTCCCCATTCTGGACTGCACGTGCAGTCCTGGACGTCTCTTCCCAAATCCGGATTGTGCATTCACTCATGGACACATTCTCACTGTTCCGGACTGTGGATACGAATCCATATGTGTTTCCCAAATCCAGACTGCATATCCAGTCCTAGACAGGTTTTCCCTGACCCGGAGTGTGTGTGCAACCCCATTATCCATTTTCCCAGATCTGGACTGTATGTTCGATCATGGATGATGTTTCCCAATTCTGGACTGCACATGCAGCCCTGGATGTCTTTTCCCAAATCTGGACTGCACTAGCAGTCCTGGACACGTTCTCCCTGATCTGGACTGCACATTCGGTCACAAACATATTTCCCAAATCTGGATTGCATATGCAGTCCAGGACATGTTCCCGATTGTTCCTGACTCTGGACTGTGCGTGCAACCCCAGATCCAGTTTCCTGCATCCAGACTGTATGTTCGGTCATGGATGATTTTTCACCATTCTGGACTGCGTGTGCGGGCTCGGAGGTGTCTTCCCAAATCCGGACTGCCCTGTGCAATCCCCAATCTGTTTTCCCGGTTCCAGACTTTGCATGCAATGATGGGCGCATTTTCCAGGAATTGGACTCTTCACTTGGTCATGGACAATTTTTTACCCATTCTGGATTGCACGTCCACTCATTAACGCGTTTTCCTGTTCTGGACAGCCTGTACAGTCCAGAAAGCATTTTCCCGAATCCAGACTGCTCATGCGGTCCTGGACATGTTTTTCCAATTCCCCGACTGCACCGGCAATCCTGGATGCCTTTTCCCAAATCTGTACCGTACGTTCAACCCTGGATTATTTTTCTCAATTCTGCAATCCCAATCGCATTTTCCCAGATCCAGACTGTGCATTTGGTTCCGGACAATTTGTCCTCATATTGGGTAGAGCATATTGTCCCAGATGCGTTTTCCCAAATCTGGACTGCACATTCGGTCCCAGACATGTATTCCCACTTTCAAACTGCACATGCTATCAAGGAGCTATTCAATAGTTTTTTCTGTCTGATGTGTCACAGGCTGGTTTAAATTTGAACTGAAATCTCGGGCAACTCTTCCCTGAAATTGAGTTAAAGGCAGGTTTCCTCACACAGACACATTTTTGCAGTGAGCCTGTACTAGTTTGAAAGCAAACTAGTGAGAGACTCCAAGTCAGAAATACACTTTAATAGGAAAAATAAAATAAATGCAATAGTACAAAAAAGAACAACCCACTGACTGAGTCAGAATGCAACCTGACCCCCTGATGGTCAGGGGGTTGGTAGCAGTCCGATTTAATGGTGGGTGCAGTCCTCCTGGAGTGATGGTTCTGTCGAAGCAGTGATTCTGTAGAAGGGTCTGATCTTCCTCTGAAGGTCCAGTGGTGGTGTAGAAGACTCTGGTCTTCCTCTGGGAATCCAGTGGAAAAGGCTGCCTGTGCTGTTCCAAACCCCAGGTTATATCCAGGTGGGAATGCTTGGCTCCTTCCCCCTGGGCAGAGCATCTCACAACAGGATGGTGAGTCATGGGGCAAGGCATTGATGGGCCCATTAACTGATGGCCCAGGGCTAAGTTGGTGTTGCCTGAATGGGATGTGGAATGAGGAGGTCTCTGTTGGGAGAGTGGGAGAAAGGGACACACCTGGCTGGTGTGCCCTGGCTGGGCAGAGAAATCTGATATTGGCAGTATGTGTTTGTGGGTATTTAGTCAATGCAGCAGTGCCAACACGTCTCAGATGCCAGCGGTTCAGGGCAGAGGGGAGCAGGGACTGACGGGCACTGGCACTGGATGTTCGGACATGGCTGGAAATGAGCAGCTGGACCTCCCCCCAGGCTGTTCTGGGTGTGGATTTGGGTCCTGTTTGGCCACAGAAGTGTGTGGCAGCTGGAGACTGAGCAGATTTGGGGGCTGTGCTGCCCCAGCCTCTTTAGTTCTTGTCCCTGTTTGTTCCCTTTCAGTGGAAAAGCATCCCTGCTTGGCTGGCTGTTCCCTGCAAACAGGCACCCTGAGGTTCCTCGGCATTGGTGTGACCCACTGGCATTGTCATCTGCCCTTGGCACAGTCAGTGGAGATGCCTTTGCCATCCCCCTGCCCGAAGGATGGAATCTGCCCGGAGCCAGGAGCATGCAGCAAGGATGCAGATCCTCTTTCATGGGAGGTGGGAGGTGGGGGGCTAGAGCTGGAGGCAGGGTTCCCCAGGGAGGGAGAGCAGGGACAATTTCAGCTCCCAGCAGCTCTCTGTGAGTGCTGGATGGACCCCAGGCTGAGCAAGGTGGGAGATGTGGGTCGTGTTCATGTTCCCAGGAACTCTTTTCCTCTTTGCTGGGATTAACTGCCTAGGAAATGACATTTCTGACAGCCCGGTCCTACCTGTGTCTGCTGGAAAAGGGCAGAGGTGAAGAGGCGAATGCCAGAGTTCCTTTGGGATGATGGGGTTGTGGTTGGCTGTGCTGAGAGGGGCAGGAATTCAGAGAGATGATGCTGGCCAGAACAGTCAGGCAAGAACCTAAGGCAGATGAAAGTGGGATGTCCAGGGATAATCCAGCCATGAGAGGGCAGTGAGACACAGCTCATGGTGAAAGCCATGCATTCAGAAATGACTTCAAAATTCCCCTGACCTTGCTCCACCGTGGAACAAATAAATACAAAGGTTTGCTCCTGCTGGGAGGAGAAATTAATCCAAACCCAAGATGCTTTTACAGCACAGGTGGGAAAGATTCTAAAGATAAACAGCACTGCTCTGTGTGTGCCTTGTGATTGTAGCCATAACAGATGTGTAATACAGTGCACATGTATCCTATGTAATATGCACTAAATATAGCAGATTGTCTTGGNTATTTATAATAAATATAATGCATATTAAAGTTATAATAGATGCTATTTATAAAAGACTATCAATTAAAGTTATCCTATCACAGCTGATGTTTGCATTGAACGTGTAATAATATTGAATATATAATAATTTCCTGCCAATTACTGAAGGAAAACATCACTCTCGAGTTGGGTAACCACTGCAGCAGGGACCCACTGAGGTTGAGGTATCTCCATCCTTGGAGATATTCCAAACTGAAAGGCCCTGGGACCACAGGGCCCTGCAGAGGTCCTGGCCCAAGAATGTGACTGATCTTTGACCACTGGGAGCACTGCAGCCACTCAATAAACTCTAATTAATTAGTCCTAAACTGCACGTGCCAAGCAGGTTGCAGAAGTCTTCTGCCATCCATGTTTCTCTGATGCATCTCAGGTAGTTTGTGATGTGAGTTGTGAACAAAAGGAGGGAGGATGGAGACAATTAAAGACCAAGGATCTGGTGTTAAATCCTCCCTGCTCATTCCATGCCTGTGCATTCCCCATTAATCATAAATACACTTTGTGCCCCTCTACTCTGTAAGCAAATTATCAGGGTGGTTAAACGCAGCTAAGGTGACAATATGTAGAATTTGCCAGGTCTTATCCTCCCGGCCATACCCAGGTAGGTCTCCAGACAGACTTTGCAAGGCTGAGCCCAAGATGAGCCCCCCTGTGAGCTGGACTAACCAAGCAATGAGGTCAAGGTAGGATAATGGGGCAAACTGAGCTCTGCTACAAGGAAATGTCATAATTCATAAATGCAACTGCAACGTTTTCAATAAACAAAATTAAACTTCATTTGCTTCACAGTAGCTAATGTGCCGTTAATTCAAACCCCACAGAAGAACTCACTGGACACAGTTAATAGTCAGCAGAACAGATAGGCCAGGCTTTGAAAGCATTTAATATTCACTGAAGTGCTGCTTGTATCCAATTATAACTCACTACTTGCCATCTTAATAATTTAAATCTGTCCACTCTTTAGAGAGGGAAAAAATGCACTAATCAAAGACATGAATGCACCTTTTGCTTTTGACAGCATTAAATTAAAACTAAATGGTAGATCTTGAATGAGTTACTCTGAAAGAATAAAGGCATTAATGAGGTAATTTCATTATAGAGGCTCATCCAAGCCTATGTGAAAACAAGGGAAGTAAATGGAGAGGAAAGCCGCCGAGGAAATTAGGGTTCCTTCCACACTAATTAATGTTTGGGGGCATTTAGTACAGGCACCAAATTAACTGCTCCAAAGAACTCCATTGACAGAAAAAAGACATTGTTGCCCTGCCGTGTAATTAGAAGACAGTACAAGCAGAACACTTAATGAGTATAAAGCCAGCCTTTAACTTATTCTGCCCAGCTTCTGAAAACATGCCTTTGTGGAGGCCTAAATTTAAGGAAGCACTGGGCGTACAATATAGGATTGTTTAGGTCCTTCTGGTCGCTGAGCTGTAAACAGGTAGCCCTGAATGAGAGACTCTGAGACTCCTGGGAGGCCCGGCTTCCCAGAAAAAAAAAAAAAAAAAGGTCTTAAATGCATCCAGAAAGAAGCAAAAAAAAGGTGAATAGGCCCGGCAGAGCCGGCACAGTGAATACTCACCGCTGTCTTAAGTGATTACATGATGTTGTGCCACCCCCTCTCATTGAGTTATCTTTACACTGCTTTTGTCTCCTCTAATTGAAGCTGATGAGGTGCTAATTGGTTGCTTTTTTAAAAAAGCACTACTTAAGCACTGGCAAACAGAGTAAGACAGCGTGAGTGGAGTTAATGAGGGCTTAGCAAAAAGCAAAAAAAAAAAAAAAGCCCCACCAAAACCAACCAACCTCAAAACCCAAACCTAAACCAACTCCTGTTATTCGAAACTAAACCGAGAAGGGAAATGACTGCATGAGGGAAATGGCTGTGAGGGTTTGAGTTTTGGGAGAGAAAGGGGCAATGCCAGCACTAAATGAATGCCCCCACGCTTTGGCCAGCATCTTTGGCATTCTCTTTTTTTTATTTAAAGTGCTGCCACCAGAGTATTAAACCTGTTGTCACTACAGCTGGAGCCAGAGGTCGTGGCTTTGCCATACCCAAATGCATTTCCTAAAAAAGGGTTTGCATAACATTAAATACTCTGCATTTTCCATGTATTCTGTAGGTGCATTGAGACTGGCTCCTGGTTTTCAAGACCAACTCTGAAGTTCCCAGCTACTGGGAGTATCTGAGTGCTAAAGGAGAGTTACAAAGGGCCTTGCTGTATTGCTGATGTTGCCGGGCAAGACACAAATAATTCTGTGAGCTTTTTGAAGGTGACACTGCAAATCCCTGTGTTAAACACAATTCTCTGCTGTTTCTGAATTTGTTTATCTCCAATCTAGGCACATATGTGGGCACAGGATGCTTTTTCAGGCTGTTTGTCCAAGTAAGCAATACCTTTAGGGCTTCAGGAAGAGGCTGCCCAGTGATGATGGGTTCAGAGTCTCTGGCACAGGATCAGGACCAACAGTCAACTCTCGAAATTCTTCAGAATCCAGAGGCTTAGTAATTTCCTACTGGACAAAAAGAGGAAAGTGGAGCTGAAACTCCTCCAGTCAGCTCAAGAAGACAATTAACTTTTCAGTAAGAGAATTTCGATTATCTATTTATGTAAACAAGCAATAAAGTGTCAGGGCTCCTCCTTTCCTCACTTCTTTTTTTTGCCTGTGCCTAGAAAACCCAATCAGTTTACAAACAGTCAGTTCCTTGGGTTTGCGTTTATGCTTGGTAATTTGTAACTCTATTCACATTCTAAAATGGATTCTTTTCACTTTAATGCACGGTCATCTGCTTTTCCTTTGGTTTTCATGAAAATGAGGGATTTCTTGCTGGCTGCTAGAAAGAAATTTCCTAGAGAACAAAGTTAAAACCAGTTCCTCCAAACGTGTTCCCAGAGCCATCCAGCTATAAAACGGCCAAGAAAGATGCAAAACTGGAAATCCTGCTTTTTCCTGCAGAGGCGGAGAGCAGTTCAGTATTTGCAAAGCTCCTGGAGTGTCATGTGCCAAATCACCTTTGTAATCAGCATTGTACTTCACAGAGCAGAGCATCTTATTGGTTTGTTTGGTGGGACCTGAGTCATCTCGTCTGTGGCTCCTACCATCAGAGGCCAATAAATCTCATTTTTGACCTCAGAGGGAATTTGGCAGCTATCCCTGCAGGAGAGGTGGCAGATGGCAGCATATCCATCAATTGCTGACATCAATAAAGCTGGAGAAAGCAAGCGGCAGAGGAGACACTGGGAAGTGAAACTCCCCTGCCTTTCCCTGTCTTCCTTCCTGCTGCTTTGTCTCATAGTCTAAAAATGGCTTTTCCTCAATTTTGGTCACTCTGGAAATGTTAGTTCAGTAAGAATTCATTTGGGGTAATGTTTAATAGGTTTACAAACTTCATTTTGAAGGCAAAAAGCACAAGAGGTGACAGCAAAGGACTTGGTGTGGGTGTGTCTGTGGGTGTGTCTATTTTCCCCTGAGTTCCACAGGTTTTTTCGTGGTATTTCTGTGAGCTCTTCTCAATAAAACTCAATTGAGGGGGACTTTTCTCTGCCCGGTTATTCCTTTGGATACCAAACCCACTGAGAACTCCTTCCTGCTCACATACAGGAATAGAGAAAAGTGGCAGTGATGTGCTTGCGTTGAAAATTATCTGGATGGTTCTCTGTTCATCAAGAGATGCATTAGGGATCATGCCCTATATTGCCCTCCCCACTGAGACTGGGACTTGTAGGGCTTTAGAGAAACAATAAGAGCATGGAAACATGGGCAGAGCTGAGGGAAGGCCTATGGTTAGCAGAGAGAGAAATGTGCTGGAGAAAGCAAACAGCAAAGGAAGGGAGATAAAACTAGAATAGAACAGAAGAGTAGCAGAGGCAAGGCTCAGAGTCTGGGGGAGACATCTGACAAGTGACAGGGACTTGTCACACAGCCAGAAGAGAGGCAGCAGTGAGAAACTGTGGGGGTTCAAGCTGTGCTGAGAATCACATGAGCAGCTCACCCAGAGCCTGCACTCCAGAAGCCAAAGTTGAAAGGCAGGGATGCTTCCATCTTCCATGGTTTTTATGGTTCACTTCTGGGTCATTCGATTTAAGAGATTCTAAATTTGACAATTCCTAATGTTCAAAGAGGTTTAGATGTTTTTAAATCTGTTCAGCTCATCCCTATTTGAGATATACACGAATGGCTCAATTGTTCATTTTAATAAAATTCAAATAAAAAAGAGCCATCCAGCACCACAGAAGGACATGTTAGGAGGGGGTCTCTCACTGAAGAGGAAAGTGAGGATGGTGCAGCTTCATTCCGTCTCATGATGGCCTAACTCTGGTCACTATCAAAACAGTAATTGCCTCCATGGGGCTTCTACAGGCCAAATTTGGATTATGGCATTTGATTTTCCCGTGATAAGCACGTTAAGCTCTTTGCAATTCCTTCAGTAGATTTAGCCACCCAATTGATGCATCCTTTTGAAATCTAGCCTCTTATATTAAGTGGGCTATGGAAGGCATGATGCCCCTTATTAATTGATGCCCACTCATTATTTGTAAGAGTTAGCCTTGATCTAGGAATAATAATTATCAAATTGTGTCTCAAAAAAAAACCAACCAGAAAACCTGTGATGGCATCCTCAAAAATCTTGTGTAGAGAGGCTATGGCCTTGTTCGCCCTCTCTCCAGGTATTTGGCAGTTGGAAGAAAAGCAAAATATCCCGTAATATTTTGTATAAATTCTCCTTGCCACTGTTCAAACCTGTAACTTATTTAAGGCCATTCCTTTTTTTTTCTTCTGGCTTCCTGTGGGCAAAGAAGGTAAATTCCCTTCTGGGTGTTTGTTAGCTTGGTTTGTGGTTTTTTTGGTTTATGGCTTTTTTGTGTGTTGGTTTGTTTTTGAATATTGTGAGGGGCTTAGGTTTTGCCAGCTCACCTGCAACAGTCTTACCCTTTACTGAAAGTCCTACAGTTCATGTTTGAGAGAGCTGTGCATTTCAATTCCCCCTGGGCAAACAGGTGGCCTAATGTAAAATCATCTGCTTTTATGCCAAGGCTACACAGAAAAAAACAAGAGATCAGCTGGCCTCTAAAATTGCCCTGATTTATTCATCTACGTATTTCCAGAATGCATGGTACAAAGTTAGAGGTGCCTGTGTTCCTGCCACAAGAACGCCCCAGCTGTTACAGAATATCCTGTAATTGTCCCAAAAAGCAGATAATGCCTGTTTGTTTTAAAGAAAGCTTTGAAAAATGCCTGTGCAATTCTTTCTCTCACAGAGCTATGGTCCAGGTGAACTGAGAAAGCAGCAGATATTTAATGGGTCATCGCCACTTTCTGTATGCTCTAATATTCTTCAAGCACAGTAATCTCATTCCCAACTGTTCCTTACGTCATACAGAACAAAACAATGCAAGATTCCATTTTGAAAATATTACCATGTTTTACTAAATCCATCTATTTTGCTACAGATGAGCTGCTTGGCTATTTTATCCATGTCTGTGGTATTTGTGTGTTTGCCCTATCAAATCTCCCATGGGATTAATTCCCAGAGCCTAAAGCCCCAGGAGTGGGTTACGTCCTGAGCTCTTGGAAGAGCTGTCTTGCTTTTCAGTGTGCTAAATCCCCCAGGGTGATTTTACAGGTAGCGACCTCCGGGAAGGACTAACCTCGGGAGGAAAAGAACACCCAGCACAGGGTGAGCGTGTCAGCAACGACAGCTGACGCAAACAGCGACACCTTCACACTGGGAAGCCACGAAATCCATCAGTGCTGACTAAAGTATTTTGGGCTTGTCAAGCGTCATTGTTTTGGACTTCTCCTGACCTCACTTAGCAGAACGGTGCCACCGCCTGTAAGCTTTGTCTGCAATATTTGCGGTGGTAAATAGCTCTGTAGGCATTTGTTTTCTCTCATCAAATCATTAAATGGTAATGCAATTGTTAGTTTGCCTTGCCCAGTTCGAATACATTTTGCAGCCAGTAACCATTCCCAGTTCATTAAGTGCCTGACCTCAGCATTAACACCCCCTCTGCTCGGGTTGCCGTGGAAACAAAGCTTCCTGTGCGTAATCCAAGCTTATCTAGCTCTTTATCCTACATGTGACCCTTAATTACTTGCTAAATTAGAATGGTTTTCTGAAAATCACAAGAGGAGGTTAATATGTTCTTCCAGAGCTGGTCAAGCTAAGATGACACTAAATTCACAGGGAATTCAAATTCCATGATCCCTGAAGGCGTCTCTTTCAGGAGGAAGATGAACTTTCCCAATGGGAGGCAGTGTGCCATGATAATGCTCCTGTCACTCACTTTCCTTGCCCTGCTTGTCCAGACCCAGCTTAATCCAGTGTGAACAACTGAGTAAGTAAATATCAGGTTGATTAATTATGGTGCAAGGTTCAGTAACCACTTGTCTTCTGTAATTAACATTGTAATTGAAATTCAATAATACACTTCATATACAGATTGCTGGCCTAGGAGGAGGAACAAGGGAGAATCCTCAAGGTTGTGACAGGGAGATAAAGCGTAGAAAAACAGGGCTTAAAATATTAATTGTCTCTTTAAAATTGTGGTACATTTTAAGAAATTCTTCAGTGAAAAAAAAAAATTAAAGGCTGTATTGATGACCTTAGAGGTCTTTTCCAACCTTAATAATTCTATTATTCTAAAAAGAAAAATTGTTACTTCCAGATGTCTTGGAGTAGAGTTGAAATGGGATTGGATTGTTGAAATATGGCTTACAATTTCTGAAAATCCACCTTCCCTTCACTGATATGATAAACAGTCATCATGAGAAACGGTAACGCTCTCTAAGATGCCCAGTGCTTTTCCTATCCATTGTTTCCAGTGGCAGCTCAAGGACAGTGAGTCTTTGGCTTCTGTGAGCGGTTTTATAAAGCTGTGCTAAGGCTCAAATGCTAAGGCATGGTCTCAGGAAAAACCAAAACTAAAATCCTCTGTGGCTTCCACACAGCATTTGATTAATTGCACATAAATTCAAGCACAGCCAGTGCAAACATCCCAGTCTGTTTCAGCATTCCCATCTATTGTGACACAGAAAATAATTCTGCCTGTGTGCAAAGGCTTGCTTTCAGGGATATTTATAAAAATCATGGACTGATCACTGAGGTGGGAAGAGATCAGACAGGTCCTCTGGATACAGATACAGCCACTTGCATTTCTGCTCAAAATCCTCAAGTTCAACACAAGATACCTCAAAAGTTTATTAGCATAAGCAGTGGTTCTCCCCACACTTTTTAGAAGAGTTCACTCACTGGACCCTCATTTGTTTTCCTTTTCTCTCCTCTGCCCTTTCCAGTGTGGGCTTGTTATTGTGTCCAAATGCTCAGAGCTCTGGAGGTTGAAGGAGAGATTTATAGTTTTTATAGTTACTGTGTGTTCAAGGGGTTTTGACCTCCCTGATGAGACCTATGGAAAATATCATGGCATTTTTATAAGAATAATGACAGAAATGATACCAACTATTTCCAGGCAGGATTTGAGACAATGAAGGTATTTCATTTGTTATGACTGTACAGAATTATAATTATACAGGTTATCATCCTGCCAGTGTACTCAGTCCCTGCCAATCCAAGTGGGTTTCAGGCCAGTGAGCCATTTTCTGTTCTCTTTGCTGAGCCTTCATTTCCCTGTTACTGGGTTTGAATTCAAATGTAATTTTCAGGACAGAATTCAAGACAGTTCTAACAATTAGGAAACATTTTTTGTTTCCTCTAGTGAGCTCATGTAGCAAAACAACTTGAAGAGACTTAACTTGAAGAGTCTAAACTGCTAATATCTATAATTTTGGGAGTCTCTGGATGTTTTCCTGCATGTCACAGTAGATTGGAGGGCAGCTTTCCATGCCTGGGAAGAAGACTTTTAAAGGAGTTTCCATTTTCAAAGGAGATTTTACAAATCCTCCATGAACAATTGCTAATACAGCTTCTATGCCAGTGCCTCTAAGTGGCAAAATTTCAGCCTGCTTTCACTTGTGTGGGTAAGAGGGAATTGTTTCAAGGCTTGTGCTTTTGGGTTTCTAGTCTCCTTCAGCATGGTTCTGGTATTTTATTGGCATCAATTCTGAGGTTAATGCCATATGCAGGAAACAGACAGGAGAGGACCTCATGCTGCTGTTTGGATCTCTGATATACACACCATTTTATCCTCCAGAAGTAATTCCAGAATTTTACCTCAAAAATTACTTTCTAGATCTTTTAAGGACAGAAAAACAGCTGAGTTTTCTGTGTCTAGAAAGCTGTCAAGAAGAGACTCCCAGTTCCCTTGACATCTCCCACATATATGCTCTGAAAAAGCAAAATAGATTCATAAATCAGGGATGTTTTAGAATATTGTTGGATGGAAGATATGACAAAAAAATATAAAGCACTTCTTTCTCTATGGAAACAAGTGTTAACTGATCAAGAATACTCAATATATTTATATATAGAACTTCTTCTAAAATTTATCTCAGAAATATTCTGCTAGCCAAGTCTCATCTGGTCATTATATATTTGCTTACTCCTTTGTGTAGCTGAAAAAGAAGTGAGAATGTAAGGTTTTACTTTCATCCGTGCTGAAGGAAATGTGTGCCATTTTAAAAAAAGAACTTAATCTCTCCTGAATGCCTCCAAGATCATCCTCTTCCTTAGCAGGCTCTGAACCTACTTACAGAGTCTTAGATTGCTCATACTCACAGATTAAGAGGGAAAGAAGCGATGTCAGAATCACATGGGTATGAAAAATGTAGAACAAAACCCAAGGGTGTAAAGAAACTGAAAAAAAAACCCCCACTCCTGATAATTATTTTTTCTCCAATAAGGCTGTATGACAGGCTGCTAAATGAAAATGGAGAGAATGAAAAAGGAAGCTCTTAACTGTTGGTTCAGTGCTTGATTTAACTCTAAGCCAAGCCCTGTCCCTGCTCTGTGACGCTGCACACTGACAAACAGCCGTGTTTCTTTTCTTGGCAGTGTCGGGGGCCATCCCCATCTGTCACCACTGTCACCTGGCCTCCCTGGCACCCGAGGTTTGCTGTGCTCACCTCTGTGGAAGGTTGGCCTCGCATTTTGGGAGAAAAAAAGTGGATTTTCCTGCGGGACTTCCGACTACTCTGCGAATGAACTGAAAAGAGCCCGCGGAAGTGCGGCCTTTGCTAAGAAAGTAATATTGAAGGGAAAGAACAGATTATTTATCCTTCAGACACTCTGTGCACTGTTAGCGGCTCGCAGCTGTCCGAAAGGCCGCACGAATGCGGCGGACCCGCACACCCGCTTACAGCACGCGGGCCCCTCGGACCCGGAGCAGCTCGGAAATTCACCGGGACCGGGACCGGGACAGGCACCGGGACCGGGACAGGCACCGGGGCCGGGACAGGCACCGGGGCCAGGCTCCCAACGTGCCCTGTGGCCACGTGGTAGCCTATGCCCGGCCCACTTCCCGCCCCCGCTCCCCTCCTCCACTCCCCGCCTCCACNTGTGCATTACCCCGCAGCTGGGCCAAGATGGCGGCGCCGCTCGCCCCGCTGCTGTTCTATCTCGCCCTCGGCCGCCCGGCGCTCGCCGCCGCGGAGGCCACGGAAGGCGCGGCGGCTGGGCCGGATCGGCNCGCGGCGGCTGCGCCGCATCGGCGCTTCGAGTACAAGTACAGCTTCAAGGGGCCTCACCTGGTGCAGGCGGACGGCGCGGTGCCGTTCTGGGTGCACACGGGCAGTAAGTGCCGGACGGGGGTGGCGGGGCCGGGCCAGTGGCGTTCCTGAGGCGGAAGCAGCAGTGTCCGGTCGGGGGACGCGGGGTCTCGGGGAGAAGCCGCGGGCGAAACTGGCCAGGGATGCCGGCCCTGCCCTCGGGCTCCACGTGGCATCAGAGGCGCAGAGGAGCCGCTGCGGGGGCGGGGAAGTGCCCGGGCCCACCCGGGCTCCGACCCGCGTTGCGAAGGTACCTATGGCCTCCTGGTGTGGCGGCTGCGGGCCCTGGGGAGGGGACTCGTGGCGCTGCCGGGAAGTGCTGATGTGTCACTGCTGCCGCGCTCGAGGTCGGCCTCGGCCGTGCTGCCAGAAAAACGGTTGGGTTTCATCATCTCAAAGCTCGAAATGTAAAGTGTGCCTTGGCAAGTAGGACTTGGTTGAACAACGTTTGTACAGTTTCTGTGTCCTTTGGGTTAAGGGTTCCGTTGTGCTCAGAAAGGCTTGTCGTCCTTCCTAAGCGTCCCCCCTTATGAAAGGTGTTGACATTTACAGTTCCACCTTTGCATAGTTTCTCTGCAGTAACTTCTGCTGTGGTTTTGGTTTTTTTCAGACTTTAATTTAGTTGCTGCTGCTTAATTCGTAAAAGTAACTTTTTTACTTGACGTTACGCTACAAGTGACGTGGAGGAAACTCCATAGATGAGGTTTTTTGCTCCTGCTTTTTCAATAAAATGATCCCAAAAAGGAATGTTATTTAATGCAAGCAGGTGCATTTCTCTCTGAATGTATTCCTGTTGTTCTTTTACACTGCTAAACAGAAAGTTAGAACATCTTGTTTCCTTTCTAGATGCCATCCCAAGTGCAGATCAGATCCGTATAACAACCTCCTTGAAAAGCCAGAAAGGCTCCGTGTGGACAAAAAACAAATCAATATTTGAATATTGGGAAGTGGAAGTGACCTTTCGAGTTACAGGAAGAGGCCGCATTGGAGCTGATGGATTGGTAGGAGCGGTTTGACCTGAGAAAAATAAATGTGCTTTAAAAGTGAATCTTGACCTATGACTTTTTGCTTTCTTCATAGGCAATCTGGTTTACAGAAGAGCAAGGCTTGGAAGGTCCTGTTTTTGGGGCAGCTGATAAATGGAATGGTGTTGGAATTTTCTTTGATTCCTTTGACAACGATGGAAAGGTTGGTTGGAAGGAAGCTCTTCTAGCAAAGATGATAAATGAATTTCCTGCCTGTTGAGGATAAAACTAGGACGTTGTTTTCCTACTCTTCCCATCTTTCACTTCAAAGGGATAAAATAAAGTAGTCAAATTTTCCTTATAGTGGAAACACCATTTTCTATGTGTGTCTTCAGAGATGCTCTTTTTCTTGGAAGCAATGTGCCTTGAGTAGCTCAGCAGCAAAGATTTTGTAGCAGATGAGGATGACAATTTCTGTTTTCAATTCTCAGTTTTCCAGTCCGAATGATCCTGAAACTTAAACAATACATAATAGCTCTGCTTTGCTGCTTTTGCTTTCCCTGCACAACTTTGGCTTGCTTTTAGGCATTTTAGACAGATTTTAGCAGAAGGCTGTCGGGGATGTTGCTGATACTTCCCTTCAAATTAAACTAATCCATTTGTGTGCCATTTCTTTCCCTAGAAAAACAATCCTGGAGTGATTGTTGTAGGCAACAATGGAAAGCTCCTGTATGACCATCAGAAGTAAGTTTACTTTCAGTGTTATTGCTGAATGCTTGCTTTTGAATGATGAAATGTTCCATGAAACCCTTTGAGAAGCATTATAAAGGCTTCTTTCACATGAAACCTTGTTGTTTCCTTTACATTTGAGGGTTTCTATTTGTTAAAACACTGCTTTGGCAGTAACAGCAGAGAAATTGGCAACTGATGGATACTTAAGTGGCATATGCCCTTTGGGATGGATGAACTCAGATAAACAGAGGTACAGTACAGCCTTTATTGCTTATGGGGATCCTCCACACACAGCTAATAACTGGCAGAAGTCACTAACTGAAAGCTAATTGCTGATACTAAAATTAGTTGGATTAATTTTGATTTCTGATTGTTTATCAACAGCACAATGGACACCTTTTTGGATTTCGAAGAGGAGAGGTGTCTAGCTCAGTTGGTACAGTCACTACATCTTACTTCCATCTAGGTTCCCAGGTGCAGGAATATATCTGAGAATTATATCTTAGAATATATCTTAGAAAACAGATTTCCCCATTCCTGCATTCCCTCTGCCTTGTGTTCTGTGTAGAGCATGCAGTACTGGAGATCCCAGGCTTGAGAAAGCTCAGTGCAATTACAGAACAGCCTTGGAAAAGCTTGCAGATTGAAAAACTGGGATGAGGTTGCTTAGTGAGACTCAGACACCCTTTTGGCCCAGCTGATAAATCATAACACAGAGTTTTATTGATGTTCCGTTTTTGCACAGTGATGGTTCCACGCAAGCACTGGCATCCTGTCAGAGGGACTTCCGGAACAAGCCCTATCCTGTGCGAGTCAAGATCACATACTACCAAAAAACACTGACTGTAAGTCTGAAATAACGGAATTACATGTATTTCTCAGCTTCTTAAATGTGAGGCTGGGTTTTCACAGAGTTGCAACAAATCTGTCAATTCCAGTGTTGGAAATGTGGAGCTCGGCAGCAGAGGTTGGAAGGAGGTGCTGTGTTTAAATGCTACACAGGTTCTTTTGGCTGCTTTAGAATGCTGGTATTGCTGATTTTTCTAATGGGACTTAGGAGGCAGTTGTGCAAACATACTCATAATGTGCTCAAACCCTTCTGTTGCTCTTGACTTGCCTGGAGAGGTGTCCCAAAGTCAGGATTTGTTTAAGCTTCAAGTGATTGAGCAGCTCCTGAGCTTGGTATTTCTTAAGCTGATCTAAGAGTTGCAGAGGGTTTTGCAGCTGATTTTTGAACTGGAGATTCTTGAAATGTGGCTAAAAAAATGCAATTATTTAACAGTAGATTTAAATTTGCTACTTAAGGCTTCTCACTTCCAAAAAATCGTAGGGCTTTGAAGACTAAAGATTAAAAACCACTGGTATAAGGGAGTCTTTCAGACTTCTTAAATACTATTCAGCTGACTGTGAATTCCTTCTAGGTAAGGAGAGAAAAATACTAATGTGGTGCTGTGTTGTGACAGCTATAGAGTGTGTTTGTTGGCTTCTGATTCCTTTTGGAAAGGTGTTGTTCATATATTCACAGGTAGCAGCCATAAAGTGCAGAGCTGTCATTTTGTAGTAGAAGTTTCTCTAAAAGTAAACATGACTGCACCTAAAAGAGGGCAGATCTTGTACTGTGTTGTAATGGGAAAAGCTGCCTGTCACTCTTGAATGAAAGTTAAATTTCAGCCTCCAAGGCTGGTCTGTTTTCACCTGGGCCTTGATGCTTCCTCTAGGAACGCCTCTGTCTCAGATGTTGCTGTTAACCTTAGCAGGTCTCTCTTTCTCTGGGGATGCATTTGCAGAATCTCCCTAAGCTTTGAATCAGAACTGCAAGGGATGACTGGTGTAGGTCAGGTCTGTGTTGCCCAGAGCCTTTTTAGGATGTGGACTTTTGCAAATAGAATACTTATGTAAAATGTTGGTAAAATGTCTCTTTCAGAAAAGAAATAGTTTTTCCAGTATGAGCTGCTGAGTTAGCCAATAAGTTGTATTTTGTGAGCATTACTGCAAACTGACAAAACAATTAACACAAATGTGGTGAAAATGCTGAGTGTTTGTCCTTTCAGGTATTAATTAATAATGGCTTTACTCCGGATAAAGAGGACTATGAATTTTGTGCCAAAGTGGAAAATATGATGTTGCCGTCACAAGGGTACTTTGGAATATCTGCGGCCACAGGGGGACTTGCAGGTAGGAAACCTTAAAAATTATGGCAAATGCTGTGGGGAGTTGCAAGGCTTGCAGGAGAGGTTGGTTGGGTAGTTGGGTTTTTACTACTAATCTTGATCCATTATACCAATTTTTGACCATGATTATGTAATTAACCCCCTTGCAGTCCCAAATTACTGACATGCTTAGGCCTTTTCCGGACTCCAGCTAAAGAATTTTTGGTTTTTTCTGGCAAACCCCTGTATAGTCTCATTCTCCACTGCACAGACTCTTGGGAGGGTGCTGTTTTTTGAAGATCCTTTACAAGTGGAAGGTTGGCTTGGGAATTACAGGCATTTGTAAGGTGGTTTTGTTTTGTTTGTTGAATACAGATGACCATGATGTGCTGTCATTTCTGACCTTCCAGCTGACTGAGCCTGGGAAGGAAGCAGTAAGCATTTTTATGCATGATGAGTAAAATATTTTATTGTGCATGTTATTTTATGTGCAGCACCAGATTATGGGATTTCCTCTTAAGTCACGTGTGGCATTCCTGTTTCACAATTTTGGCATGTAGCTGTGCTGTCATCTGGTTTAGAAAAATTAAACTGGTATTGTAATGTTTCAGTAAGATTGTCATTAATATTCTCAAGACCAGAATTCTGGAAGCACCACTGAAGCAACAAAACTCGTGATGTTAAATCAAACCACGCAGTACTACAAAGTACATTTTCTTTGGAAAATGGGAAAATATCTGTTCTCCCTTTCAACTTTCTCTACTTCTAGAATGATTCTGTACTGCTAAACAGCATTTATCCATGTAAAACTTGTTTACATTTTCTATTGGGAAAATTTTCTATTTGATCTCCACGGGAATGTGTGGTTTCTTACTGCAGCTAAATGTATGAATGTGCTGCAGTAATCTTGTTACGTGTTCACATCTGAAATCTGAACAGCCTTGCTGCAGAGTCAGTTGTGTTAAGCGTGGGGGAGAACATGAGAAAAATCTCACACACGCCCTTCCCTCCAATGATGTTTGAAAGCCAACACCAGATGCAGAAATCCCTCAGAAAGATAAAGAGAAGTATCAAGAAGAGTTTGAACACTTTCAGCAAGAATTGGATAAGAAGAAGGAAGAATTTCAAAGGGAACATCCTGATGTGCAAGGACAGCCAGGCAAGTTATTTGAGCAGCTTTTCAGTTGTCCAGGAAAATGTTTGTTTTCCAGGATGTTCAGAACTAGGGATACTCCAGCCGATCTTGCTAAGCTCCCACTGATGTTACTTACATTATTTAAAAATCTTTACTGTAAAGTGTTTCCTGTTTCTAAAGTTATTTTAGGGGTGCCTAGATGGAGAACAAAATGAATGACTGGAAACATGGTGGGAATTAAGAACAACAGAAGGGAGAGAAGGTCATGCATCCCTCTGTAAAATGGTGATTAAGAAAGCATGGCCTTTTTTCATTATTTAAAGGACATCTTTTTGGTCTGGTTCTCCACGTTCATAAAAAACTTTTTTAAAGATGGACTAGTGCATATCTTGGAACATGTGCTTACATGGAAAAGCTTTTTAATGCTTGCCTAATGCTGGGCAAACAAGAACCTGATTATTTGAAAATATAATGGAAGCCATTTGTTACTTCCGTGGATTTTAATAGCTATATGTGAAGGCAAATACACTGGGAATGTACTTTAGGCATCTAGACATGAAATTTCAGGTTGTCATCTTTTATTGCACAGTGATAAGTTATGACTGTTCTAAAGGTTCTGTATGTTATTTTGATCTGCGTTTTTGAGATACAGTTCACCCTTTCATTGATAAGAAATAATCCCTTTGCCACAGGGTCTTTTGCATTTTGGGATGGTAAAGTTGTAGGAAAAGGTAGATGGATGTGGATATGTTAAGGGAGCAAGAAGAATGATCCAGTGCAACTTGTGAGGAATGTGCACATGTGTAAGAACCCCCTGTGCTTTTTTCTTAGCAGCAGATGATGTTTTTGAAACTGTGAGTGATCGTGAACTGAGGCAAATCTTTGAGGGGCAGAATCGAATTCATCTGGAAATCAAACAGCTTAACAGGCAACTGGACATGATTCTGGATGAGCAGAGAAGATACATCTCTGCAGTCACAGAGGAGATTGCCAAAAGAGGAGCTGGGTTTCCAGGTCAACAGGGACAGGTAAATAAAACCCATGGTGATTCAGAGTCCAGCCTGATTTGAGCAGTGGGATCCATTTGCTTTTACCAAGATATGTTGATGTTTTTCCTCCCCCTGCCCCTACCAGGTTTCCCAGCAAGAGATAGAGACAGTTGTGAAAACTCAAGAAGAGGTCATTAGACAAGTAAAGGAAATAAGGTAAACACCTTCCAAATATTAAGGCTGTGTTTTGAATTTTATGATTTTCCTTTTAAATCCTGTGTATTATTTCAGTGGGACAATATTGACAAAGTTGATGTTTGTGTCACTTCCTTAGTGAAGACTCTGCATATATTTAATTTCTGTAATAACGTCAGTTCATTCCCCAAGGCTTGCTAAGTGCCCTAATTTGTCTCTTTTTTTTATCATGAAATTCCACTTCAACAGGTAAATTCAGCCCCTTTAAAAACAATGAAGTAAAATCCGTATCTTGAAGGTGCTATACTGCTAAAATAGATTTGTGAAGTTGCTTGTGTTTGCTGGGGATGTCTCAATACTTCTTTTCAGATGTTTCACTGTTCCTGTCTTAATCAGGAATGCCTTTAAGCTGGTTTAGGCCTTCATTTGTAGCAGCTAAAACATTCCTTACCTTGTATTAAAAAATAAAAAAGGAGAAAAACAGTTCCTTCAGTTGTGCTTTTTTCTCCCCTGTATTAGTTCAAGGGCAGCTCTTGTGATTTATCTAAGTAGGTCAGTTTTTTGTAGAATGAAGATTAGAGTGCTTCCATTTTTGCACTTGTTCTTCCACGGAGGCTTTTCTGTTAATATTCTTGACAAATCTTTATACCTTGCAAGCAAATTAGATTTTCTTGTTAACGTTGGCAGTCTGCCCTTTTAGTGACTACTTACCAGCTCGGAGTTTGCGTAACATCATCTTAATATTTTTCTTAGATTAAAGAAATGCTTTATTTAGAGAGAGAAATAAACAGCCCCTTGGTGCATCGCTTGTCATCCTGCAGGAAAAGGACTTAGGGGCCAAGTAATTTTCTTGGCAAGATTGTGGATTTCTTAAATACCTGATTACAGAAGAATTTTGCATGTTCGTACAATATAAACTATCAGCAGGATATTATTAATGCAAAAGTCAATATAAATTCAATTTGATACAGCCCGTGTCTATTAAGGGAAGTTATTTTGCTTCTAACAAAGACTGGATCAGTCTGGGGGAAGGTGGGTGGGTGTGCAGGTTTCTAATTATTATGTAGGGGTGGTTCTGTTAGGAGGGAGAAGAACTAAGTGAGTGTCCCACTTGTGTTCTAACACTGTGAGGCATGTGGAAAGAATTACTATCAGTGGTTATTAGGCAGTGGGCATGGGTTATTTAAGATAAAACCTTCCAGTGAGACATTTACTTCTAAAATATATTATTATAACACTAATTGCAAGTCCAAGTAAATGAAAAATTGCTGACCACTCTACAAAGAGTTAGGAGTGCTCCATGAAAGCATTAAAGTAAGCTCCCATCTGAACCAAATGGGAAGTTTAAAGTAAATTAAAAAGAAATCCAAAGGCATACATTTTGATTGTCTATTCTGTTAATAATGAAGAGATTATCATTCACATGATAAATATTTTAGCTGTAGAATAATCTTCTTTGCAACTCAAAAGAAACAGCACGGTAGGGGAAAATTATATAAACATATTGATTAGAGATTAAGGTTTTTTTCTCTCATTGACTAGTTTACCTCAAACCAAATTAGTTATGAAACCTCAACTTTTTCTGGATTTAATTTCATTTGTTGTAGAAGCAAAATGAATTCACAATAAGACAATATTAAGTATTATGACAATGCATATGGGAAATGAGTTCCTCATATAAATGGTAATCATGAAACAAGGATGTATCTAAATCTTTTCTTATCCCTAAAGCCTCTTCTTTGTTTTTATTTCTTACATGACTGCTTTTATTTATTTATTTGTTTATTTATTTATTTACTTTTCAAACAGCTTTTGGGTGTTTTCAAAGATTGCATTAAACTCTGCTGATCCTAAAGCCTTGGCAAGAGCCTCAGACAGAACTCTTCTTCTATAGCCCTCATCAGTCAGGCAGGCAAAGCAGATGTGTGGCAACAGAATATTTGCTAGTTCTTATTCTCAGCATGACTGAGAGGTGGGGCACTCTACAAATGGCAACTGCCTGCACAATTAACTATTTTTAAAAATCATAGTTTGACTAAAGGATTCTTTCTTGAGCTAGAAAATTCTTTCTTGAAAGCTAGAAAAAATTTGCTGCCTTTTGGGGCAACTATATATTTCAGCCTAATGCTAATGAACTAAAAAGTGTCCAGAATAACTTCTCTTTGTAGAAAAGCTGGTGTGTGTTGAAAGCTGGTTTGTTGTGTATCTTGTTTCAGAAGTTCTGTGACTGATGCTCTGAGATCCATCAGTGGAGCTCAACAGCCTGGCTCTGCAGGAGTCTATGAAACGACTCAGCACTTCAATGACATCAAAGAGCACCTTCATGTAGTAAAGAGGGACATAGAGCATTTAGTACAACGAAACACGGTAATTTATGTGCTGGGAGTGTAAAGCATGAGTGTAACATGGCTTTCTTTGGCTGTTAGTGAAAAGCTAGGATAAGCCAGCATGCAATTTAGGGAGCAATTAATCCTTCATTAAGCTGCTTCGCTAAAACTATGCTGCCTTGACCTAACTGCATGATCTGGGTCTTGATGAGAAGTTTTGCACAAAGAGCATGATTTTTAGTCTAATTTCCTGTGGAAACAAGGTCAAGCAATTAGGTTTTCTGGGTGGTTTTTTTTTTTGTGTTTGTCCCCCTACTTAACAGCTCTATACAGAGGAGATTCTGTGATGCTTCTGCACACAAGGGAGAGCTTTAATCAGGGGAAACTCAGGCAGACTCTGCGTAAAGTTTTTAAGTGAAAAAAAAAGACTCTGTTCATATTCAGGAGTACCTTAGTCTAGCCTAGGTAGCAATTAAGCTGAATTAGCTTATGATCCATAAAAGGTCCTTGATTAATTTACCATATTTATGTATTCTTTCCCATATAACCCTCAATTTAACATCAGGCAATTTATCTGAGAAATGTAAAGGTGGAAGGGGAGAGCGAGATGAGGAGTAAGATTATTTTTCAGAGTACTGTCATTTCTCTCCATTTTCTGCTTGTGCTCCGATTTTTACATCACATTGCAAAGCCCTTGTTTTGTAGGTCTTTTGATGGGATGTCGTGTTTGCTCTTTTCTTGGTTTTTAGCCATCCAATGAGAAACCAAAGTGTCCAGAGTTGCCACCGTTTCCATCCTGCTTATCTACAATGCATTTCTTCATATTTGTGGCGGTGCAAACTGTGTTATTCGTTGGTTATGTCATGTATAGGTAAGTCTTGTGTGGCTTAAAGACAACAGGGTAAATAGTTTTAGAACTGCTGACTGATAATGCCATCGGAATGGTATCATTGTGTTAATCTTGTTAAAACAAGCAATCATTCAGATTGGAGGAGACCTTGGGAGGTCTCCAGTTCAATCTTCTGCTCCAAATGGGGTCCACACTGAATTCAGACAAGGTCACTTGGGGTTTAAACTGGACAGGTCTTCAAAACCTCTAAGAATGCAAAATTTACCACTGTGCCAGAACCCATTGGAAATGCTGAATTATCATAATGAAGTTTGGTTTATTCTACCCCCACTCACCCACCAGGTATCAAGTGGGGACCTGACCTGTTTCAACCTGACTGTTGAGTCTTTTATTTTCTTTTCTTTTTAATCTAAGCTAATTGGGATGGTTTTTCTGTTCTCTTCCTCCTCCTTGTGATGTCATAATCTTGAAATTCTATTTGCACTGATGGAAAGGACAACCTCCATGCTTGGTAGTCTTTTTGCCATCAGCTGGAATGATGATTTCCAAGACAAAAAGTGAGCCGGTCCCCTCCAGTTCTTTGTGATGCCTTTGTAATTCCAGCACCTGGATGTGGTTGATCCATAGTGTCTGTATCCACTAAGAAAGTTAATGATCTGTGCTGGACGGAAAAGGAAATCCCATTTAAAGTCAATTCTTTCCCTGCTTAGTTGCATGGGTTTCCTTTTCTAAGGTGATCTTTAGGCCAATCAGATACTGAGAAGCTTCAGAAAATGTTAAGAGTATTTTAAAAGTCAGTTTGTTTGTTCTTTCATTGTTTCTGGCTTCTGTCGAGGATGTGGGGTTGTTTGTTTTTTTCCTTTTGTGTCTGATGCAAAATTGGAACTACAGTGATGCTAACCATGTCTTTGTGAATAGAAAAAATTATATCCTGTTTCTGTGATATGACTTATATTGTCTCTAAGTCTCCATTGATAAGGAATGGAATCTTCTAATCCTCCAATAAATGAAAATTTAAAGCAGTTAGCTAGTTTTAAGTTAAAAAGACTTGAAGAATTCTTTTCTGCCTTTTCTTTCAGGAGCCAACAAGAAGCAGCAGCCAAAAAGTTCTTTTGATGACCTCTTCTTTTTGTGTGTACATAACAGCAGTCTGTATGCACAGAAAATTCTACACTTCTGTAAATGAGGGAAATTTTAGTGTTGGATATACTTCAATATTATAAATTATTGAATTTTGTTAAATAAAATGAGTTCTCATTTAAAGTGTTGATGCTAAAAACAGGGAGCAGGTGCTGGATGGGGGAAGACTATGCACCCTATCTAGGTCTGTGTTTTCAGCTGACTTTTTCATAAATACTGAAAGGCAAATTCCCGATTCCTCTGCTTTTGTTAAGAGTCCAGAGGAGGAGTTGAAACACCCAGGCTTGGTGTTTGTTCAGAGTGTGAATTGCAGATGGATAATTTGTGCAGAAAACTTGCTACTAAGTGTCCTGACATAGCAGTTAAAAAAAAAGAAAAAGAAGGTTAAAAAAAATCCCAAAGAACCGTTCTTCTGTGGGGTTTGGGTTTTTTTGGCGGGTAAAAATTTATTATAAACATCTTATTTATTTGCCACTTGGATTTAATAGTATGTTAGTTAGTTCTCATTTAAACAGTTTTTAATATGTGGACACATATTAAAGACAGGCCTTTAAGACCTGTACTGTTGATACCTGATGTAAAAAACCAATTATAGAGAACAAGCAAAGAAAGGCTTCTCTCCTTATTTTGCAGTTGGATTTTGGGCAGTGAGAGAAAATGTGATAAACTAGTTTCTTCAAGTGTATTGTGGGGCTGATTTCTTTTTTCATAGTTTCAAGTCTGTCTGTAATTTTTTGGGGAGATTTGTGGAAATTTTCCAGCAAAGATGATTGCTTTATCCATCTTCCAATCTGACTGTGTCAAGGATATGTGTAGTGTGTGAATTTGTCTTTACTTTCCTAAAGCTGTCTTGCATCTTTCACATATCAAGTACAGATGCTTTGATTTAAATCTTGAGATGGTGAGTATTGTAATCTGCAGGTATTGAGTGTTAACCCATTTCTTCACAAACTTGCTTCAGACATGTTTGTTAATCTGTAGAACCAGTATTTTGTGTCAATCCTTGCTTGGATATCAAAAGCATGAGACTGAACATGTGATTTTGATACTGCTTATCAAGTGAACATTTGCTTCAGGAAAGAAAGAAAGCAGAGGGCCCAACTTAGGAATGTGAAATTAATTAATTTTGCCTTGTTTACATATCTGTGGTAACTTTGTCCTTGAGTTGTGTGTAGAATTAGAGTAAGTATTTCTGTGGTTTCCTAAATTCCATAAAATACACAAATGCATCAGGATATTTCACTTAGAACTGTTAATTTGTTTGTCTGAATCTGCAAAAATGATTATCTGTAATCATCTGTAATATGAGTACTCCTATTGCATTTCTACAGTCTGCTCCCTTGGAGTGCAACACGTGCTGCCAAATTCACTGTAATGAAGAACACTTCAGTATTGTGCCTGTCAGTTTGGAGAAATGATAAATCTATGCAATATATTTTGTTACTTCAAATACAGTGTCCAAAAAGTGAATGTCTGTGCTATACCAAGAAAATGGCACTGCCTACACACCAATTAACACATCTGCAGTATGGAGTATACTCTTAGGTGGTATAGCTTCATAGATTCATTTCTAAATTTGAGCAGATTTTGCTGTACTAATGAGAGAAACTACTGCCTCAGGCTAATCAATGAATAAACAACTTTTCAGATAAAGCAGAATAACACATTGGAATTTATCTCTTCAGTTCTTTCAACACCAGCAAATATTTCCAGGTGCCTTGAGTCTAAGCTCTTACAACCCTGACTCTTGTAACTAAACTTAATGTATTTTCTTAAATGGTTCTAAAATTGTACAGTGGTGGTTCCTTTCAGTTGCAGACCTTCTTGCATCAGTGCAACATCCAAACCGAAGTCCTTCTTTCACAGCAGGCTTTGCAAAACCCCTTACGCAGAAAGTATCTTGATAAATATCTGGCGGAATGAGGAGCAGTTCTGATGTGTCCATTGGAATGAGCCTGGATTTTTGTTACTGTGAGTTTACCCACCCATTCCTTTGGTTTAAAGCTGGAGCAGCCCTTACTTCTGTTTGGTTAGAAAGAAGATCAGGCTGGGGGTGATGTCTAGGGGGAAACTTGAAGCCTACAGTTTTCTCTTCAGGAGGAGGCTGCAGGATCAGACATGTTTCCCACATGCAACGAGAAAACTTCTGTGGTAGGGAACAGAAGGTCTAACATGGAACATCAGAAGACTGGTAACTTTGCTTCATGATTCATTTCACAGTCGTCTTTCCTTGGAGCTTCCGTAACTCACTGGATCAAAAGAAAACTCCCAACTGTCCAGCTCACATTTCATCCTGTCTGTTCTTGAAGCGATAGCAACAAATTTGGATTTTAAGAATATTTTTCAGTCAATGCAGCCTCCTGTTAGGAGGTTTCTTTCAACAAGTGACAGTGTGTTTGATTCTTATCCAGTAAGATTTCACACCTAGGAGGAAAAGACACCTTGGAATGCAGTTGGACAATATTAGAGAGAACCAGTTATATTTGAATTGTGGATGATAAGTAGCAAATATTTGGCAATGACAAGAGAATGGAATTGTACTGGTGGGGGTTTATTAAACAGATGGTGATTCCTGAATCTTGCATAAGTCAAATGCACAATACGGTTTGTAAATTAACTGCTCTGGTTTGTAACTTCTATGGGAAGAAAATCTGACCTTTCTCAATGGATCAATTACTGTAACACCAAAAAATGTCTACTGGGGTTTTTTTTAATTTTAAATTCAAACAGCTGACAGTTTCATGTTTGTTTCTGACTGGTGTAAATTGATATTTGGAGTTCAGAGATAACCTTATTTGAATAAAGGTGCATATTTTTAGTAAGCCTTTTTCTTTCCATTTGGTACTTGTCCATGAAATCTAAGCAAGTGTATTTGAAGTGTTTACCCTCAGTTCAGAGTCTGAACACTTACAGACCTGGGTTCAGTTCTACCTGACACTGAGGAGTTAATGGCATTCTGAGGCTGAATTCCCTCTTTGATTGTTATTTTTCCCCAGTCAGGAGCAAGTTTTTTAGCAAGTGGAGGAGAGGAATATTGAATTTAATCTATTCAAGCTGACAAAACCCTAAAATACTTCTTTCTGATGGTCCAGCTGCTAGAAAAAGCAACATCCTCTTGGCAGAGGGATGAAGCAGGGGGCAGAGTCCTAGTTCTTCCAAGAACACCTATGTATTTTTGCATTATGTGACTTAGGAACACGGAATCTAGAAAAGATTGGGAGTTTGGATGGCATCTTTGGGCTGGCCTCTCTGTGAGGCTTTGAGCTTTAGCTCTGGAATTTGCCTGTTTCAAGACTGAATTCTCTGCTGGGGTTAGAGATCTGTGTGTTCCTGAAGTATGGAACACTTTCATCATATAAAACAGGAACAGAGTCTTTAATTTTGATTTCACTTAAGCTAGATGGAAAAGACAGATTTAAAGCAAAGGAAGTGGCAACATGAGTACTTAATTAGCTGCTGTCTGTATGTTTTCATGAAGCCTGGGATTCCTGTCATCAACAAAAAGTAGTAAGTTTTTTAACTTCAATAGAGCACCTGCCTGAAACAGAATTATTCTGGGGATACTGGCTGTGTTGTGCCTTTTGTCACCAGTCTCTCCTGTGTTTCTCAGCAGCTTCAGTAACTTTTAAAGCCCTTTTTGTTATCTTTGATCTCAAAATTAACATTAGAAAGCCTTTTACTGATTGCAGGGTTGAGACCTGGAGGGCAAGACCTCTCAGCAGTCCCTCCCCAAGCCAGTTCTTGCCTTTCTCAATCCTGTGAAAGCATAACTTTTGGGCACAAAATGATGTTAGAAACATTTCTAGAGGAATCAAAGCCTAAAGCCAAGTTAGGGAAGCTTCTTTTCAGTAAAGACCAACAGCACAAAGCTTAAGAGGTACCACTTCCCATACACTTGGAGAAGACTCTTGAGACCTAACACTGGAAAAATCAGCGCTCCATGTAGTGTTGCAAAGTTCCAGTTATGAGAATTTTAAACAAAGATGAAGCAGTTGTTACTTGGAATTCATAATTCTAAGTGATAGTTTCAAAAAGAAAGTTTCTTGTTTAGTCGCTAGTAATCCAGGATTTCAGAACGTCCTGGGGGGTTTTTGGTTTTGGGTTTTTTTTTTTTGAGGGGGGTGTGTGGTTTTTTGTTTGTTTTGGTTTTTGCTTGGGGTAGGTTTTTTTGGTTTTTTAATAGTAATAGGTCTGCTTTAATTAGAAAGGCTGTAATATAGATTAAGGCATTAGGCTAACTGGAATCCTCCCATCTCTCAGTTCTCATCAAAATTATGAGAGTGCTGGGAGAACCATTTAGATAATCAAAATTCCAAAATGTTGCATTAAGGCATGTGCAGTCAGTGCAGTTGGATAAACACTCAAAACCCAAACTCATGAACTTTGGAGACCTAGCAGGTGATTTTCTTCCCTAAAATAGTCTGTGACCTAGGTAGCAGATCCTGGAAATCTTCACCTGAGCAGACCTGGTAAGGCTAATGATGTGAATAAAAGTTTGAAAGACAAGGACCTACAGGAACAATCTACACCCAAAAGGTATCCAGACTGTTTTATGGCATACAGATTCAGATTTATTTATCCTTTATCAGCAGTTAGGATTACAAACAGCAGGTGTTGTACACAGCACCAAAGCAGGGGTCTTGATGGAGACAGCCTGGGGAAGAGCTGACAGAAACTCGAAAGAAAGAACAGTAGGAAGATCTGACTTGCTTTCTTTGGGGTTACTTTCTTGAAATAAAGTAATCATAGCAGCGATGCCTCATTCATCTGGGAGATAAACCAACCATATGAAGAAGGGCTGAAGAAAAATCATACAAAATACTTTCTGTTCAGTGGGATAAAATATTCACGGATAAAAAGAATCAGGGATTTTGCCTAATGAAGAACTCAAGTTTTCAAGTCTCAAATCTGAGGGTTTTCCACTCAGTAGCCTGAATTTTGCTATTTTACTACAGCTATTGAGTCAAGCAGGTTTTCAATCCAGATCAAGGGAATGTTGTGATCTCTGTGAAACTGAGAGAGCTTCAAGACTGAAGATATCAAAATGCTGTTGCACACTATAATTGATTTGTGTGTGTGCGTGTACAATTAGCTTAAAGTATTAATGGAAAAAGTAGGTAGTTGCATCTAATGATTTTTTTGGAGTAATCTGAACCATCTGCCTCTATATATTAAGGAGTTCACTCTTTAATCCAGATTATGGCTGACAAACTGGTTTTGGCATTCACGTTTCACTAGCACTGTGCCCTTGAAGAGCTGATGTGGCTGTAGAAATTCTCTTGCTTACAACTATTGTGTTTGAAAACATTTTTTGTTTGGCTTTCTTGCAGTTGTTTTCTTATAGCTCCTTTTTTTTTTTGAGAAGATGGCCTTTCTAATGAAAAGTATGTTGAGCAACCAGGTAAAGAATTTGGGACTTGGAGGTGGAGGGGAAGAAAGCAAAGAAGAAAGCACTCCTTCTGATCCAGCAGCAGCTGCAGGAATGACCAGAGAGGAGTATGAGGAATATCAAAAGCAAATGGTTGAGGAGAAGTGAGTACCTGTTCCCTTATTATGAGTACGGGGCTAATTCTTGGTAACTGTGCAGATAAAAATTACCCAAGAAAAAGCCAAACATGCAGCTCTTCACTATTTTTTTTAGAAGCAGATGAATCTTTGCTGAAAAGACTTTCCAAAATAAAAGTTCCCCAACTGGAAATGATAAAATATTACGTTCCTTCTTCTTGCCCCCCCCCCCATCCTGTAACTCTCTCCTATGCTTTCCTGCTATCTCCACAGCTTCATATGCTGGACTCATTTCTAGGTGATGTTACTTTATCTAGAAAAATTTCCCAAGATGTTTGTAGTGCAGGATTTAATTCTCAAATGCATATGATTTGTTCTCCTAGAACTCTGTGTGGAGTACTCTTTCAATATGTAGTATTTCGTTGTTCACATTTATTATGGCAGACCTGAAAAAGTACTGAGTGCTATATTAAATGCTCATTTATCTTGAGCAAAAGTTTAAGATGGTTGGTTTTTTTCTAAAATCTACTAAATAAAGCAGAACTTTAAAATTAATTAAGTCTCAATTTTGACTGTAAAGACAATCTTTATCACTTGCTGCATTTATGAAAACAAGTAAAATGGAGGACTTGGTGTGTAGGAGTTCAAACCATGCATAATTATAAATAAAACTATTGACTTTTAAATCTCAAATACATCTGTTCCTCTAATGGTCAATTACATAATGGTTGTGTAAATCCTTCTTGTAAGATGATTATAGGTGCCAGGTTAATGACTGATGGAATTTGAGGTATCCAGGTCCGTATTTAGCATCAGACATTTCTATCAGGAAACCCTGAAGAGGTGTCATTTAGTCTGGAAAAAAGCACAGAACGTTTTGTTCTGCCTTTTGTCAAGGGATATTTAGAAGAGAAATGACCACCTGCTGGCAAGAAGACGCTTTATGGAGACTGAGAAGCAACACAGGATTCCTGGGATAGGGAAATGCCTGGGAAAAGAATTACTTCTATACTGTTTTTAAGTGGAGCATGTGTCCTTTCCATGCTGAACTGTACTGAGGAAGCAGGGCAGGAATACCCCTATAGGACAGTTAGAAACTCTAAGAGAAAAGACCATCTCAAGAAGAGATGTGGTTCTGTGTCAGAGATCTCTGGCATGGGCAGAGCGTGTTGCTGTTTCAGGGCTCCCTGGATTTTGCCCAGTGTTCAGCTGTGCAGGAATGGAGACCAGAAAAGTAAATATGCCTTGCTGAAGTTGTGCTCAGGCAGTTTTGAACCCGTAACCAACCAAGATTTGGGTTCTTCTCAGATTTTAGGTTTGTTTGTGGGGGGTTTGTTTTCAGAGAGAGAGAAATCCAAAAACTCATTTTGGAAACAGAGGAAAAGTAATAATTCATTTTGCAAGTAGCTTTTATGTGCCAAAATACCTATGCTGAAACATGATCAATTTTGCAATAGAATTTCCACGAAAATGTTACCGGGGAAAAAGAAATTAAAGGGAGAGGGGGGTGAAAGGTGAGTGTTATCAAATGTTACCAAAAATCTTTGAGGAGATACATTTTGCAAATAAATACATATGTAATCCAGAAAAAGAAATGTGCAGATCAATTCTTAAATCTAATGAAAACATTTTATAAAATCACAGGTGAAGTCAGTGCTTTTCCATACAGGGAAGCTTTAGAATTCATTGTCCTTGTGAAACAATGAATGGACAAAGAAAGACCAGGAAAATGCACAGGTGACAGAAGCACAGAAGTGTGGCCCCTTGGCATCACTTTATTGGTATTGCTCCTTTTGTGCCTTTGGACAAGTTACTTATCTTGGGGAATAACTCCCGTGTGTAGCTTTTTGCAGCCAAGCAACTGGTTCAGTGCAAAAGATTGTATTTATAAGCATCTTGAAGGAACATTTGTTCTGATTTCCAGGATGGAAAGAGATGCAGCATTTGCACAGAAAAAAGCAGAGCGAGCCGTTCTGAGGGTTCACCTGAGAGAAAAGTACAGACTGCCCAAGGTAAGCCTGTAGCTCATGAGCTCATCTAGTCCAGAGGCCAAATTTCAACCAGTTTTAAACTGCCCATTCCTTCTTCTTTAGTGATCCTGGCACTATCAAATATTCCCAGGAAAACCAAAATATTGAAAGCAAAAGCTTCAAGCAACAGAGGAACCTGGAAGCTTGTTAAAAGCAGGCAGCAACTGCAATAGCTTCTGGATCATGACAGAAAGCACAGTTAAGACTGACAGCTTTTTCCTGACATGAAAATACCTGGATACAAACAAGGATATCTCTCTACTGTATTCAAAGTGGTTTCCTGGTTTAGAGGGGAGACTCGCTCCACTATTTTCTGATAATCTTGTTTTCAGGGTTTTAACTGCAGAACCCTTGTTTAGCAAAAGTTTAGCAAAGTACAGGCTTTAGCACTAAACCTATGATAAACATCCACAGATCTCATTTTTTAAATAATTTTTTAAATTATTGTGTTATTTTGTAAGCTTCTGCCATGGGCAGGAGAGAGGTAATACAGGACAGAATACTTCTCCGGGGGTTTGGATCACACATTTGCTCTGACCTGTCACTAGTGGGAAGATGCTGACATATTTCATTTATACCCCTCAAGGAAATGTGTGGTGGTTCTTAGCAATTTGAGAGTTTATTTGTATTACTCACCTGCCAGCTCTGAGTCATTACCACTCGTTTTCTGATCAGTACTTTTCAGTGCTTTTTGCTTAATTAAAATGGAGGAAGGTAAAGAATCCATCTCCCATAAATTTAACTACTAAAAAATGGAGTGCTTAATCCAAACACGTCATTTAGGGACTCATAATCAACAGAAAGAGACCAGCACTTGTAGCCTCATCTAGCCAAACTTTAAAATAAGCATTTAAGGTGGAGTTAGGTCACCTCCCAGTGGCTGTGTCTCTTCCAGAGGGAGGCCAGGTGACAGCTGAAGTCAGGTAAGGTGTATTCCACCTCTAAGAGCCTGGTTGTTCTGGTGCTCTAGCTGGACAACATACCCTGAGGGTGAGTTTAATTACAGAAAGATTAATTATGCAAAAAAATTAAGTCCAAGATTTTAAGCGATTGATTGGATTGGAGGCCTAAGTCTCTAAACACCAGCATTTTAATTAGCAGCTGAGGAGTAAAATATCATTAGGCTTTGCTTTCCTTTTGGAGGCATATGCTGAGACAGCTCCTGAGCAGCACTTACCCAGCATCTTGCCAGAGCTTTCAGCTCCAAGAGGGGCTGCTTTGGAAAGCTCCAGGATACGTGAGTGCCCAGGTCTCAACTAAACATCAGTGGAGCTGGGTGTCTCTGTGGTTTTGAAATTCTCCCACTTGTAGTGCTTTTTTCAGCTCGAGATGGTGTCCAGGTGTCCAGTCCCCCTTGGCTGAGCACCTCATAGACACACAAGCATGCAGCGGTGATCTGACCCATCTCCAGCAGGATCTCAGCTTTGGCATACACTAAGTTCTCTCTGGAGCCAAATTTCAGTAATAAAAATAGAAGACTTGTCTCCAAGGTAGGAGAGTAGCTCTAAGCCAGCAAACAATATTGCAGGATATGTTTTTCTGCATTTGTTTCTCCCTATTTAGCATTTCTTGGTTTCCATCAGCCCTTATGAAAATACGCAGGAATAGCAGGAAGAAAATTAAAGTATTACATGCACACTATATGTCCCTGAAAAAAATTCAGTGCTGTGATAAAACATGCTGGCAGAAAAATGCTCTCAGACTTGTGATAATGCATTAATTATTTTGAAAATTGAAAGTCATTTCAGGTAGCCTAGTATGGGCTAGAAACACTGAATATTACCAGTATCAATCACTAACAAGCATTTTAAGTAAAAGCATGAAATTCAGGACTAAGCAGGGCCCCCTTTGCCGTGTAAAATCTAAAGCTCCATGCTATCTGGGCCAGATTTATAAGAGAAAGTAGACCCTTAATGAACCTAATCCTATTAACAGAGTTGTCAACTCAGGTTTGTCATCAGAAAGATGTTTTTAGCCATGAGACATTTGATCTATGGACAACTTTTCATCTTTGGAGTATTCAGTGCATCACATTAATACAAAACATATAAAAATATTATATAAATACAGACATTAATATTTTAATAATAATATTAATTTTTTTAAAAAACTCACCAAACTCTCTTACCCACTTGCTGCCTTTTTCCTGAACTGGGATTCAGTAATCAATGAATTTCTGCAAGGTCTAAACACAGGGGCAGGAGTTGATGGTGAGCTGTGGAAAAATGTAGTCCCAATGCAGATGTCAGGAGGGAGCAGTCCCCACTCATCAGGTCGGTGCTGGTGCTCCACGCTGTGATGTCCAGAATCTCTAAGGGTGTTTCTGGGGAGGAGGGCTGCTGGTTCCAACCTATGGCTCCTCGTACCTACTTGTGAGGTACCTGCAGCCCTTCAGTAGCATAAGGACGGCAGGGCTGCTGTGTTGCTAATCAAAAGTTATACCTGCAGGTCAAGGCAAGGTGAACTCTGATTTTGTATGTTACTGGTGCATTATAGGTGATGAATCCCAAGATCAGGTCTGGAGTCAGCTACCTAAGGATCTCTGCACATCAGCATAGGTAAATGTTATGACAGGATAAGGCATAAGGAAAGCAGTACATCACACAGCGATACTGGAAAAGAGTGTTTCCCCTGTGGATTAGTCTGTGAACTTTGATCTCTTTTGTTTACAAGGAGACTTCATATAAGCGGTGTTGAACCAGCATTTGGTCTTCTTTGCTCCTTAAATTGCACAGAAGACTTTAACATCATCGGTCAGAGAACCGAAAGTAACAAGCAATACCAAATTTTGATTGTTCGTCTCTCTGCCTGGAGGGCGTCATCTCCCTTTGAGAGAGTTTGACAAAACTTTTAGTGGAAGAAGCTGTCTCTCGCTGAGGGAGACTGCTTTTCCCGCCCGGTGGGCACGGACGGTGTCCCTCGCTGAGGGAGATTGCTTTTCCCACCCGGTGGGCACGGACGGTGTCTCTCGCTGAGGGAGATTGCTCTTCCTACCCGGCGGGCATGGGGCTGTCTAATGTTAAACGTATCTTTTACCTGTGGTAGCTGGAGAAGGAATTTCCCCTGTGATGGTGATCAGATGGTGACCATCTCCTGCTAGCACTATCTCAATCCTTCTCCCTCTCTTTCTAGCTCACTCCCCTTTTTTCTCATTTCTGTACACACCTAATGTTACAAAATAAAGTTGGTATCCTTGAACTGGACCTTTGCACCTTAATTTGGGCAGAGGACTTTACCATCGAAGTGTAAAAAGGCAGATATTTGGACAGTTTTCTGCTCACACCTACGTGTGTATCATTATATATGTAAAGAACTCTATTGCATCTATAGCAAAACAGATCTGGGACTGACTACATCAGATGCATAATCAGGGTCAAAAAATATTACCGTGCACTCGGACACTATCGCCTATGCTGTTGAACTGTCAGAATAATGTCTGACCCAGTTTTGGCCTGGGCACTCTCCCAAGCAGCTCCCAGGGCCAGTTTGGGAGTTAGGACAGGCATTCCCAATCGGCAGTTTGATGGGACCACCCTGTTTGGTAGGGCGACAGAGTTCAATAGCATCCCAGTGGGTTTTGCCAGGCCAGCTGGCCTTGGGGCAAGAGACCAGTGCCAAGCATATTTAATTTAGTAGAATAGATGTAGCTTCTGTGTTCACTTTTCCATTTCAAATCAAAGTAAACAAGAATTAAACTGTCAAATTTTAGAAGGACAAGAAGAGGCTATACACATATCATGTGCTTCTTTGCTTCTTGTTGAGCAGCCCCACCCTGTTGAAGCTCATTTTAGGTCATTCAAGCTAAATGCCAAGTGGGTAGAGGCAGGTGGCTTGGGCAGAATTGCACTGCTTTAGACTATATCTCAATATATTCTTTTTTGGTCAGAGAACACTTTGAAGCCCCAAACTGTTGCACATCACAACTCAGACTTCCATAGGTCAGTGGGCTTTGGTTCAAGAACACCCCAGACAATTGTTCACATTGCCAAAGATGTGAATCACTACAGTAGCATGCAGTGATGATGCCTTAAATTAGAAATAATTCTAAAGGAAAGAACATGTGTGATTGTCTGATTAGGTGCACTTTTTCAGTAATTAACAGTGGTTTTTTTATCATCCTCTACTGCTACTGGTGAGGATTTCAAAAGGGCTAACCCCTCTGATAGCCATCAGTTGCTGAATAAAAACTTAACACATTTTTTCCTGCTACACAATCAATAAAGAATACCTCTTCTGACTGGGAGATTGTTTCTAGCTCCCACAGCAACCCTGCAGCAAAAAGGTGAACCCTTACCCAAAAAGGTGCAGAGTTGTCTTCACCCATTTTATCCTCATAGCAGTAACAATCCTGCTAGAGTTCTCCACAGTTTCACAGGAGATATGGGGAGAAATCAGACTGAAGAGAAGTACAGTTATTGCAAACATAAAGTGTGGAAATATGGAACAGTAAATAGTGGTTATGCAGCCGACCACCCCCACTCTGCCTGTCCTTGCTAAGGCCTGCAGCAACACAGACATTGCTCATATATGTCCTTGCATTCATTTGTCCTTTCATTCATGCAAAACCCAGACCCCTCACTCTAAAAAACACCTCCTGCTGATAGCATTGCTTCTTATTCATATCAGGCCTTTGCTGCTGTCATGCTTCATTTTGGAGATGTAATGAGGCATTAATGCTTATCTTTGATGTGTGAACTGTGTCAAAATATCCTGTTCTTCTGAGCTCTGGATCCATCAGAATCCACCAGAAAATGTGAACAAAATCACCATTGTTTGAAAAATTGACATAATCCCACTGATGGAGTGTTTCAGGGGGCAGGCAGGAAGCAAGTGTATGTAGTACTTACTGCCATCTCAGCCCTTTTAATTGCTTAACCAGTTTCTTCTCTTGTCTCCTTTTGCTTTCTCAGACTCACACCCAACCTCCCTCCTCTCTTTTGTTGTCCAAGTCCTCCTATTACCCCACTTACCAGCACTGCAACACTGATTATGTGCCAGGCAGCCCCTGCTCTTCATCACAACTCAGAGAGGCCAACCAAAGACCTAGACAGAGTTTAGACATGGTTTGGGAAGATGGGGGACCCCTTTTCCAGTAATTCATTCCGAAGTTTAATGCATCTTTCTTCCAGAAGGCTTCAGTTTAGTGCTGATACCTAAAAATCCCCTCCCAACAATTAAATAAGGAAATGGTACCACAGCTTTTCTAGAACTCTTGCTTCGTTGACCAGAAGCTGACAGGCACAGCAGAGCAGCTGACAGGCTCGGCAGTGTCCTGAAGCATGGTTTGGGGGGATACAAATAACTTAGAATGGAATTCCTGCACTATCAACATGGCAAAGATTTCTAAAATGGCAAGTGACACTGAGGGCTTCAGTTTTGACAGTGCTGAAGCCCTTTAAAGAAATATAATTGACATTGCCTGAAAAATCTTAGAACTTGCATGGAAGCTGATTGAGGCCCTGAATTCACAAGTTGTACCCAAAAATTTTGACTGAAAAATCTGTGCATCTGTTTCGGTTCTCCCTAAAAACTAAAAAAAGAACAAAACAGGAGGCTCATTGGTAGATCCTGGGAAAGCAGAAATACTCTCATCTGCTGGTTTTGTTTCCTGCTTTAGAGTGAATTGGATGAGAATCAAATACAGATGGCTGGAGATGATGTGGGGTTGCCAGAAGACCTTCAGAAAATGGTGGCAGAAGATCAGGAGGAGGAAGAGGACAAGGACTCTATCCTGGGCCAGCTGCAGAACATCCAGAATATGGACATGGATGCCATCAAAGAAAAGGCACAAGCCACCTTCACTGAGATGAAACAGGCGGCTGAACAGAAATGTTCCGTGATGTAGAAGAGCCACCACTGCCCAAGGGCTGTAACTTCAGTCTTGTGTTGCTGGGGCTGCAGAGGGAGAGCAGGCAGAGGGATGCACGTAGCTGTATAGCATTCAGTGTAAATATAGAAAAGTGATGAGAGAGAGACTTAAAATCCTGAGGGGAGAGTGAAAATTTACCTGCTGGGACTGCCTAGAAGGAAGTTAGAACTGATCCTCAGTTTTGAACATAACTTTTTCCCCCATGGAAAAAAATGGCTTTAAAGAAGTTAATATTGGGGAAAAAATGTGCCTTTTTCCATTTTTTCCAAGTGATTGAAATGCTATTAAATGTGTATGTTTGAACAAAATTGTACTTCTGATACATCACATGGAGGTAACCTCTCATTTAATCCTGCTTTCAGAAATAAACACATAAATTTCTTATAAAAACATGTCTGTTTCAAACATCTTGAGGCAAATACAGTGTTCAAATATTGACATTGGCTGCAAAACCTTGATTTTTTTAATCATCTCTGTACTAAGTGTAGCAAAAGGCAAAAAGTGAAGCATGTAACTCAAGAGCATGGGTCAAAAATGTTGTCATATACACTGAGTGGGGACTTGTAGGCAAGTAAGGCTTGGTGGCTCTCAGTGAGCCCTGCTCTGGAGCACTGCAGGCTTCTTCAGTCTGCTTTCATTTCCCAGCCTCTCAAAGACACTTCAAACATCATGGGACAGCAGTGACCCTCTGCTTGGCTGCTCTGTGTGCCAAATTCTGGGGTTTGAGGTACCAACACAAAATTCAGATAGGCTAAAACCAGCTCCCCCCGCTGAGTCTGGGAGTCATCTCCATCGAAGGCTAAACATCGAAGGAAGGTTATGCCAGGGTAGGACACCTAAACCTGAGGAAAGGCATAGCTCTCACTAATGCTAAATCTGCCTGAGGCTATGGGACACCCAGGCTGTGACTCCCAAGGAATTCTATTAAATGAATGGCTTTGTAAGTTCTCCAAGAGCTAGCCCGGGAATTAAATTTGGAAATGAATACATGTAGCACCTTCCTACAGGTTTATAAGTCTCTTTCTCTCTGTCTCTCTTTCTGTCTCCAGCCAATCAAGTAAAAATATTCATTTTAAATTAACAAATGCACTAAGTATGGTTTATCTCCTTTCCTTCTCTTTTCCTTCCTTCCTTGCTTCCTTCTTTTTCTCTTTGTCATTTCTCTCTTTCTTCTCCCTTTCTCTTCTCTTCTCTTCTCTTCTCTTCTCTTCTCTTCTCTTCTCTTCTCTTCTCTTCTCTTCTCTTCTCTTCTCTTCTCTTCTCTCTTCTTTCTCTCTTTCTTCCTTGATCCTGGCCTCAGGTATTGGTTTGTGAAGTGCATAAGATACAACCACAGCACACTCCAGGTGTGAAAACCACTCTGTGCTGAGCCCCCTTTGCCTGCTTTGGGTCATGTCCTCCAGCCCCACAGAACAGTGGGGGCTCTGCCAAGCCCCGGGGAGTTACAGGGCTTCGTGGAGAGAAGTTAAGTCATCCCATGGATCCTGGAAGGTCCCATGGGATCACCATCAGGGAAGAACCATCCCCAGGGAGAGGTACAGGAAAAGTCTGGATAACACAGATTCCACAGGTAAAGCAATGGTTGCAGCAGGCAGCCCACCAAGCCTGAGCAGCATCTTTCCACACTTGCCTGGGATGGTCCCTGTCCCTGCAGAGGGGTCAGCAGTCACCCACAGCTACACGGGGACAGTGACAAGGGGTAGACAGACACAGCATCTCAGGGAGGATGTTAGCCTGTGCTATGCCTGCAGTGTTTTACTGGTCACTTGGAAAGGAGGCCAAATTCTCCTTTTGGCAAAGTCACCTCTGCTGGGAGGCAGAGAGAAGTGCAAGGGAGAGAGGTTCCCCTCTCTCCTGCTCCAACAGCTGCTGCATGCCAAGGTGGCGAGGGAGAGTCCCCCTACCACCTCCTGGTGCACTGGCACAGACACTGAGACAGAAAAAGGCCAGAGAAAAGTTGCTGCCTTTAAAAAGCTCATTATCACTGACAGTCACAGTGGTGCCTGCCTCCACAGCTGCAAAAAACAGAGAGGGCAGCATGCAGCTCTGTTTTCATCATATATGGAACATGTTTGATTAAGGCAAATTGCATTTATTTGGCAAATACATTTATTTGTATGTCTTTTACTTATTTTTGACTAGAATCCTTTGTCACATTTCAAGTCGATTGCCAGTTTTCCCCTAATGTTTCTGCTGAGCACACAAGCACTTTCCAAAAACACTCCTCCCAGCCATATGCTAAATGTTCTTGTAGGTAGTTTCTAGTTTCCCTGAACACAGCCAGTTTGCTAACAGTAAAAGGAATCTGAGATTCCTTCCTACAAACAGAGCTCAGGAAAGTTCTTTCATCAATCACTCTTTAAATATAAACTGAACAGACTTGCTTGAAAACCTGTTATCCAATATTTTCCCCATTGTAGCATCAAGAAAATATGCATTTTCTTCTTGCTCATTTTTTTCTTACCTAAGAAACACAGAGTTGACAAGTTCTGACCTTCCTTGCTTTTTCCAGAGGATGTCCTGGTGCTTTCAATGGCTCTTATCCAACAGGTCATTTCTTTAGTGAAGAAAACCTATCTTCAGGACGTCCCTCAAGCATCAGAGCTATTTTGCTTAAAACCAAGAAGACTTCTGATCTGATTTCTTCCTCTTGGAAGAATCCTGCTCTCACATGGCACCACAGAATCTAATTATCTATGTGGAAAGACAAGTGGGGTCTTTTAGGAGGTCTCTATATAAAGCAGATAAAATAGTCACCAGCTCAGCTCAACCAGCCTGAGGTTTGTGAGGCTCAATACATTTCCCTCTGTATTGGTATAAATCTGGCTGGTGTGCTGCTTTACAGACTGAATTGTCCTATCTATAAAACAACAAAATAAACAAGCCTAAGGCTTTTGACCTTTGAATTAAAATGAGCCTGGGACATCCCAAAAATCTTACTGAAAGCATCTGGTGCTTTAAAGGATCTAATTAAATTTGTCAGCAGATATAGGATCAGCATTTTCACAGTTTAAAGGGTCAGAGAAGAAAGTACAGTCAGAATCACCAAACAAGCAATTAATGAGATTCCAAAAAAAATGTCTGGGCTGGCAGAGACAAGCAGGACTGGGAGGTGGCTTGGGGCTGGCACAGGATGGGAGCCCAGACCCGGTGAAGTGCTGCTGGCAGGGGAGTAAGCTGCCTTAGGCACCACTGTTAGACCAGAGGCTCCCACATCCAGTCTGGAGTAGCAGAGCCAGGGCATGGTGGCAAATCTATGCTGCCCTCAGCAGGACCCTGATCCTCAGCCTGCCGGAGGTGCCTGCCTGCTCCTGGCAGCACCTGCGGGGCTCATCCCTCCAGCACCGGCTGTTCCCGTCTTCAGCTGCCAGCCGCAGGCCTGGGGAGGCACGTGGGTAGGAGGTGGCAGGGGTGGCCCTGTACCACCCCAGGTACATGCAGCTCTTGAGGTGCTTAGCCCTGGGGACAGGTCACAGGGGAGCCACTGCATGTGTGTGCACGTGCACGTGTGCTGGCATGTGGGTCTGGGAATATTTGTGTCCATTTCTGTGCACAAATGCACATGTATGCGTGATGCGTGTGCATGCAGCTATGCACGTGTGAGAATGGACGGGGACATGTCTGTGTGTCTGTGTGTCTTTGTCAGGAGCAGATTAAAGGGTTAGGTCACATGGCAGCTACTGCTGGATGGACCTTACCTGGGATTTGGGTTCTTAGAGTTAATAGGATCGCTGGAGCTCAAGACCGTCATCCCATCAAGATAAATGTCTCTAGTGCCCACTTTTAAGCAATCCGAATTCAATTAGGCTAATTGGAAAACAAGTAAAGAAGGATTGCATTAATATAGCCTTATAGCATGAACCTCCCCTCACTCCCTCTGAGCACAGCGAGCCTAAATGCCAGCACCCTCGCACCCAGCCTGTGGTGCTCCCACCAGAAAGGGCTGCCTGGCTCTCAGAGCGTATTCCATACCCACAGCCCGGACAGACAGCGGGACAGCAAGATCTCTGTGTAATTCCTGAGTGCCAGACAGGACCCTGGAGGTGGAGAAAACACAACTGACTCTCCCAGGCAGAAGTCTCAGCAGAAAAACAAGAAAGGTGTGAGCAATGCAGTGACAGGAGGAGGCAGCATCTTCCTTGTGCATTATGCTTTCAAGAAAGTTCTGAAACTGCACCCTTAGGAATTTTTGGGGAGGAAAAAAGCAAAGCCTTTTTTTGTTGCTTTTAACAATCTGTTGGATGATACAGAGCATGCAAACTGCAGGAGGGCACATGTTCCCTCTAGGTGAATATTTCCTCCTTTTCCTTGCTTCCCTCCTGTTGATTTGCAGTCTGACCTTGGAAGCCCCATTTATCTTTCAGGGAGGTCCATCTTTGGTCTGGAGAGTGATGTCTCTCCTGCAGTGTGACTTCAGCTTCAAATCTCTGCTCTGCAAGGCAGTAATTATTTCACCTGGACATAAAGAAAAGGCAGGAGAAAAGGAAGGAAGAATCTGTGGCATTTTATGGTGCTGATTTCATTGTGTGAAACCACGTCCCATGCGTATGTCTCAACAGCAACAACAGGATGAAAATTATTTCCCTTTAGTCTTCACTATACATGTACAGGAAGGAGGTACAGCAGACAACTGCAGTTTACAGATTGTCCATCTTGAGAATTTTTGTTACTTTCCAAGCATAACTTCAGCAGAAATTTTAATAATGCATTGCAAAAAAATAAAAAAAGGTGATGGAATGGGGGTAATCCTTGGTAAGGCAAGTAACAAACCCTGCCTGTTTTCATCCCCTAACAAATACTCTCAAATTTGATTCTGGTTGCCCCCGTGAATTTCCAAAGGTCAGTGGTCTTTGCAAAGCTATGATGTACCACAGGATGAGTTTCTGAGGCTTCATACTGATACAACACATATCCCAGAGGGTTCTGTGGCAGCAAGGGATTCAACTGACAGCCAGGACATCAGACCCCAAGGGAAATGTTCAGTTACTGTTCTTCACCATTCTAAACCCTTTGTGTAATCAGAGGAACCATTAGACTTCCTCCCTCCCTGGAGCACTGTAATGCCTCATGTGTGTCACACACTGTGCCTGAAGCATGGCAAGAGAGAAAAGAGAGATCTAGAGCTGGAAGAGTCAGAACTCTCTCTGCTCTGCTACAGGGTTATGGGGTTTTTTTTCAAGTATTTTTTCAAATTGGGATCAAGGGAGTGACTTCCTCTTTCAACAATTCCACTCGCCTGCAAGAAGAATGCTACAGTGACAAATGCAGCTCTGTATGGAAAACACAAGTGGAGTAATCTACTGCTGAGGAAAGAAGAACCTTCTCTGTCAGGGAGGAAGGTCTCTTGTGTCCTGTGTGGGACTTGAGCACCCTGCTTCAGGGCTGGAGGGCTTTTTTGTGGCCTTCACATTTTAATTAATGGCAAAAAAATTGAGTACTGACCCTGTAACTGACAAGTTTGACAGGTACCCCAAAAGCAGCATCTGTGCCAGGATCCAATGCCCTTTATGGCACTGACTAAAGGGTTTTTGCTCCTTCGTCTCACATTCCTATATTTCTGAGCCACAACAAGCAAAACTGATTCCAAATTTTGCCCAGGGCTTCTGGAGGGACAGGTATGTTTTGTGCTGGTTTTGAGTGCTGTAAACCCCCAGCTTCAAATTAGAAGAAATTAGGGACATTGCACAGTTCATTCATCTTCACTAATAAGAGTTCCTGGGAAACACACACGTAGATTAAAGGAACACAATGGCCCCTGGCTGATTGCTTTGAGTAGCCTCCAATGCCCCTACAATGGTATTGACTTGCTTCTTATAGTGTGCACAAAAGCCACACTAACCTTTTCTTGTCTCTTCTGTTAGCCTCTTTCCTCTTTGCAAACGGATGGCTGAGTTCTTTCAGCCTCAAACCACCCCCCCAAGCAGTGAAGGCAAACCTCACCTGGATCTAGGAAAAGCTGTGCACTCCTAAAAGAAAACAACTTTGGGACGTCAGACCACAAACCTGTAAAAAGTGTGGACACCGGCAGAAGCAAGCACTGCCAATCTTTGAAATGATTCCTCTGGAAAAATCTACATGATATGGAGCCTGTTGGGGCAGGAGGGGAAGAAAAAAATGCAGATTTATTGAGAGAGGTCATACTTATTAGACTAGCTAATATATCTGGAAGAATGAGCAGCAGCAGTGGTGTTTTTCATTTACATACACTCTCCTCAGGCTTCAAATAGAAGCATCTTCAAAGCTAAGTGTAGGCTGAAAACCACTCTGGATGTTACCGGGTTTGTCATTTAAACCAGCTGGGACAAAAGGTAGCTGGTACCTCAGAGGAACTGGGAAGTGCTAGTGTGAAAAGTGATAAAGTGACAGCAAGACAAAAGTAGGAAAAAAATCGATGCAGGAGACGTGATGCTGTTACCTGGTTGGTACTGTGGGGAGTCCACGTCTTCCACCAAGCCAAGTACAAAGTAACGTACGGGATCTGTCTCCCTGTCTCACCTTCAAAAACATTTGGTACAACCCCCATGAAGCCATGCCCTGCCTGCTACACCCCCAGCCCCACTCGCACCGTGGAGTACAGGGTCACAGAATCAGCTCTTCTCACAGGCTTTGTCCTATAGCAACATACTGGAAAACTTTCTCGCAAATATTGCTTAGAGCTTCCTCGGGCTTGTGAAGTCTGAAAGGCTGAGCCCACCTCCTGCCTCCATCCTGCCCAAAAGCACCTGGTCTGTGAAACGCCTTTGGAGGCAACCGGGCGCAGGGCGAGTGTCCCGCAGAGCACCAGCGCAGCGCCGTCTACCCCAGTGCCCGAGTCGGCCCGGGGCCGCGGATCGTCCCGCGGGTCAGCTTTCGAGCGGTCGCCGTGAAACCGACGCACCTACAAACCGTCCGGGAGGGATCTGGGCTGCAGCCGTCGGGCAAGAGAAACGCGGCAAGGCTGCGAGAGCCGCCGAACAGCGCGGGGCCGCGCCGGGGACCCTCTGTCCTCCGGCCCGGCACCCCCGGGCTCCAGCCCCTTCCCGTCCATTCGCTGAGTCCCCTTTACCGCGCCCCCGGCAGCGGCTCCCGCGGCTCCCGCCGGACCGGCTCTGTCCCCCCGTGCCCGGCGCGCCTCTCGCCTCCCGTCCCACCGCAGTTTCCGACAGTGCTGCCCCTGCCCCGGGACGCGGGCCGCGGCGCTCAGCCCGGGCCAGCCCACGGCTGCAGCGGGGGCCGCCCCGCCCCGCCTCGGGGGCCCCGGATGGCATCTCCCGGCGCCGTCTGGGGCTGGGACCGGGGCTGGCGGAGCG
>VXAZ01003402.1:0-15667 GCA_013399875.1 Gymnorhina tibicen
ATGAAGAAGCACCGCAGCATGGTAAAAATACTGTCAAGTTTGAGGCAGGAACAAGACAAAACAAGTGTGCCTGATATGCAGAGTGCCCAGAATACCTCCCCAAACTCTACTTATATATCTATGAATATGACAGGATGTGATATGTTGAATGCTGATGTCTCAAATGTCAGAAGCTCTATGGGCAATTCCCTTATCAGGCCCAACTCTTCTATATTCTCTAAGTTTTCTTCTCTGTCTTATTGTCAAATGAAGTCTAAATTACCTCACAACTTGGACATAGTTAATTTGTCTGACAGATCCCACTATGGAGTTGCTGACATGACAAATTCTGCTGACCTGGAAACAAGCAGTATGCTAAATGGCTCCAGCTCAGACGAAGAGCTAAATGAAGTGGACAGGGAGAGTGGCTTGAACTCAGTGGACAACCAGACTTCAGGAATATCTGCAGAGCAACTGATGGGATCTGATAGAAACAAACTGTTGGAAACGAAAGGGATTCCCTTTAGAAGATACATGAACAGGTTCCAATGTCCTTTTTGTCCTTTCCTCACAATGCATCGCCGAAGCATCTCCCGTCACATTGAGAATATCCACCTGTCTGGGAAGACAACTGTATACAAATGCAATGTATGTCCTTTCACCTGTAAGAGTTCATTAAAGCTTGGAGCTCATAGGCAATGTCATGCAGGTACAATATCAGACTGGGACACTGTGAATTCTCAGAGTGAAAACATTGTCTCCTCTTTGAATGACAACATGGCTTCTTATGAAAGTGGAAATATAAATGGAAGAAAGTCGGCTGGGATGATGGAAACAGTGCAGCAGCAACAGCAGCAGTTGCCTCAACCCCATTCACAGCATCCTTATAAGTGCACAATGTGTAACTATTCTACCACTACTTTGAAAGGCCTCAGAGTTCATCAGCAGCATAAACACTCATTTTGTGACAACTTACCAAAATATGATGAACTGCCATCCAACATGCCACAAGAGAGTGAGGCAGATGGTCTCACCTCAGTCAGCACAGTGAAGAAAAGCCAGACCTCAGTTCTTGGTCTCTCATCTAAAAATAACTTTGTGGCTAAGGTTGCTCAGAAGGTGTCAAATGACTGCCCTTTGGATCTCTCACCAGTGAAGAAAAGAACTAGAATTGATGAAATAGCAAGCAACCTGCAGAGCAAAATAAACCAAAGCAAGCAGCAAGAAGATGCTGTGATTAATGTAGAGGATTATGAGGAAGAGGAGGAAGACGAGGTGGAGATAGAAGTGGAATTAGACAGAGAAGAAGAACAAGCAAAACCAGTGGTGGAGGTTTCTAGTTCTTGTGCACCCCAGCAAATGTGGGGGAGAGAGACTAATGATTCCCAGAAGGATGCAAACTTCAGAAACATGCATCATGATTATAATTCCACCAATGGAGCAGAGATCGAGCTCACTTTATCTGAAGATGAGGAAGATTATTTTTCTTCTATTAACATGAAAAATCAGCAGAGCCCTAATGCCTCTGTTCTAGGAAGCCAGCCAAATATAAATGACCCTGATCAGGACAATGAAAATGTGGAGATTAATGACTCTGGCAGGTGTTACTATTGTAAACACTGTGATTTTAGCAACAAATCTGCCAGGAGTGTTAGCACCCATTACCAATGGATGCATCCCTACATAAAATTCAGCTTTAAGTATATCTTGGATCCAAATGATCACAGTGCAGTGTACAGATGTCTTGAATGTTATATTGACTATACAAACTTTGAAGACCTGCAGCAACACTACGGAGAGCATCACCCTGAAGCTATGAATGTATTGAACTCTGATCACTCTGGTCTGATCTACCACTGTCACTTCTGTTCTTACACTAGCCCAAATGTTAGAAGCCTGATGCCACATTACCAAAGAATGCATCCCACAGTGAAAATTAACAATGCAATGATATTTTCAAACTATGTTGTTGAGCAGAAAGAACGGTTAAACACAGAGTCTCAAACACTGAGAGAGATCTTAAATTCTGCTCCAAAAACTATGGCAACCTCCACCCCTGTAGCTCATGGGACTATTGTGCCAGCAAGTTTTAACAAAAGTGCCACAAAGACTTTTAGTCTTGAATATGAAACTCAGAAGGCACCTTCAGTCAGTTCTGTGATTGTTTATGACTGTGATGTGTGCTCATTTGCAAGCCCTAACATGCATTCAGTTCTGGTGCATTACCAGAAAAAACACCCTGAAGAAAAAGCATCATATTTCAGAATTCAGAAGACCATGCATATAGCATCTGTAGACAGGGGCTCTGCCCTGGCTCAAATGTCTTTTGAGATGGGAGTGTTTGTCTCCCCCAAACTGTCCAACTTGTCTTCACAACCTCCACCTTCCCCACCATTGCTTCCAGACCTTGCTCCTGAACTCTACTATTGCAAACACTGTTCATACAGCAACCGTTCAGTTGTGGGAGTGCTTGTCCACTACCAGAAAAGACATCCAGAAATAAAGGTCACTGCCAAGTATATCAGGCAGGCACCCCCTACTGCGGCAATGATGAAGGCTGGTGAGCTGCCACCCGGGATTCAGAAAATGCCAGTGTCAGTGCAGCAGTTGAGCCAGGGCAGTTCTGAGAACTCTGTGAATCCCCTTGAGAATGAAATGTTTTTCTGCCAGCACTGTGATTATGGAAACCGGACTGTAAAAGGTGTGCTCATTCATTATCAAAAGAAGCATCGTGATTTCAAGGCCAATGCAGATGTGATTAGGCAGCACACAGCCACCATTAGAAGCCTTTGTGATAGTAACCAGAAGAAATCATCTGGCAGCCTGCCTGCTCACACCTCCAGCACTGAACAGGACAAGACAAAGCTGAGAGCCCTCAAATGCAGGCAGTGTAGCTACACATCACCTTATTTCTATGCATTGAGGAAGCATATTAAGAAAGACCACCCGAATCTGAAGGCCACGGTCACATCCATTCTGAGATGGGCATTTTTGGATGGCTTGATAGAAGCTGGTTATCACTGTGAATGGTGTATTTATTCACATACAGAACCCAGTGGTTTGCTTGTGCATTACCAAAGGAGACATCCTGAACATTATGTTGACTATACATATATGACAACTAAACTCTGGGCAGGTCCAGATCCTTCCCCTCCTACCCTAGTGATGCCAACAGAGGCAAAGACCTATAAATGCAGAGATTGCATTTTTGAAGCATCTTCCATTTGGGATATTACTAATCACTACCAGGCTTTTCACCCTTGGACTATGAATGGGGATGAATCTGTATTGTTAGAAATCATTAAGGTGAAAGATGCTGCTAAGAAAATTGGCACACAAATTGATGAAGTTAGGACCAGGATTAATTCTGAAAACCAGGTACTATCACAGATGGATCAGGACGTGGAGGACCCCAGCCTTTCCCATGAAAAAACTCTTCAGCTGACTTCTGCAAATGCGGCCATCTCCTCCACTCCATATCAGTGTACAGTGTGCCAGTCTGAGTACAATAACTTGCATGGCCTCCTGACACATTATGGCAAAAAGCATCCTGGTATGAAAGTGAAAGCTGCTGACTTTGCACAGGACATAGACATTAACCCAGGGGCTGTGTATAAGTGCAGACATTGCCCATACATTAACACACGCATCCATGGTGTCCTCACACATTACCAGAAACGGCACCCATCAGTAAAGGTCACTGCTGAAGACTTTGTGCATGATGTGGAACAGTCAAATGACATTGCACAGAATGACATAGAAGAGACAAATAGGATTTTCAAGCAAGGCTATGGTGCATACAAGTGCAAACTATGCCCTTACACCCATGGCACACTGGAGAAGCTCAAAATTCACTATGAGAAATACCATGATCAACCTGAATTTGATATTTTTGCTAAGTCACCACCAAAGGTGTCTGCCTCAGTGGAGCCAGACATGGTAACTGAAATCAAGGCCTCCCCAGAAATTGCTGCTGATAGTGTTGGAGAAATCTCTATCCCAGCACCTCATTTCTCCAGTTCTCACTTAGCGTCTCACACAGTGTTTTGGTGTCAGCTCTGCAAATACTTCTGTTCCACACGGAAGGGGATAGCCAGGCACTACCCCATCAAACATAATAATGTTCGGGCACAACCAGAAGGCAAGAACAACCTTTTCAAGTGTGCTTTGTGTTCCTACACCAACCCTATCCGTAAAGGGCTTGCAGCACACTACCAGAAAAGACATGACATTGATGCTTACTACACTCATTGTTTAGCAGCCTCCAGGACAGTAAGTGACAAACCCAATAAAGTGATCATTCCATCTCCTCCCAAAGATGACACTCCTCATTTAAGTGAGGAGCTGAGGAGGGCTGTGGAAAAGAAGAAGTGCTCACTTTGTTCCTTTCAATCTTTTAGCAAGAAAGGTATTGTGTCCCACTACATGAAACGTCACCCTGGTGTTTTCCCTAAGAAGCAGCATGCGAGCAAGCTGGGGGGCTACTTCACTGCTGTGTATGCTGATGAAAATGAAAATTCAATTCCAGCTGAGGAAAGGAATAACTTTGAAAAGTTTGAGGTGGAGAGCAAGGCTCAGGAAACTGAGTGGCTTCCCTTCAGATGCATAAAATGTTTCAAGCTGTCCTTTGGCACAGCAGAGCTGCTGTGCATGCATTACACTGATCACCACAGCAAGGATTTGAAGAGAGACTTTACCATACTGGGAAGTGGTACCTGCTCTCATAATGCTGTCTACCAGTGCAAGCACTGTGATACTAAGTTGCATAGCATGGCAGAGCTGACCTCACACTTGAATAGTCACAATGAGGAATTCCAGAAGCGTGCCAAACGTCAGGAGAGGAGGAAACAGCTTCTGAGCAAGCAGAAATATGCAGATGGTGCTTTTACAGATTTCAAACAAGAGAGGGTAAGGATCTGTGTGTCTGGTCTCCTTCTCTGCTTCCTCTCCCCAGGGAGAAAAACAAACCAAAAGCTGTTCTATACCCCAAGAGGCTCCTTATTACTAATACCCACTTGCATGTTCACTTTACCAGCCAAATGAATGCAGGTTAATGAGTGACTCAGTGTGTCAATGGGCTCTGTAAGTCACATATTCTGCTTTAATTTTCTTCATTTTCCACCTAGGCTCCATGGGAAGCTCTGCTCCTTCCAATTGTTTCCTTCAGGATTTTCCCTTTCTTCCTTTCTCCCACCCTTATGGATGGCTATCTGTATCTTTTGCAAGGTTGCTGTTTGTTTTCTCATCGATTTTTTTAGCAAATATCCTGTTCCACTGCTCATCACTGTACCTTGAAATAACACAGCAATTCATTTCTCAAGCTTAATCTATTTCAGTACATTTTCTGATAAAGAACTTGATGTTTATGTGCATCTATCCAATAACTTCAGGCTTTGGGCAAGTGTTCCTGTGAACAGAAGACCAAATTCTGCTACTCTTTTCTGTACCCTTCTCCCCATCTGGAGTAACCACTTGCTGTAGAAAAACATACAGTTGNAGATGGATCAGGACGTGGAGGACCCCAGCCTTTCCCATGAAAAAACTCTTCAGCTGACTTCTGCAAATGCGGCCATCTCCTCCACTCCATATCAGTGTACAGTGTGCCAGTCTGAGTACAATAACTTGCATGGCCTCCTGACACATTATGGCAAAAAGCATCCTGGTATGAAAGTGAAAGCTGCTGACTTTGCACAGGACATAGACATTAACCCAGGGGCTGTGTATAAGTGCAGACATTGCCCATACATTAACACACGCATCCATGGTGTCCTCACACATTACCAGAAACGGCACCCATCAGTAAAGGTCACTGCTGAAGACTTTGTGCATGATGTGGAACAGTCAAATGACATTGCACAGAATGACATAGAAGAGACAAATAGGATTTTCAAGCAAGGCTATGGTGCATACAAGTGCAAACTATGCCCTTACACCCATGGCACACTGGAGAAGCTCAAAATTCACTATGAGAAATACCATGATCAACCTGAATTTGATATTTTTGCTAAGTCACCACCAAAGGTGTCTGCCTCAGTGGAGCCAGACATGGTAACTGAAATCAAGGCCTCCCCAGAAATTGCTGCTGATAGTGTTGGAGAAATCTCTATCCCAGCACCTCATTTCTCCAGTTCTCACTTAGCGTCTCACACAGTGTTTTGGTGTCAGCTCTGCAAATACTTCTGTTCCACACGGAAGGGGATAGCCAGGCACTACCGCATCAAACATAATAATGTTCGGGCACAACCAGAAGGCAAGAACAACCTTTTCAAGTGTGCTTTGTGTTCCTACACCAACCCTATCCGTAAAGGGCTTGCAGCACACTACCAGAAAAGACATGACATTGATGCTTACTACACTCATTGTTTAGCAGCCTCCAGGACAGTAAGTGACAAACCCAATAAAGTGATCATTCCATCTCCTCCCAAAGATGACACTCCTCATTTAAGTGAGGAGCTGAGGAGGGCTGTGGAAAAGAAGAAGTGCTCACTTTGTTCCTTTCAATCTTTTAGCAAGAAAGGTATTGTGTCCCACTACATGAAACGTCACCCTGGTGTTTTCCCTAAGAAGCAGCATGCGAGCAAGCTGGGGGGCTACTTCACTGCTGTGTATGCTGATGAAAATGAAAATTCAATTCCAGCTGAGGAAAGGAATAACTTTGAAAAGTTTGAGGTGGAGAGCAAGGCTCAGGAAACTGAGTGGCTTCCCTTCAGATGCATAAAATGTTTCAAGCTGTCCTTTGGCACAGCAGAGCTGCTGTGCATGCATTACACTGATCACCACAGCAAGGATTTGAAGAGAGACTTTACCATACTGGGAAGTGGTACCTGCTCTCATAATGCTGTCTACCAGTGCAAGCACTGTGATACTAAGTTGCATAGCATGGCAGAGCTGACCTCACACTTGAATAGTCACAATGAGGAATTCCAGAAGCGTGCCAAACGTCAGGAGAGGAGGAAACAGCTTCTGAGCAAGCAGAAATATGCAGATGGTGCTTTTACAGATTTCAAACAAGAGAGGGTAAGGATCTGTGTGTCTGGTCTCCTTCTCTGCTTCCTCTCCCCAGGGAGAAAAACAAACCAAAAGCTGTTCTATACCCCAAGAGGCTCCTTATTACTAATACCCACTTGCATGTTCACTTTACCAGCCAAATGAATGCAGGTTAATGAGTGACTCAGTGTGTCAATGGGCTCTGTAAGTCACATATTCTGCTTTAATTTTCTTCATTTTCCACCTAGGCTCCATGGGAAGCTCTGCTCCTTCCAATTGTTTCCTTCAGGATTTTCCCTTTCTTCCTTTCTCCCACCCTTATGGATGGCTATCTGTATCTTTTGCAAGGTTGCTGTTTGTTTTCTCATCGATTTTTTTAGCAAATATCCTGTTCCACTGCTCATCACTGTACCTTGAAATAACACAGCAATTCATTTCTCAAGCTTAATCTATTTCAGTACATTTTCTGATAAAGAACTTGATGTTTATGTGCATCTATCCAATAACTTCAGGCTTTGGGCAAGTGTTCCTGTGAACAGAAGACCAAATTCTGCTACTCTTTTCTGTACCCTTCTCCCCATCTGGAGTAACCACTTGCTGTAGAAAAACATACAGTTGGGGGGGGAGGGAGGGGGAACCATGAAAGACCATGGCTTGGTATTGTAAGTTTAACATGAACAGTCTTATAGGGAACTGCTATTATGCAGAAACTCAAGGTTTTTTCTGTGCACATCCTATCCACCTATTTTGAGGGCTTTAATAGAAGTCAGTGCAAATTGAGGTTGAAGTTTTGCACAATATAATGTTGTAGTGGGTTGACCTTGTCTGGACACCAGGGGCCCACCAAGCTACTCTATCACTCCCACTCTTCATCAGGACGGGGGGAAGAAAAAAAGATGGAAAAGAACTTGTGGGTCAAGATAAAGGCAGGTTAATAAAGCAAAAGCAAAGGCTGCACACAGAAGCAAGGGAAAACAAAAGATTTATTCTCTACTTCCCATCAGCAGGCAATGTCCAGCCACTTCCTGGGAAGCAGGGCTTCAGCATGTGTAGTGGTTGCTCTGGAAGACAACATGTCATAACGAATGTTCCCCCCCCCACACTCCTTTCTCTTAGCTTTTATATCTTAGCAGACATCATATGGTATGGAATACCCCTTTGGTCAGTTTGGGCCAGCTGTCCTGGCTATATCTCCTTCCAAGGTCTTGCACACCCCCAGCCTAAGGGTCTTTGGGGATGGGTGGTGGAATGTTGAGACAGTGCTGATGCTGTGCCAGTGCTGCTCAGCAGTAGCCAAAACACTGGTGTGTTCTCAACACCTTTCCAGCTCCCAATGCAAAGCACAGCACTGTGAGGGCTACTATGGGGAAATGAACTCCATGTCAGCCAGACCCAATACACGTGTACACTAAAGGTTATTTCCCTAGTCTGAGTATATTCCTAAAAGTGAGATATTCAAAGCATGTTTCAGTATTGCATTAGTGTAACTGATTAATACTTGTCTGCTTCAATAGGCTTTTGGACACTTGGAAGATGCTTCAAACCCTAAGGAGAGGAAAGCAGTAGGCTACAAATGTAAATTTTGTGTGGAAGTTCATCCAACACTCCGAGCCATCTGTAATCATCTCCGTAAGCATGTCCAGTATGGTAATGTTTCTTCTGTGTCACCTACAGTAAAGGTAAGAATTCTGTGAACTGGCAGCATTTTGTATTTGATATTAAGGCCTAACTGAAAGCCCATAGAGGGCTCCCATGGAGACAAATGGGTTCTGGACTGGACATTCTGAACAGTTAAACATGACATTCTAATCTAATTCTTCATGTTTCTGCAGCACATTTTGTTTACTTTAAGATGTTTTGACTTTCTTCTGCTGTTCATCTGGGACACAAAAACTATTTAATTCTCATTTCTTATTTGACACAAAGGAATTGATATCACAGATGACTGAAAGACTTGATTTATTAGCAGGAGCTTCTCCCTCAGCTGTTCTGGGCTACTTTTCTGCTTTCTTAGACTCTTAAGGTGTGGGGGCTTTTTTCCTTTTTTTTTTTTTTTCTCCAACCCATATGCAAAAGTGAAATTATAGTGCTGCAAATACGTATTCAAATAGCCACCTGAGCCAGGGGTCCAATTTAAGTGGTTAATTGTAAATGTGCTGCTGTTTCCTCCCTATGCAAGTGGAGACCACCTAGAGTGTCTGAGGACAGACTGTGCAGGGGGGGTTCAGGTGCAGTAAGGTTGCAGGATCTGGTTATGCAGTTCTCTTTTTCTTTCTGCAGTGAGTACTCAGCAAAATCTCATTCTGCATTGTGTGACCTAAAGCATGCCTATTTCATTACATCGACTGCGTGCTGTGTAAAGTTGCTGAGTCCATCAGTCTAAACAATTGTACCTAAGAGCTTCCACTGTCCTTCCTTTAGCTTATCCAATACTACTGACAGAATGGGGTGCTTCCCTTCTATCAAATTATTCCTGCTCTTTCTCTGCTTCTCAAGTAAAGTTTATGGGGGGTCAATATCATCTTTTGAGCAAGTAGATACTACTTGCTCAACAGCAGGGAACAAAAACTAAATACAAGACCCAAAAAACATGATATAAATATGCTTTTCAGTTTTAATGTTGCTGCAAAATGTGTGCTATGCTAATTAACACTTAGGAAAGGGACTAAAAGATAGGTCATTTGTTTTTTAATGTATATGCATATAAATATAATTAAAGACTAAACTCTTTTTATGCATAAAGTCATTAGTAGAGTATGGTAGGGATACCTTTAGAAAGAATGCAGTGGGAAACAGATATTAAAGTTAATACATAGGAGAGACTGAGGGAGAGAAGGGAGAGAATTGATGGTTTTGGGGGGGATATGTGTTTTTTAGCAGGAAGCTGAAGATTCTTCAAGATCTTCAAGAACAACTTTGGAGGGTTTTGAGGGAGCCAAAGATCCTGTGGAATTTACAGAAGCTGAATCTGGAGCATCCTTGAAAGATGAAACCAGGCCTGGGGGCTACCACTGCAGCCAGTGTGACCGGGTTTTGATGTCTATGCAGGGTCTGCGATCCCACGAGAGGAGTCACTTGGCTCTGGCCATGTTTACCCGGGAAGACAAGTACAGCTGCCAGTATTGCTCCTTTGTCTCTGCTTTCAGGCACAAGTAAGTTATGGCTTGTTTTCAACAGAAGCACAGACTAGCATGACTATTTTTTACATTGGTTGACACTGAGGGAGAGCACACTCAATTTGATTTCAAGCCACGTTTTTCTCTGTTCTCAAGACTTAGGTATTTTCTATGGCCCCAAACTTTTTGCCATTGCCTGTGACTATAAAAAGTCCCATTTTTATATCTTCTCAAATTTGAGTTCTCTTTTTGTTGTGTGTAGGGGAAATGCACACCAAACAAAGATGCCCACCACTTATGCAGTCCTGTCAAATGCATGAAATTAAAAAATCCATAGAGGAAAAAGTATTTTCACTAGCCTTCCATGTAACTGCTTTATTTTTAAACAGTACAGTGACTTTTATTTGATTGAGAGGGATTTAATTTCTAGTGTTGAAGTTATCACATACCAATCTTAAAGTTAGATTATTTATTTCTAATTTGTGTTATGCAATTTCAGTCTATGAACATAGTCTTGACATCAGTGTGGCGTACTTGAAATAGGTTGAGAAATTACCCCTTATCTGATGTGACCCTTGAAAAATGCATGGTCATAATAAATAATCAAGTTCCTCATGACTTAATTCTTTGCCTACAGCTAGGAAACTTTAGAATTCTTTTAATCAGATTTATTCATGGCTTGCCACAAAGAAATGAGGTTTATTGCATTTTCTTTTACTGGCATTCTGGATTGACAAACACATGTACATGTTTGCTGTAGCTTCTGGGGGGAGAAATGTCCCATCCCCCCATTCTGTGTCCACCCCCTTTCTCCTCAAAGAAGAGAGATCCAGGTGCTTGTTTAACATAGGCATTGATAGTGCTGTCAGTGACACCCTTAAACTGGGTGAAGTTGTTACTGTTCTGTAATTAAAAGTATGCGGGAAAGAAAACATGATAAAAGAAATATTTATAAACCATTGTGTTAGAAAAGCAGCATTTCTGTCAGTATCACAGCATGGTTCTTATGTGGATGACCAACAGGGCATAGTCCAAGGGCTGGGCAGACCTTGGCAATCTCTCATTAATATCCTGGATCTGAGCTGCTGGCAAGCAGTAAACTGCCCTGTACAGCAGGTCAGGTTGACATCTCCCCTGCAGAAGGGAATCTCCCACTACTATGACTCACCACTTCCCCCTGTTGTTGCTGCATGGTTCAGGTGCAGCCAGCTCTGATGCTTCATTGGACAGAGCTCCCAGCCCCTCATCTGCAATCAGATGCAGAACTATAGAACCTATTCTGTAGTTGCAGTTCTGCTGGCAAAGCAAGACTCATCCTCCCAGTGCCAGATATCACAAGTTTCCAGCCTCTGCCATCTTGGTAGTCTCCATTTCCCAACGTGATAAACGCAGACACTGGCTGCCCCTCCTTCAGTACAATTCAAAGTTTGGGCTCTTGTCTCTGCAGGATCTCTGAGAAGAAAGAGAATGTTTTTCTCATTACTTCTGATGCTGTGCAGATGTCTGACCTCCTGCAGCTCCTTTAACATGGTAACACCGCTCTTCAACCAGCACACACCTCCTGTAGGCAAGAAGACAGTTTTCCTCTGCCTCATCCTCAGTGAGAAGCCTCAGACATTCCTTGTAGCCCCAGACATGGAATGGAATGGAATGGAATGGAATGGAATGGAATGGAATAGAATAGAATAGAATAGAATAGAATAGAATAGAATAGAATAGAATAGAATAGAATAGAATAGAATATTTCACCTGGAAGAGAGATACAATAATCATCCAGTCCAACTGCCTGACCACTTCAGTGCTGACCAAAAGTTAAAGCATGCTGTTAAGGGCATTGTCTAAATGCTTCTTAAACACTGACAGGCTTGGGCCATTGACCACCTCTCCAGGAAGCCTGTTCCAGGGTTTGACCATCTGCTCGGTAAAGAAGTGTTTCCTAATGTCAAGTCTAAACCTCCTCTGACACAGCTTTGAACCATTCCCATGCATCCTATCACTGGATCCCAGGGAGAAGAGCTCAGCACCTCCCTCTCCCCTTCCCCTCCTCAGGAAGCTGTATAGAGAGCCATGAGGTCATCCCTCAGCCTCCCTCCTTTTCTCCAAACTAGACAAACCCAGAGTTCTCAGCCGCTCTTCACAGGACATGCCTTCTAACCTCTTCACCAGCTTGGTTGCCTTCCTCTGGGGGCAATTCAAGGACCTTCCTTCTTTAATTGTGGGGCCCAGAACCGCACACAGTATTCAAAGTGAGTCCATGGCGATGCTGAATACAGCAGGATCATCACCTCTCTTGACTGGCTGGTTCTGCTGTGTTTGATGTGCCCCAGGATGAGGTTTATCCTTTTGGCTGCCAGGGCTCACTGCTGACTCATATTGAGCCTGCTGCTGACCAGCACCCCCAGATCCCTTTCTGCAGGGCTGCTCTTCCGATCAGTGGAGACCTCCCTAAACTCCCCAGACCTTTGGTAGATGACTGAGATGGATCCTGCCATAACATCCACTATCCCCTTCAGTATTCTGGGATGAATCTCATCAGGCCCCATGGACTTGGGAACATTTAGATGATATAACTGATCCCTTAAAATTTCAGTGTCCACAAATGGAAAGTCACTGTTCCCACACTTGTGGTCCTCTGACCAGAGTTGTGATCAACGGCTCAATGTTCATATGGAGATCAGTGACAAGTGGTGTTCCTCAGGGCTCTGTCTTGTGACTGGTGCTCTTTAATATCTTTATCAAGGGCATAGACAAAGGGATCAAGTGCATCCTCAGCAAGTTTGCGGATGGCATGAAGCTGAGTGGTGCAGTTGACACACCTGAAGGATGGGGACATCCAGAGGGACCTGGACAAGCTGAGAAGTGGGCCCATGTGAATCTAATGAGGTTCAACAAGGCCAAGTGCAAAGTGCTGCACCTGGGTTGGGGCAATCCCAGACATGAGTACAGGCTGGGAGAACTCATTGAGAGCAGCAGCCCTGTGGAGAAGGACTTGGGGGCTCTAGTGAACAGAAAGCTGGACATGAGCCAACATTGTGTGCTTACAGCCCAGAAGGCCAACTGCATCCTGAGCTGCATCAAAGGAGGTGTGGCCAGCAGGTCAAGGGAGGTGATTTCCCCCCCTACTCTGCTCTGGTGAGACCCCACCTGGAGTGCTGTGTCCAGCTCTGGGGCTCCCAGCACAAGAAGCACATTGATCTGCTGCAGCAAGTCCAGAGGAGGCCACCAAGATGATCAGAGGGCTGGAGCACCTCTGCTATGGAGACAGGCTGGGAGAGCTGGGGTTATTCAGCCTGGAGAAGACTGAGGAGACCTTACTGCAGCCTTTCAGTACTTAAAGGGGGCTTATAAAAAAGAGGTAGAGGGACTTTTTGCATGGGCAGATAATGATAGGACAAGGGGTAATGGTTTTAAACTAAAAGGAGAGATTTGGATTAGATGTTAGGCAAAAATTCTTTGCTATGAGGGTGGAGAGGCACTGGCAGAGGTTGCACAGAGAAGTTGTGGGTGCCCCATCCCTGGAAGTGTTCAAGGTCAGGTTGAATGGGGCTCTGAGCAACCCAGTCAGGGTGGCATCCCTTCCCATGGCAGGGGGGTTGGACCTAGATGATCTTTAAGGTCCCTTCCAACCCATTCTATGATTCTATGACTAGGGAAGTGATTGTACCCCTGTACTGGGCAGTGGTGAGGCTGCACCTTGAATCCTGTGTCCAGTTCTGGGCCCCTCACTCCAAGAAGGACATTGAGGCACTGGAGTGTGTCCAAAGAAGGGCGATGAGACTGGTGAAGTGTCTAGAGCACAAGTCTAATTAGGAGCGGCTGAGGGAGCTGGGGGAGGCTCAGCCTGGAGGAACAGAGGCTCAGGGGAGAACTTATTGCTCTCTACAACTACCTGAAAAGAGGTTGTATTGAGGTGGGGGTTGGTCTAGTTTTTCTAGTGACAAGCAATAGGATGAGAGGAAATGGCCTTAAGTTGCACCAGCAGAGGTTTAGATTGGATATTAGGAAAAATTTCTATATGAAAAGGGTTGTCAAGCATTGGCACGGCACAAGCTGCCCAGGGAGGTGGTGGAGTCGCCATTCCTGGAGGGATTTAAAAGTCACATAGATGTAGTGCTTGGGGATATGGGTTAGTGGTAGGCTTTGCAGTTTTAGTTTAATGGTGAGACTCGATTACTTTAGAGGTCTTTTCCGACCTAAATGATTCTATGCTTCTCTATTTTCCTTTAGACCTCCTCTTGCTATTAATGTTCTTAAAAAAGCCTTTCTCTTTTTGTCTGGCACTACCCTGTTCAGTTTCAACTGTAGTTGAGCTTTGGTTTTTTGTGCCTTCTCCTTGCATATACAAACCACAGATTTGTAATGTTCCTGTGAAGTCTGACCTTGCTTCCAGAGATGATAGCATTTGTTTTTCCTGTTGAGTTCTATGAGGAGTTCCCTGTTCAGCCAAGCTGGTCTTCTGCCCCATTTGCTTGACTTCTGACACAATGGAATTGCCTACTCCTGTGCTTTTAAAAGGTGCTTCTTAAAAACTGACCAGCACTCATAGACCCCTAAGCCCTCAAAAGCAGACCCTCAGGGGACACAGCTAAATAGCTCCCTGAATAGCTTAAAGTTTGCTCTCTCAAAATCCAAGGTAGCAACTCTGCTGACATTTTTTCTCATTACACTGAAAATTTTAAACTCAACCATTTTGTGATCATTGAGGCCAAGACAACCACCTACCATCACATCTCCCACAAGTCCTCTATTAGAATAATAGAATCATTCAAGTTGGAAAAGACCTCCAAGATCATCAAGTCCAACCTTTAACTGATCACCACCATGCCCACTAAAGCATATCACAAAGTGCCCCATCTACTCGGTTTTTGAACATCTCCAGGGATGGGGACTCCACCACCTCCCTGGACAGCTCATTCCAATGCATAACCACCCTTTCAGTGAAGAAATTCTTCCTGATGTCCAACCTGAACCTCCTCTGGCACAACTTGAGGCCNCACCACCATGCCCACTAAAGCATATCACAAAGTGCCCCATCTACTCGGTTTTTGAACATCTCCAGGGATGGGGACTCCACCACCTCCCTGGACAGCTCATTCCAATGCATAACCACCCTTTCAGTGAAGAAATTCTTCCTGATGTCCAACCTGAACCTCCTCTGGCACAACTTGAGGCCGTTTCCTCTTGTCCTGGTGCTTGTTATCTGGGAGAGGAGACTGACCCCCACCTGGCTCCACCCTCCTGTCAAGGAGTTGGAGAGAGCAATAAGGTCTCCCCTGAATATTTTATTCAGAAATAACAAGCCTAAGAGGGCATCTTTCCTATTTGGCTCACTGAGTACTTGTAACAAGAAGTTATTTTCCACAAATTTCAGGAGTTGCAGACTTTTTCATCACAGCAGTTTGGTATTCCCAGTTGATGTCTGGGAAGTTGAAATCTTCCATGAGGACCAGGGCTACCAATCCAGAGATTTCTCCTAATTGCCTATAGAATAACTCATCAGTGCTATCATCCTGGCTGAGTGATTGGTAGTAGAGATCCACTACATCTGATTTCCATTCCCCTTGTTGTGGTTTGATGCTGGTTTA
>VXAZ01003403.1:0-23561 GCA_013399875.1 Gymnorhina tibicen
TGGAGCCTCCACTACCTGAGCTGGATCCACCCCCTCCAGATCCTGAACCTTTCCCTCCTCCACAACTGGATCCACCACCACCACCAGAGCTGGACCCCCACCCTCCAGAGCTGCTGCTGCCCTTGGACATGGAGCCTCCACCACCGGAGCTTCCTCCTCCTCCACAGATGGAGCCTCCACTGCCAGAGCTTCCTCCTCCATATCCTGAACCTTTTCCGCCTCCACAGATGGAACCACCCCCACCAGAGCTGGATCCACCCCCTGCAGACCCTGAACCTTTTCCCCCTCCAGAGATCGGCCCTTTAATTCTGCTCCCACTGGTACCACCAGAGGCCATTCCCCCCTTCACACTTTTAATGCCTCCAAAGACTCCAGCAGCTCTGACATTGTGGTCAATGACACCTGAAAGAAATGGAAATTATGTTCAATTTATTCTTTTTACCCCCAAGAAGTCTGAGCGGGACTGGTTTAAGCATCATCCTTCCTACCCTGGTGGTCATGGACTTATCTTTGAAGGGGGCAACAAGAATCTCTGGTAGTAGAGATCAACCTATGGAATATTTTCTCATTTTTCTGGGGTTTTCAGCTTTTTTTTAAACATAATTTATGTCTTATTCCACCCTTGAACACTCAGTGCAGCCTGTTGTTTATGAAGGCCAAGACTTTTTCTCTCTCCTTCAGCTTCCTCAACTATTCCAGAAATTTTAGCACTAGTTTTTATTTCCTTCCCTTCTGCCCTGCATCAAACAGACCTATGGATTAAATGAGGTGTTTCCCATTTCCTCCAAATCTGGTGGGAATTAGCCAATAACTCTAAAGTCAGTTGTTACATTAATGTGTGTTCACAAGCTCCCCTTTGCATCCTTTCCTGAATTAAGATGGGAACTGGGATCGTTTGTTCCAATGGTGCTAAGACCACAAAGTAGGAACAGTTTCCTTTAAAAAACCCCGAGGAAATCCTTGGGATACTCACAGATTGTGGCTGGTGATCCTTCCCGGATCCTGCGGAGGAAAAGCGACACCGAGGTTAAAGCAGCAAATGAAATCAGAGCTAGAATTCGGGTTAGGCTTTATCAACGACCCGCAGAAAGGCGGCTCCTCCCAGGCCCAGTCCCTCCCAGAGGTCCCAGTGGCAGATCCGCGGACACGCTGCTTTGTCCGGGTGCTTCCCACGGGATGGACTTTGCCCCCACCTGTTCTCCTCCTCCTCGAGGAGCGATCGATACATGGCGATCTCAATGTCCAGGCCCAGCTTCACGTTCAGGAGCTCCTGGTAATCATGGACCAGGTGAGAAAGGTCATCCTTGGCCTGCTGGAGGGCGTTTTCCAGCTCCCGGAGCTTCTCCTGGCCATCCCTGATGGCCGAGCTCCCACGGTGCTCGGCATCTCTAATGGAGTCCTGGAGGCTGGAATTCTGCAGAGGGAACAAAGGGAATGTGACTGCGTCCCCTCTGTGGGGAGGATTTCATCACAGAATCACGGAATATCCATAGTCGGAAGGGAACCACAGGAATCATCAAGCCCAACTCCTAGCCCAGCACAGGAAAACCCCCAAATCCCATCATTTTCAAACCCTCCTGACATTCCTTGGAAATCAAAAGGCTTTCCTCAATGACAGAACACCAAAAATACATTAGACTGGGTACATTAAAACAATTAAACCCCAATATAGATCCCAAAAATCTAAATCTGCGTCATTTGGAAGAGAAAACTTCATCCCCGAGTTTGCCTCCAAAGGACTGGCTGCCTCACGCTGCACTGAGACCCCACGGAAAAGGGGCTTAAACCATTCAGTCCTGCTGGAAAGTGTCAGCTTTACCCTTTTCCTTGCAATTTCAATTTCTGGTTGGAGTCGTTGGATCTGCCTGGCAAGCTCCTGAATTTCCTGGTGGCTGTTCCTCAGCTGCTCTCGGTGATTCGCCCACATGTTCTGCAGGTCCTGGTACTGGTGGGAGGAGGACACAGCACATCTTTGGTTTCTTTTCCGACAAGGAGATCTGTGTCCCTGTTTCCCTGGTGCCCACTCACCCTGCCCCGGTACATGGCGTCCACTTCGGCCGTGCTCCTCTGGGCCATCCCCTCGTATTCCCGCCTGACCTCCTCGATGATTCCCTCCATGTTCAGCTCCCTGTGGTTGTCCATGGACAGAACGATGTCGGTGTTCCCAACAATTGTTTGCAGCTGGGACAGCTCCTGCGTGGAAAACCAGGTTAGGGATTTTCACAGTCCTTGTGGTCAGCCCAGGTCCTTGTGAGGAAAAAACGGGGCCTTCTGGCCAATTTCCCACTGGAATTTCTCCACCTGCAGCCCCCAGGTACCACTGTACCCCCCCCACTTGTAATTTTCAAGGTGTTCCAGCCTTCGGGACACACCACACCCCTTTTCACTCACCAAAGGCCGGGGATAATTAATTCTCCAAGACAAAAAGTCCCACCCAAGCAAAATTTCTGGGGATCTCCAGAAGACATGTCCTTCAAGACCTGAGGGTGAGATTTTAATCACTCACAGCTTCGTATAAACTCCGGAGGAACTCCAGCTCCTGCTTCAGGATATCCACCCAGACATCAAGCTGCATTTTTCCCATGTATGCACTATCCAGTTCCTGTAAAAAAACCAAAAATCATTGGAATATTTGTATTTTGTTGATCCAAGTGTTCCACTGAAGTGCAGTTCCTGGGATATTTCCATAAAGCCTTAATTCCTGGGATCAAATAACGGCCCATGGATCTCAGATTTCATTCGGAAAACAACAGGAACAATGGGAAAGTGTTTAAGATGAAAAAATTGGCTGGGAAATGGGTACCACAACTGCAGCAATAAATCTGTTTCTGGGGAACATGAGAAATGGGAAAGCACCATTTTTATTCATTCTTCTAATAAAAAGTTGCCTAAATTTTCTCTTCTCAGGTAGTTTTTATTCTTCTAAGCCATCTACAGACATTATTTAACATAATAACAATATTCCTCCTGGATTGGGATTGAATGAACAGGGAAAAACCAGCACTTTTTAGATATTTGTCCTGCAAAGGACCGATTAATTCTCTAGAGGAAATGATTCCTCCTCAGTCTTGTTCTGGTTTTCAGTTGCTTCAGTTAAAATTAGACAAAGCTGTGCAAAAACCTCAGCTTTTGAGGACCTTGGCAACCACCCAGATACTGTTTTATTTCTGAGGCTTTGGTTTTGCTCGGGGTCTCAGGTTAATTCACCTTTTTAAGCTCTACAAACTCCTCCTCCTTGGACGTGCGTTTGTTGATCTCGTCCTCGAATCTGGGGGAGAGAAGGAGGTGGGTTATTATCTATTATTGATTTGTTTAATTAATCTATCCACTATCTTTAATTATCTATCTTAATTTTTAAGTCAAGTCGATCAGTAAAAACAGAATCACCCAAAGACTGAATGTGCAGAGTTTTCATTTTACTTTAATTGCAGTTTCTGGCAGGCTCAAACCCTCTGCAAAAAGAGGCACTAAAACAGCCCAAAAAATGGGATCGGTACAGATCGGTCCTAAATTTAGTAATTCTGAACTAAACTTTCTGTTTTTCAGAGCTGTGGATGGACATAAATTATCTAAGCCAGAAAAGGTGGCAGCTCTTCCCAACCTGACCCCAAGCTCAGCTCTGTCCCTCCCCACCAGGGCCCCACAAGTGGAATCCTGGGCCACTCACTGCTAGGGGGGAGAAGGGAGAGGAGGAGTCTGGGAAGGAGAAAGGGTGGGAGGGATCATCACAAACTTTGATTTTCCTCTCGTTTTTGGGAGCTCAACCCTTGCTAAACTCTTCCAGTGTCAAAGCCAGGCCCCACAATGCACCTGCAGCAGAGCAGGGCCAAGAAACTCCAAACTCCTGCAGATGCAGAGCTGAGCTTTGCCATCCGAGGCCACAATGAGCATCACCTGGGAAAATCCCGGCACCTGTTTTCCCAGATTTGTGACTATTCACCTGTTTTTATAATCCTCAACAAGCCTGAGCATGTTGTAGGCTTCGGGATCCAGCTGCTCCTTCTGGCTCTGGAGCGTCTCAAGCTGCCGCTGCAGGTTGGTGACGTAGGACTGGAAGAAGTTGTTGATGTTCCTGCTCTCCTCGGGGCCAGAGCTTTGCTGCTGCAGAAGTTCCCACTTGGCCAAGAGTGCCTGATTCTGCCGCTCCAGACACTGAACCTGGAGGGGAAAGCAGATCCGTTCCTGGAAGTGTCCGAGGCCGGGTTGGATGGGGCTTGGAACAGAGTGGTCTAGCAAAGGGTGTCCCCACCCATGGCAGAAACTGGATGAGCTTTAAGGTCCCTTCCAACCCCAATCACTCCACGATTTCTATAATATTGACCAGGTGATAACCTGGACACCCAAAAGTTTGGGAGGGAAAGAAAAGAGTCACAGACACACTGATTTTTCAGGACTATGGAATCCTAAACCTCCTGTCTGGTAAAACAGGAAACCCTGAAGTCTCCATATGTAACAGAGAGGAGTAGAGACAGAGACACCTCCCAGATACCACCGGGGTGGAAGAGCTTTCGTGGCTGGTTTGAGTAGAAGCAGAAGAGAAGACAAAACTGGAGAGATGGAAAGTCACGAAAGAGGTGAAGATGGACCACCTGGAAGAGGGCAGGGCTTCCAAACCAAGGAGTGATTTGTTTAATAATTCAGAGAAACTGAATTCACTTGGAATGTCTGGCAAGTGCAAACCCTCTGCAAGAAGAGGCACTAGAACAGCCTCTTCTTGCAAGGTTTGGCTTTGCTTGAGAAAAAAATACTAACTCATCAAGACATCCAAATCCATCACCCATTTTTTCTGCTGGCATCAACAGCCTCTAGGCACCAGAATATAGAAGTATATATTCCCAGAAACCCCTTTCCTCAAAAGAGTACTGAGTCAATGTGCCAGTGACATCCCAGCAGTTTATTGTCCTGCCACAAAAGACGACCCCGAGACCTTTATCCCTGGGCAAAAAGTGATTTACACAGAGGCATTTACAGTGGGAGCTTCACACCAGCCTGCGGGAATTCGGCCGATGCTGGGATTTTTGGGGGGAGAAGATGGAACATGAAGGTGTCCCCGTGACTCACACCCACCTTGTACCTCCCCCCTTCCCAGATAACAGGACAAGCAGAGACCAGGACTCACCTTCTCGATGAACGATGCAAATTTGTTGTTGAGATCTTTGATCTGCTCCTTCTCATCCGAGCGCACTCGCTGGAACTCGGGGTCCACCTGGAGCCGTATTGGCCTCAGCAGGTTGGTGTTGACATGGACTTCTTCAATGCCTCGGAGAACTCCAGCCTGTCCCAATCCCTGTCCAGCCCCTTGTTCCCCTACTCCAGGGCCTCCTCCAAGCATTTCCCTGCCTGAACCTCCTCTGTAGGTGCCACCAAGCCCTGTTTCACCACCGTGAAAAGCTCCCACGAAATATCCTCTTCCACCAAAGCCCCTCTCAGGTTGTCTCCAGCCACCAAACCCAGGGCATCTCCCATATCCTACTCCTTGTCCTCCATAGCCTCCACCAGTATAGACATTCCTGAACCCTCCAAGGTTGTGGAGGCTCCTGCTGCCATACCCATGCCCAAACCCTCCGAATCTCCCATCTCCACCACCCAAGGTCCCGCAGTGAGCAGAAGAAGAACTGAAGCTCCCATCCCCATATCTGGAGAAATATCGTCTCATGGCAGCACTTCCAGGTGGGAGAGCCGGTGGAGGAGGTAGTGAAATAGGAGGAGAAATCAGAATGAAGGATCCTCAGCTACTCCAGAGGAGTATGGAAGTTCTCCTTTATATGTTTTGGAGGAGCTCGTCTCCATTCCGTGGTAATTAGCAGGTCTCTGATGTTGTTATTGGGTTTGGTTCATCAGGCAGCAATTAATGGCTGCCCGGAGAGGTCAGATAAACACCAACACCGGTGGGGCAGTTGTGAAATTCCCCAAATCCTGCCTGACTCATGAGCTTTGCTGACGGATCTCCTTATCTCATTAGCCTCCATCCGTAATTACAGTTACCCCTGCTCATCCCACAGCTCGTTCTCTCCCGTATTTCCCCACCTCTTTTGGCATTTCAAGGGGCACAAGACTTTGATGGGCCTTGGGGGTGCCTGACCTCCCCTTACCGCATCACCAGGAGCACCTTCTGCACTCTTTGCTTCCCATTCCCGTTCTTCTCTCATTCCCAGAATATCCCAAGAGCAACTTTTGCTTCTTACGGGGAGGATCCCTCCCTCTCCCCGTCTCTGTGCCAGACTCCACCTTTCCAACATTGAGTGGCCATGGACATATGGAAAAGCATTTGGGAGCCAAATCCTGCTGCTGGTAGCACCGCTTGGAGGCTCCAGCCTGGATTAATTTCTTGAGAAGGCACCGAGATGTGGTTCCTCCAAAACCACCTCTGGAACCACTTCCCCGTGGGAAGAACCTCCTCTCTGTCCCCTACACGGCTTTAGGAGGAGCTGGACTTCACCTGGCAGGCTCCTCTTCCTCCCAGTGGAGCGGGATGAAGCCAGGCTGGGAGTCCGTCAGTGATGTAGAGGTTCTGTGGTCAGGGCTGTGCAATCCTGGCTCCACTTGGAAAGTGCCTCGTAAATCCCCTAAATTAGGGGTTTGTAGCCAGAGGTTATTATAACAGCTGGAATATCTCAAGGTGGACAAGACTTTGGATGCTCAGCGAGGCTTTTCACACAAGGAAACACAGTGTTTTCCAGGAAAACAGCTGAGAAATCCACTTTTCCCTATCAACATCCCCTACCTCACCTTACACCAGGAACAGCCAACCTGTATCTCAGACCTTCCTTCTGTGCTAATTTTGTAATTAAATTTTACTCATTATCTACATTTCCCGAAGAAATTCAACCAGATTTCCAGCTGAATTTCCCCTTTTTATAAATCTGTATAAAAATCTGACTTGGACTGAGAATTCTGTTTCCTGCAGGAATTAATTATGGTGAACATTAAAAAATGGTACAATTACCAAGATTTTAAAAGCAGGGGAGAGGGGAAGGAATTCCTGAAGGAGACTGGAAAGGTTGGAGCCAGGTGGGGGTCAGACTCTCCTCCAAGGTTATGAGTGACAGGATGAGAGGAAATAGCCTCAAGTTGTGCCAGGTTTAGTTTGGATATTGGGGGAAATTCCTTCCTGGAAAGGGTTGTCCAGCCCTGGCACGGCTGCCCAGGGCAGGGGTGGAGTCCCCATCCCTGGAAGTGTCCAAGAAATGTGTGGATGTGGCACCTGGGGACACGGTCAGTGGTGGCCTTGGCCCTGCCAAGGGAATCACTGGACTTAATGATCCCAACCTAAATGATTCCACGATTCTGGAGGGCCGGTGCCGGCTCCGGGGCGATTTCCCTATCCACCCCTCCTCTTCCCACTTTGTGAGTGCCTCATTCCAGAGCTGCACTGGGCAACGCTCCGGGAAATCCCCATGGATCACGGAAGGAAGCGTTGTGACCCCAGGGAGTGAGCACCCACAGCTCCCTGTGGAACACCATCCCAATATCCCGCCCTGTGCAGCGGCTGAAGCAAACCAGGCGTGAATTCTGAGCTTTCCGGGGCAGCTGGAGCCCAGAGCCGGCGCGAGGAGCAGCCATCCCACCCCACGTGCCGTAATCCGGAGTGTGGGCAGCTGTTGTGGTTGGAGCTGGCAGCGGATCAGCCTTGGCAGCACATCCCAACCACACCTGGACCTGTCAGGCTGGCTCCAGAAACAGGGATGCATCCCAAGGGGTGTCCACGCATCCTGCGGATGAAGGGGGAGCTTCCTGTGATTTCTTCCTCCTTCTGACATGGCTGGGACAAAGGGGTCACAGGTTCATCCATCATCCTTCCTGGGGAGACGGATTTTCGTGGGATCAGGGTGTTGCAACCACAGGGTCAACCTAGCTCCTTGTCTCGGGGATTTTAAGGATAAATTTAAATTGCATCCCAAAACTTGATCCATTAAAATTTTTGTCCTCCTGGGCCACTTGTGCAGCTGTTGGAGCAGGCACTGAGGACCCTCGTGTTGTTCCCCCCATCCGGAACAGTCCCTGGGGCAGGTGGGGAAGGTGGGGAAGTTTCTCCCACCTGGAAAATCCTCTGAGACAGGGACACGAGTGTGACTTTTTGTGGACAACGAGGGAACCAGGAGAGCACCGGGATGGACATGTTGGAAACATCCAGAAATTCAGAGACAGACCCAAACTGGAGCTTTTTGAGCACAACTGGGGCAGGACCCTGCCAAACTCCAGCACCCTCATCCACCTCTGTCCACCTTCAACCCAAACCCTAAATGGAAATAATGAATCCCAGTTCTCAGGCTGATACTTAAGGAAATGCCCCGGCATGCCCACGGGATCGTCTAAATCAGCTCAAAATAAGGTCATGGAATGGTCTGGGTTGGGAGAGACCTTAAAGCTCATCCCATCCCTGCCGTGGGCAGGAACAACTTCCACTATCCCGGGGTGCTCCAAGCCCTGTCCAGCCTGGCCTTGCACTCTTCCAGGCATCCCCTGGGAAATCCATTCCAGGGCCTCACCACCCTCACAGGGAGGAATTTCTTCCCAATATCTCACCCATCCCTGCCCCCTGGCAGTGGGAAGCCATTCCCTGTGTCCTGTCCCTCCATTCCCTGTCCCAACTCCCTCTCCAGCTCTCCCGGATCCCCTTTAGGCCCTGGAAGGGGCTCTGAGGTCTCCCTTCCACCAGACCAGGTCACTCCAAGCCCCATCAATCTGTCCTTGAGCACCTCCAGAGATGAGGCAGCCATAAACTCTATAGAAAATAGAAATAAAAAGAACTAAAAGAAAGGGCGGGGGAAAAGGAACTACAGAAAACTCAAAATTACTAAAATCCTGCTGTTGTCTCTGAAAAACAGACCCTAAATATAAATGAAGGACCTTTACAAGCCCCACTGGCAGAGCAGAGCGAATAAATAAGGGTATCAACGCACTTGTGACTATTAAAGAAGCACTGCCAGAGCCGTACAGTAGGACACGAATAAATCCAGTATTTAAATTTAATAACTGCCCCAGCGAAGGAGATAAATGAGCGCTGACAGAGATCTCAATCTCCAGCTGCCTAAATTCCTGCATAATTAGGGCCCTCAGTCACTTGGAACTGGGGCTGGAATGACACAGACACACTCATAAAAATGCCTTTAGCCTGCAGACTTTCTTTTTCTCCCCCCCTCTTTCCCTGGAATAACCACAACCTCTCCCTGTGGTCAGCAAAGGCAGCAAGAGAAAAAGAAGAGAAAAAGAAAAGGAGAGAAATGCCAAAAACCTTGTGTTTTATGCAGAACATGTGAAATGTTGGTACTCTCCCAAAGTTTATCCTATTTTAAGCCCGAGGTTTCCCAGCTGCAAGAATTTATTGTCCTAATGATATTCCAGAGTGGATCCCACATCCATCATTTAGGGGACAGGGAGACCAGATGGGAGTTTCCCTCACACAGACCTAGAGCTGGGTGAGACTGGGAGTTGCTATTAAACCACAGGGAAAAATCCCTCTACCAGGGAATTTTCAGAATTCCACAAATTCCCAACACTTTGTGGTAAACTGTGAAGTTTCCTGGCGAGAAAACTGTAACTGGGGGGAGTCTAGGAAGGCCCTAAAGGGGAGGGATTTGTCCTGTGCAGACAGGCAGGGCTCGGGTGGGTGGAAGTCACTCTGGCGGGCGGGAAATCTTCCCTTGCCTTGAACAGCAGCGTTTTATGGGAATGCTCTGCTGCATTTTATGGGAACGCTCATTTTATGGGAACGCTCTGCTGCGTTCTATGGGAACGCTCCGCTGGAACCGGCGGGGTCCAGGGCAGGGGGTGGCGGGGAGGGGGCAGTGCTGGGCGCTCCAAACACGGCAGGTAAGGAGGAGCAGGACCCACCACGGGGTCACTCCACCAGGAGCTGCTCCAAGTGGAAGGGAGGGGCCAATGGACCGCGGGATTCCAGACCAGGAGGAACGGCTCCGCTGCCACAGAGGAATTTCATTTGTAGGGGAAGGAGGACATGAGCAGATGGAGTGGAGACCAGGATCTCTGAGGCAGCACAGAACAACCCGGGAGAGGTTGGAATGAAGTCCAAGATCCAATGAGAGTGAGGGAAGCAAAGGAGATCACCGTGGGAAGGGCTGGAAAGGCCTCAAAGAGCAGGAAGAGCTTCCCCAGAGCCAGAAACGCCCGCACAGGGAATGGCCACAACTTTTCCCTGTGGTCAGCAAGGACAAAGGAAGAGAAATGTCAAAAACCTGGTGGTTTTTGCAGAAAAAAAAGGTGGAATGCCCTGGTGATGGCTCGGACTGGAATTTTGACTTTGAGGAGCCCAGGGGGAGCTTCCAGGGCGGATTTGACGCAGAGCGGGGAGGGAGGTCACCAGCTCCAGGGTCGGACAGTTCCGGCATGGAGTCCCCGAGGGAGGGGGGCTCTGGGGAGGCTCATTTAGGGACCAACAACCCGAAATCTGACTTTAACTTGCGATCCCGTTAACAAGGGACTGATGGCTCTTTTAATCTCTTTTAATAAATGGCTCATGATTTGGGGCTGACAGGAAGGTAAACAAGCCAATAACATCCTCAACAACATCCTTGATATTAAACCATCAATTCGGAAAATAACAACATAATTATGATACTGGTTAATCTCCTCTTCCCCTGACAATAATGTGAAAGTTTATTAATTAAATTGAATATAATCTGTGAATACGCTGAATTAATTTTTCTATTGCTGTTATTATTAACAGTGGTGGCAAGTGGACGAAGGAGAAGCTCATTAATTTTTTTGCTTAACTGGCTAATGCCAAATAACAGCCTCTGATCCCTGAGATCCCCGACAGGCTGAGCGTGTCCCGGTGCCTCCACACACAGCTGATGCCCTCGGGCTTGGGCGGGAGGCGCTGGAACAAGGCAGAGATAAAATCTCCAAAGGGTTTCAGAAGGAGGAGGTGGAAAGCTACGATCAGCAGAGAAAAAAAAAAAAAATTAAAATAAGGAAAAAAAAAAAAAAAAGAAGATGAGGAAGAAACTGGGTTGAACTCCAGGTAAAAAGCACAGGGAGACATGAGACTTTTTTTCTATGTGCACCTGTTTCTCAGCAGAAAAATTGTCAATGGACGTGGCAGTCATGACATTGAATTTTATTTCTACTAGGGCAGGATTTTGATGGGGATCTCCAGGTGACCCAACAATCAGAGCTCTCGGGAATGGCCTCTCCAGGGGTTTGGAACCTCAGGAACCTCTTCGCTTGGCCCCCAAGGTAAAGACGCGTCTGAGAGCGTTCAGCAGCTTCAAAAGCTGTTGTGTGAGTTGAGAACGATTTTAATCACATCCTGTCCCGCAGGAAGCTGAAACAGCTGGAGATAATTCTGGCAGATGTTCCAAATCTGGTAAACAAGGTGATTACCGACCTCCCAGCGAAGTGGGTCCGGTGCTGCCGTCCCGGGGCAGCGTCAGCAGCAGGAGGGTGACCACACCCAGCTCCGCCTGGGCTGGACTCCAAGCTCGTAATTAGCCCAATCAAGGCCAGACTTTGTGATCAATTGAGTGAATCCCTCTTTGATGGATCCGGATTGCTGTCCTCTCCTCTGCAGCAGCAGGAGCAGCCACGGGAAAAGGAGGCAGGTGCAGAAAAGGTAAAGCTGCACAAAAAGCACCAAAACTCTGATGGTCCCAGAGTAAATCTCCTGCCTGGGGAGGGAAAGGTCTGAGGATGGGCTGGGGAAGGCCGGTTTAGGGGCTTTGACAGGTATAGAATCATGGAATATCTCGAGTTCTGGAAGGGACGCACAGGGATCATCAACCAACTCCTGGCCTTGATCAGGAGAATCCCAAAAATTCCACCATGGGCCTGAGAGCGTTGTCCAACATAGGGAGGATGTGGAGCTGCTGCAGAGAGCCCAGAGGAGGCCACGGAGCTGCTCCAGGGCTGGAGCCCCTCTGGAGCCAGGCTGGGAGAGCTGGGGGTACTCACCTGGAGAGGAGAAGGATCCAGGGAGAGCTCAGAGCCCCTTCCAGGGCCTAAAGGGGCTCCAGGAGAGCTGGAGAGGGACTGGGGACAAGGGATGGAGGGACAGGACACAGGGAATGGCTTCCCACTGCCAGAGGGCAGGGATAGGTGGGATCTTGGGCAGGAATTCCTCCCTGGGAGGGTGGTGAGGCCCTGGAGTGGATTTCCCAGAGGGTGCCCCATGGAAAGCAATCCGGGTGAAGGGCTCGGCTCCTTGGCCGCCAGCCCAACCTTTACTCCAGGGGGTCACAAACACCTGCAGAGCCCCCCCAAAAATGGGAGAACTCATTCAGCGAGAAGTTCTGTCGGGGAGGAGGGAGGGAGGCGGCTCCAAGGCCCCCCAGGGCTGGCAGGAGGTCCTTGTCCAAGGCTGACGCAGAGAGCAGTTCCCATTTCAGTGGATTCCGGCCCCAAATCAAACCCTGGATGGATCAGACTCAGCAGAGAACCCCCAGCCCAGAGAGACCCACCACAAACATGGGCACAACCCACCTCTTCTCATGTCACCTTCCTCCTGATTGTTAGCTGGAGCCACGACCTGGAATGGTGGTGGGTTTGTACCCAACCCGAAATTCCCATCTCGGTCTGACTCATAATTTACGGGAAAGTCAGTTTGTCATGGACCTGGAGGACAGTGGCAGGTTCTGGTGTCAGAGCAGCACCTGGAGGCCACTGGCAGGTTCAGCTGTCAGAGCAGGATGTGGAGGACAGTGACAGGCTCAGGTGTGTCCGAAGGTCTGGAGGACAGTGGCAGTTCAGGTGTGTGAGGAGGGGTTGGGAGGCCACTGACAGGTTCAGGTGTGTGAGGAGGGGTTGGGAGGTCACTGACAGGTTCAGGTGTATGAGGAGGGGTTGGGAGGCCACTGACGGGTTCAGGTGTGTGAGGAGGGGTTTGGAGGCCACTGACGGGTTCAGGTGTGTGAGGAGGGGTTGGGAGGCCACTGACGGGTTCAGGTGTGTGAGGAGGGGTTGGGAGGTCACTGACAGGTTCAGGTGTGTGAGGAGGGGTTGGGAGGTCACTGACGGGTTCAGGTGTGTGAGGAGGGGTTTGGAGGTCACTGACGGGTTCAGGTGTGTGAGGAGGGGTTGGGAGGTCACTGACAGGTTCAGGTGTGTGAGGAGGGGTTGGGAGGCCACTGACGGGTTCAGGTGTGTGAGGAGGGGTTGGGAGGTCACTGACAGGTTCAGGTGTGTCACAGCAGCACCTGGAGGTCACCAGCAGGTTCAGGTGTGTCAGAGAACAACACCTTCCCTTGCACAGGCTCCAAACCTCCCAGTGACATTTTGTGACGTTTTGTGGCCATGTCCACTCCCCCAGACCGGGTGAGTCCCCAGGCCACGGGACTGAATTGATTCAACTCGTGGTCAGACAATGCGGGTTTCGGGGTCGCGCCTGTAAGCCCTGTGGAACGTCATTCCAGTCCGAGGGCTGAACCAGGGAGCGTGAAGGGAGGATGAAGCTCAGGGAAGCAGCAGCATCCCAGCTGAAATGGGTGGGAGGAGGAGGAGGAGGAGGAATGGTCTCTGTCAGCACCAGGTGTGGATGATGCAGTTGCCACGAGTTGTGCAAATCCAGCCCTACCTGTCCCGGCTGGAGCTGAGGCAGCCCTGGATGGAGCAGGGCGGGCAGGGAGCGGGAGGCACCGCATTCCCAGGCGGCTCAGCCGGGTCACGGGGCTGGGTGGGAGCAGCTGTTCTGTTCAGAGGAGCAGGGTCAGCATCCAACAGGGGCCAAGTCCAGCAGGAAAAGTGCTCGGATGTCAGCTCCATCTCTCCAAGCAAAGCTGGGGTGAATATTAATCGGGTGAAGGGCCCGAGTTGTTCTGCACAGCTGCAGATGATGCTCTGGGACACAGATTCCTCTGGATCCCAGTGCAAGTCACCCCTGGAGACTGGCAGTGGATTCACTCACAAGGAACCTGAGGCAGAGTCCGAAGAGCAGGAAAGGAGGCAATGGATTATCCAGGATTAAACATTTCCAGCGTGGAAAGCAAAGGGAAGAGCTCCCCTTAGCTAAATTTTTTTGGAAGTTGCGCAGCTTTAACGTATTTTCCCACGGGAGGTTTAAACCTCCTCCCAAGCCCAGATACTCCATGGCGGTCACTGCTTCCATGAGCTGCTGACTTTGGTCTCTTGGGGAGCTCAGAGGGTTTTCTAGTGAGTATTTGAGCTGTTTTTTAGACCAGTCGAGTTGGAGGTGAGAGAACTGAGGGTGTTGCTGTTTGAAGTGCAAAGAAGGGACCAAAGGATGCTGATCCCAACTTTTAACCTCCTTTAACCTCTCTGCTCCTCAATTCCTTCCCCTGAACGTCCCACCCTCAAGATCCCAAGGGACTCCAGCTGCTCAGGAGAAGTGTGCCAGGCAAACCCCACTCTGGAGGATGCAGAGGGAGGCCACCTCCCAAGTGACAAACCAGTGCCTCTCATAAAAGCGAATATTTCCTGCTCCCCAGCTGTCCCTGCCATCCCCTGCCAGCCCGAGCTGGGGGCGTCTCCTCCGTGTTTGCACAATGACCCACCTGGGAGAGCAAACCCTGGTGGCTCCCGAGGCCCTCCCACCGTAAAGGTGATTAGTAACAATTAGAAACTCATTACAGCCCTAATTACGGCCAGTAAAACACCACTTGGGTTAATTTCCCAAGGAGCTCATAAAACACGGCCCTGGTTTGGTTTCTTCCCATGTTCTGAAGGAAAAGGTCCTGCACAACCCATGCCCTGACCCCAGTGGAGCAATGACATTTCCCTGGCCTCCAGCCCCCCCGGCTCCACCCTCCTGTCAGGGAGCCCCCCGAGCCTCATTTCCTCCAGGCTGAGCCCCCCACAGCTCCCTCAGCTGCTCCTCAGGAGTTCTCCAGACCCTTCTCCTTGTGCTCCCGCCCTTCCCTAGCTCTGTTCTCGGCTCTGGACGTGCTCCAGCCCCTCAGTGTCTTTCCTGGCATCCCTGGATGGGATCCAGCAGCTCTCACAGTGCCCCACAGAGCAGGCAAAGGGGATCCCAACCCTTTCATCCCGGGGCTTTGCACTTGAGCAATTCCCTTCAGCTCCCTTTTTCATAGGTGCAGCAGATGGGAATGATAAACCCCGGCACTTCTTGGCTCCTCTCCAGGAAAAGCTCAGGGAACTCAGAAAAAGCCTGTGGTTTTTGGCAGGATGATGTCAGCACCTTTGACTTCCTGGGCTTCAGCAGCCGGGAGATCTCTGTCCTCTCTGCCACCTTCCCGACGGCGTCCCCAGGACACTCCTGGGCTTCAAACCACCTGGGTCCATACCTGTCCCTGGACTCTCCCCTGGGATAGGGAAGAGGGCCACCACTTCTTGGTGTCTCCCATCCCAACCTATGGACTGTAAAATCAGAAATGTCGTTTTTGACTCAAACAGGAGGATAAGGCACATTGCAGCCTGCTGTAAATATCAGTCAGGAGTCAGGAGGATGAACTGGAAGGAAATTTGGGGGAAAATAAGAAAAAGAGCAGGAAAGTAACACTGGTTCAAACAGAAACAATCATTTCTTCCTTATTTTGCTCAATTAGATAACAAGGACTTGACAATATTGATCTCTATTTCCATATTTTATCTGCACCAGATCAATCATAGAATCATGGAATGGCTGAAGTTGGAAAGGACCTTAAATCCCATCTCTTTCCACCCCCCATAACACACGCTGCAGAGAAGTCAGGGCTGATTCACCTCTCACTCCTCCCAGAGCTACAGAAGAATCCAGTCAAGCGTTAATCAAGTTAATTTGGTTGCAATGGGATGTAATTTGGAGAGGGCTAATGACTAACCTGGCTGGGCAACCTGGAGCTCTAATGGCAGGTTCTGGGCTCTGGCTTATCCTTTCACACTGCTTTTATTTTTTCCTTGGTGAGTAATTTGCATCCACTCAGAGCTGTCAGACCTTCCCACCGCTCACGAACGAGGAGCTGGTGCCGGTGTAAGAGCCCTGCCAGCCAGGCAGAGGGTGCTGCTCGTCCTTGTGCCAGCCCAGGGGAGGATTTGTCCTCCTCACCCCGGCTCCAGCCACCCACTGGAGGCTCCCCTGTGGCAGGGGTTGGAGCGAGACGATTGCAGGATGTGGGAAGGGATCCTAGAGCCCGTTCAGCTCCATGCCTGCCACGGGCAGGGACACCTTCCATTACACCAGGTTGCTCCAAGCCCCCTCCCGCCTCTGGACAACCCAAACCCTAAATGGGAATAATGAATCCTAAGTTCTCGGATGATGCTCCAGGAAACACCTTGACATTCCCACAAGATCATCTAAATCAGCTCAAAACAGGATCACGGGACGGTTTGGGTTGGATGGGATCTTAAAGCTCATCCCATCCCATTCCACCCCCTACCATGGGCAGGGACACCTCCCACTATCCCAGGTTGCTCCAAGCCCCATCCAGCCTGGCCTTGGACACTTCCAGGGATGGGGCAATCTCAAGGAAATCTGTTCCAGTGCCTGACCACTCTCACAGGGAGGAATTCCTTCCCAACATCCCATCTAACTCTCCTCTTTTCCCGTTTGAAGCCATTACCTCTTGTCCCATCACTTCCTTTCCAAGTCCCTCTCCAGCTTTCCTGGAGCCCCTTGGAAGGGAGTCCAAGGTCTCCTTCCCCTTCTCCTCTCCAGGTGAGCACCCCCAGCTCTCCCAGCCTGGCTCCAGAGGGGCTCCAGCCCTGGAGCAGCTCCGGGGCCTCCTCTGGGCTCTCTGCAGCAGCTCCAGGCCCTCCCTGTGCTGGTCCCAGGGCTGGGGCAGCTCTGCAGGTGGGGCCTCACCTGAGCGGGGCAGAGGGGCAGAGCCCCCCTCCCCTCTGCCCACGCTGGGGCTCAGCCCAGGCTCGGGGGTCTCTGGGCTGGGGCAGGTCCAGCTCTCACCCCCCGGCACCCCCAGGTCCTTCTCCCAGGGCTGCTCTCAATTCTTTCCCTGTTCAGCCTGTTTGTTCTGGGATCACCCTGATCCAGGGCAAACCCGTGTTTCCCCTCCCTGGGGAGCATCGAGTGATGAGACAAGACAAAAATATCTTCATCTCTGTGCAGTTTATTGGTACTGAAGGACCCTGGGGCCAGGGTGCTGGCAGGAAGCAGCAGATTCACACGGCAGAGGGGGGCAACAGGGCCACACACGCTCCAGGCGGGAAGGAGAGGAGGGAAAAGGATCCATAAAACATTAAAGCTGCCAAATTACTCCACCTGGGGAAGGTGGACAACTCCTGAGACCCATTTCCCACTCCTAAGTCTGACTACGGGACATCACATCCTTCCTTCTGTTCATGTGGGCTCCTGACACAGCTGGAGCGGGGTGCAGGGGACCCGTGGGGGGCGGGGGGAGAACACAGGCCTTAAAAAGTGCCAGGAAAGAGCAGTTTTCCACAGGCTTCTCCTCAGCTGGCACAGCAGCCCCAGGGAGCTCTGCAGTGCCGGGGACCCACGAGGGAGATGTTTCACCCCAGCGGGGCTCAGCGAGGGCCGGGCTGGGCCAGAGGGACGTGTCTCATTTTCAATCTCACTTTTTGGGAGATTTCCCCCGGAAACAGTTTGTTTCCTCCTGAATACTGGTGGGGATGGAAGGGGCTGTGCTGCTGGCGGGAGGAAGAGGAAGGTGCTGCTTTCCCTGGGGGGACGGAGGCGAGGGCTCAGTATTTGACCCCGGAGGATTTGACCGTCGTGGTGGTGACGCATCTCCGCACGGAGGAGGAGCCACCCCCGGCCATGAAGTTGCCACCCGCAGAGCCGCACATCCTCCCGCTCCCGGAGGAGAAGCCACCGCCGAGGATCCCTCCTCCCACGCCGCAGCCGCCGCCAACGATGTTCCCACCGCCGACCACGCACACTCCTCCTCCTCCTCCCAGGCCATTGCTGGCTCCGAAGCCGCTAGATCTGCCTCCGGACACGGTGGTTCTGCCCACCACAGCTGGAAGAGAGGGACAGGCTCATTGAACATCGGGCAGCGTCCTGGGAATCCTCACAAAACCCAGGATAGAGGTAATTCTGCAGGGAAAACAGTGTGCGAATACTTACAGACATTCACGTTGGAGGGGTTCTCTAAGCAGAGCCTGTGTGGGGAGAGGAACATCAGCTGTAAATCTAATACAGTCGGAAGCAAAACTCCGTGGAATTCCCCAAATATTCCGTTTGTATCCTGTTTCATGTAAGATCAGTCAAGCCCCCTGAGAAGTATTCCCCACGGGGACCCCATTTCTGTTCTGGGCTTCAAAATGTGGGGGGGAAAAAGGAAAGTACTCAGATTTCCACTTTAAATGTGTGGCGAGAGATGATTAAAGATTGATCTGACCCAAGGCGGGACAGAACCATGGCCTGGTCAATGGTGGGAGGTCTCACCTGTTCTCCTCCCCCTCCAGCAGCTTCCTGTACATGGCAATCTCAACGTCCAGCGCGATCTTGATGTTCAGCAGCTCCTGGTACTCCTTCAGCAGGCGAGCCAGCTCCTCCTTGGCCTTGCTCAGGGCACATTCCAGCTCTTCCAGCTTCCTCCTGGCATCCTTGGTGGCCATCTCCCCCCTCTCCTCAGCCTCAGCGATGGCTGACTGCAGATGATGGTTCTGGGGAGAACAAAATGAGTTTCTCAGTTCCCTCTGCCCACCCTCAGCTGGGGCATCCTCAGGGCACAAACTGGAGGGAAAACAGGAGGAACCCGTGAGACACTGGCCAAGCCCCACCTGCTTCTTCACGTTCTCAATCTCTGTCCGCAGCCTCTGGACATTCCTGGTCAGCTCCTGGATCTCAATCTTGGTGTTGCGGAGGGTGTCCCCGTGCCGGCCGGCCGTGCTCTGGAGCTCTTCATACTGGAGATGTGGGGACAAAGACACCCATCAGTGACACAACTGACCAAAAACTCAGGTGTCTCCCGTGCTCCAGGTGCCTCCACCCCTTCCCAACTCACCCGGCTCTGGTACCAGGCCTCGGCCTCGGCTCTGCTGTTCTGAGCTATCTGCTCATACTGGCGCCGGACCTCCTCGATGATGCTGTCCAGGTCCAGGTGCCGGTTGTTGTCCATGGACACCACCACAGACAGGTCCCGGCTGATCGTCTGCATCTGAGACAGCTCCTGCAACCAAGACATGAGTCAGAGGCACCATCTCAAGCCTAAATCCACCCGGAGACCCCGTCCAGCCTCAACGTTTGGCCTCCTCATGGGAGAGCTCCTACCTCCTCGTACATGCACCTCAGGAAGTTGATTTCATCTGTCAGAGCTCCCACCTTGGCTTCCAGCTCGACTTTGGTCATGTAGGCACAGTCCACGTCCTAAAGGAAAGATCCCAGAGCTGGACCACGGCTTCCTCTCATCGCACAAGAGCTGTTGGCTCTTCTGGTTGGGATCTGCCCATCTTGGAGCTGAGTCTTTCCCACGTCTTCACCTCCTGTCCCCGCACACCCCATCCCTGCCGGTGCCTCCAGACTCACCTTCTTCAGCACCACAAACTCGTTCTCAGCAGCCGTGCGACGGTTGATCTCCTCCTCGTACCTGTGGCGGGGGCAGGACAAGGTGAGACTCTGAGAGCCCCGGTCGCTCCACCCGCGGGGTCTCCGCACCAGCTCCGCTCTCCCGGCCGCTCCCGCCGCGTCCGTGCCCGCACTCACTTGGTTTTGAACTCCTCCACGTACTGCCGCATGTTCTGCAGCTCCGACTCCAGCTGCCCCCGCTGCCCCAGCAGAGACTCCAGCCTCCTCCGCAGGTTCTGGATGTAATTCTCAAAGATCACATCCAGGTTCTTCCTCGGCCCCAGCGGCCCTTGCTGCTGGAGCAGCTCCCACTTGGTGGAGAGCACCTTGTTCTGCTGCTCCAGGAATCGGACCTACAGCCGACAAAGGCTGTGTGAGACATTCACCAGAGAGACACCCCACTGCTCAAACCTCCTGGGAGCTTTGGGAGGCCATGGGAATCATTCCCCAAAACCTTAACAGGACCATTGCTTCCAAAGGGAAAATTCCTCCCTTTTATCTCCTTTTTTTCCCCATTAACCCTAAATTCCTCCTCTTTTCTCCTCCTATGTTTCTGGTCTCTTTTGTTTTGTTGTTTGTTTGGGGGTTTTTTTGGGAGGGGGGTTGCTATTGAAATGCTTCCATTCCAATCTTACACATTATTTCAAATACCAGTCGGGATTTTTGACATTAATTTTCAGGAGCATCAGATCCTTTTTGACCTTCCAGTGAATGAAATCCCATTGGTCTCCATATTCAAGAATATTCTTCTTATCATATTCCATATACACGTGTACATTCCATATACATGTCATATATTTTAAAAACATGGAGCACTCTTATAACCAACATTCTCCCAGTTCAGATAATTTAAAGGGAGCTCCTCTGCGCTTAAACTGAAATAAGAAATGGTTGGGAATTTTTTTAAATCTCATTCCTAGATTTTAAGTTCCTTGAGAAAAAATTATCCCAGAAAAATGATAGACATAAAGAAACACTTTTGTCACGGAGTATATCCCCACCCCTTTGGCCTGTCTGCACCGGAGAGAAAACCAAGGAAGAATCTGCATCCACCAAACCTGGAGAAGGTTTCTCCATGGATGCTAAATTTTGACATTTCCTCAGGAAGAAACCAGATGGAACCCAATGCCCAACAGCCCAACACTGAGCTGAGAAGGACAATATTTCCCTCTCCAGAGCACAAGGAATTCCCGCAGTTTTCCCATTCCCAAGAAAATTCAGCTCCAACCTCTCACCTTGTCGATGAAGGAGGCAAACTGGTTATTCAGAGTCTTGATCTGCTCCTTCTCCTGGCACTTCACTTGCTGGATCTGAGGGTCAATGTCAACGTGGACTGGCCGCAGGAGGGTCGGGTCCACCTGCACCGGTTGGATGCCTCCGGGGAACCCAGGGCCACCTCTGACAGGGCCACCAAAGCCGCCCATTCCTCCACCAATGACACCTCCTCCAATGCCACCAAATCCTCCTGGAAATCCTCCACCAAAGCCACCAATTCTACATCCATAGCCGCTGCCGTAAGAGCTGCCCATGGAAATCCTTGTGCTGCCCCCCAGGTTGTGGAGGCTCCGGCTGCTGAATCCTCCGCAGCGTCCGCTGCCGCCTCCAATCCCCCTGGATGTGGAGAACGAGCTGTAGCTGATCCTGCTCCGGCCACCACCTCCAAAGCCACCACCAACAGCAGAGCAGGAGCTGAATCCCCTTTTGCTCCCAACTCCGAAGCTCCTGCAGACAGACTGACGAGACATGGCTGGTTCTCCTCTAACGAGCCAAAACTGGGGAAGATGAGGAGATCGACAGAGCTGAGCTGGTGCTGAGGGCAGAGAGAAGTGCTCAGAGTCTTCTCTGGCTCCACAGCTCCAGGCATTCCCTTTTATCTGCTCCTGGAGGTGGGCTGGGACAGCTTGGGCGTGAAGAGGAAACAAATTTACTGTCTTCATCAGCTTGGTGCGGTTAACAGATTTTTGCCAAATTGGTGACTCCACCCAGAAATCCGCTTTGCTGTGCAGAAGGAAAAGCAGGAGCACCGAGGCAGGTCTCCGTGAGTAAGTGGACTCCCATATCTTTATGTCATCTGGAAAAATATGTTTTACAGTGATGTTGTCATGTTATTCCCTCCTCCCACTTCCCTGCCTTCTCCTAATGACTCCACAAGTTGTCTGACTCCGGATTTTTTGCCTGACACTCCACACCAGGCAAGGATTTTGGTGAAACCCAGGTAGAGTGAGGCTTTCACAATTCCCCCAAGCGCACCCCGAATCTCCTTGTTAAGAGGAAAACTCCCAGTGGCTTTCCAAGTGGAAACATGCCACACCATTAACATTTAACAGAGGTCAGCATTTCTTTTTCATCCAGAAAGGAGCTGCTTACTTCCTTCCTAAGAGCATCAGGTGGGACTTTTCCCTCCAAAATGTGTCCCACAGAGCCGGAGAAAACCAGGTCCTGGGGTTCTGAGCACCAGAGTAAGAGAACAAGGATGTCCAACTCCTTACTCGTGCTTTTCCAATGGCCACAGGCATTGTCAAGCCGCAGAGGACGGGAAGGACGCTCCAGGCAGTAGCTGTTGTAATGATGACTGACAATAACGTTTAATTTCAGGCACCAGCTCCCCGGCAATGGATTCGGACGCTCACATGAAGGACATCTTGAAGGTACCTTCTGAGCCTCACTAATCAAATAAATATTTTAGTTATCTTTATGAATTTTATTGGTAAAAAAATGCCAACATTTCCTTCATTCTTATTTCCTGAAAATCATGAATAAAAGTCAAGGGAAATTATGTATTTTAAAGCACTTCACCAGTCCAACAATATCCTGTATTTAAGCTTCCCAATTGCACGTGTTGAGTTTTCATGGTCACACAGGAAATTTGAGCAGGTAAATGTGGTTTGAAAGCATCCCACGGAATCAGCTGGTGGCCATAGACACAGCAAAGACTTTGGAAGCCAGCCCAGGAAAAGACTTCCAAAAGCCACTGGAGAAATCAGAAACGTGAATGTCATTGATTGCCACTGGGATGAGGCTTCTGGAGCCACAGACTGTGTGGAATGGGAGGGAGGGGAGTTACCTTTGACGGGGATTCAACTGTTGGCCAAGATTATCCCACCCTTAGGGACTCAACAGTTGGCCAAGGATTATCCCACCGTTAATGGACTCAACAGCTGGCGAGGGCTATCCCTCCCTTGGGGGACACAAGTCATGGCTGGCCAAAGGTTACCCAGGTGTGTTTTCCTGCAGCGGGAGAATGGACAGCATCCCCACAGCCTGGAGGGGACACCCTCCCTTCCAAAAGCAGCTGCAATCAGGAAGGACTGGTTTCTCCATGGTCATCTCCCAGATGGAGATTTAAGTTCTCCGGACCATCCTGCAGCCCAGCGCACTCGCTCGTGATGAGCAGCCCGGGGCAGCTGCAGAGGGGCTCGGGTTTAGGTGGAGAAAACAGGTCATCCCTTCTCCTGGCCTCCCTCCCAGATGCCAAACCCATTGCACGAAGGCACCAGGATTTCGCTGGAACGTCCCACGAGGAGGTTCCACAAGGAGGAGGAGGAAGATCTGCAAAGTCAGCCAGATGCCTGGGTGCTGACCACACTCAGCTCCTGCAGATAAGACACCCAGATTGAGTCACTCTGACGTCTTCAGACAAGATGTGCAGATTATTCCGAACCTGGAGTCGCTTTGGCCTCCTCCAGGTAAAACTCAACTGGCAGCTGGGCTCCAGCCGTGCCCTCAGATCTCTTGCGCAAGGAGCTGCGCACAGCAGAATCATCGACACCAGGGAAAATGTGAACTCGGCAGAAAATGTGGATGGAGACCGAGCCACGCTCCAGCTTCGCATCTGACCCAGCCAAGAGCACGGAGGAGGTGTCGCAACGACTCCGCACAGCAGCGCTGCAACGCCGCGTAAAGCTCGCTGTAAAGTTTAGAAGAAACAGACTCTTAAAATTAAGCACCGAAACAGGTGATTAAGCACCAAAACAGGTGACTCTTGCCCCAAGCCAAACCTCAAAGTGCTCCTGGCACAACACCAGCTTCGCACAGGCATTGCCTACTCAGCATCTTTATTTGGGCCAAACCCAGCCACAGTCCCAGCTCCAGCACCCTTCAAAGCAGGGAGAATTCCCTTTTACAAGAGCCCACTGCCTTTCCTGGACCTCTTCTTCAGTCT
>VXAZ01003406.1:0-63570 GCA_013399875.1 Gymnorhina tibicen
TGTCATACTCTAATGCACATAAACTCGTGCCTCTATCGAACACAGTCCGAGGGATAATGCAATTACTTGCAAAGTCGGCTTTGCTGTGGATATAGCCTGTGACTTAAACAAACAAACAAAAGCCAGTAAGTATATGCTTTCTACAAACATAAATATACAGGGAGTGTCCAGCTCTAAGAGACAGAAGACATCTACAGACAAATTGGAATGGAAAAGGCCACATTATTCCTGCATAATTAGCTGTTCTAGAAGGAAGTACTCTGTTTTTCACATTTTCATTTGGTAAATTTGACTTTTATTAATACAGTTTTCTCTTTGAATTATTTAAAAAAAATTTGTTTTCATGGGTTTTATCTAGCATAGATGTTTTCATGCAGCTGAATGGTAGAGAGGAAATGAATGCGTGAAGAGCTAATTATAGGTATAACTAACAGCTTCACTGGTGCCGTAAATAACAGGACAGAATCTGAATTACAGTGTTTGGGCAAGAAATGTTATGGGACTTTTTAAAGATAATATCAGCAAACAAACATTTCAAGGAAACACCAGACTGAGAAGACAGAATTACTCCAGAGGTAGGGGCCAGAGGTTGTGTTTTTAATGATGAAGTACCTTGATACTCTACACACTGACTTGAAAACTTGAGAAATCCAGTGTAATTGGCAAAAAGCTGTCATTTGAAACCCAAAAGAATGCTAAATGCCATTGTTTCACACTAGAGGTCACCCCCGGTAAGAAAATATAATTGTGGTATCTTTTATTTTTTGCCTGTAGCTGGTACAATATTGAAAGTGTCCCTTGTAGTACAGATGTATGAATGTAGGTTTGGTGGTTTGTTCTTTTGGTTTATTTTGTTGGTTTGGGTGGGTTTTTTGTTTGTTTTTTTTTGGGGGGGGTGTTTGTTTTTGGAGGGTTTTGAGGGGGTTTTTTGGGTTTTATTTTTTGTCTGGTGTGCTAAACACCAATTCAGTTGAGTAAAAAGAAACCTCATTGAAAAGGTTTCACTTTTCATTATCACACAAAACACACAGAACCTGTTTATTATTCCCCATACTGAAAAAAGTTTTGTTAAAGAAACCAGATATTTGATTTTAGGGATTGTCTGTTAATAAGCAAGATAATATTTCAGTTGAAGAAATGTTATACCTCTTATGATCTTTTTGATTTTTTTCTTACTTTATTGACAAGAGTCAGCATTGTTGGCTAGGCACAGAAGCATACACATTCACAAAATGTTTGACAATAATTTGGATTTGAGCAAAAATAGCATCTCTATAGTACTGAAAGTGAGTATATGTTTACTGCTATTCATAATTAGAACTTAAAAAAAGTACACATCTATGTCATTGCAAGTATTAAGATCAAAGATTTAGGAGGATTTGTAAAAGAAAGAACTCCATATTAAGTTGATGTTAAGATCAAGATACAGCCACAGTAATTATTTGTATGTGCATTACTGTATATATGAACTTTCATTTCTAACCAGGATTTCAAGAATTAATGTTTGAAAATGGTTAGAGAGACAAAGGTTAGAAATGTTGTATTTATTTATTAGTATTTGTACAAACAGAAGTTTGTACTGAATATAACTAAGAAACATTTTTAGCTCCTCTTTCGCTCTATAAAAATGACAGGTATTCATTGATAAAGACATAAATAATTTTTTTTTTTTTTACCAGAGCTTAAAACATTTGCTTCTTATCAGTTTTTGCTTCATTTCTCCAATTTTTTCTGACTCTTATTCACAGGAGAGATGTAGCTAAAATTTATGTGAAAAATCTGACTGCAGTAAATGAAAAGGAACTGACAGGATCAGGACACTTCAGTGGGTTTTGGTTACTATGCTCTGAATACCTTAAAATGATATATGTGCTGAAGCACCTCGAATAGTCAGTGAACCATAACAGCCACCATTTCCCTGAATACTCTAGAAAATTACCCATCTAGCTTGCCCTGATTTTCCTGCTTCATTTGTGTAGGGTGCTTACTGCCCCAAATGGATAACACACCGCACCTCTGAAATGCTGTGTGATAGTACACTACGTCACATAGACATGCAGTTCATTCCTACAGCTAGACACCTACAGCAAGCCTTGGGGAGCAGCAAGAACAAAGCAAAAAATTTATCAAGAAACAATGTGCCCCAGTGTAATGTACAGTCACTACAGGAATGTACATACAGTCATGTATAACCTTATGTTTCTTAGCACAAGTGTTTTTGTAATTCCTGTCAACTCTTGAATGCCTTTAAGATACAGAAATTTCTATCATTTAGGTTTTATTTTATGTGGAATAAATTAATAAATTTTATTTTTCTCTTTAAATGGCAAAGCGATGTCAGTACTCTTCAAGATTTTTATATTTCATTCCAGAAGAAATCATTATACAAATATGACATGACAAAGAACTAAAAATTTTGTTTTATCTTGTGGGAGTTTGGATGGAAAGAAGTATTTGGAAAGAAATTTTTAGGCAAAAATCAGAAAAACTCAAACCTAATTTACAAGATTCATAAGCCTGAAGAGATTTATAAAAATAAAAGCACATAAAGATCCACACCTTTAAAAAGAAAAAAACCAAGGAGATGAAACTAAGAATGTGCTAAAAGTTACGTCCTTTAATTATGTAACTTCACATGTTTCAAAACTATGGCTTAAATGCCCATTATCTCAACTACAGATGTCCTCCGGACTATGCACGCCATTGTAACTTTTTTCTACTCATTGGTGTATTTACTGGAAGTTATTTCTTTGCTTTTCTTTTAAGAGAGTTGATGGGTATTTCAAAATCTTCTTTGAGACCAACATGAAGTCTAGTTTTAACTAGCTTTTTTTTTAATAAAAGACTGACTTTCATTCACATATAATAGAAATAAAAGCTATAACTGAATTGCAGGTAAAAGAACAGTGATCTACTTTTTACAGGTGCCTGTGAGGGCAGGAAGGAGAATGAAGACAGCCACTCCTAATTAGTCTGCAGGTAGTAAAATTAAATTTCATTTTTTATGAAAAGGATTTGAAATGTTTTGCAAGATTTGGGAGGAGAGGGGAGGGAGCCAACAAACAAAAAGTGAAACCAATAGAAAACCCAAGAAATATTTCACTTGGGAAAAGTTATCTCTAGAACATCAATCATTTGATCATTGTGTTTATCGTAATGTGAGTTTAAGTTCATGTAATAAATATCATTGTAGCATCTACTAATGTCCTACAAAATCTTTGAATCATGCAAGCATATTTATAAGTGGTTAACATGAGTTTTCTTGCTATAGAGACTGAAAAGTCAGAAGAATCTCACAGAACAGGTTACCAGCTCAGACATCCCAGGGTACATAGGCACAAGCCGAGCCATAAAAAGTAGATATATACAGATGCACCAGGAAAGTTTACTATCTCAAACACTAAATTTAATTCTGATTTGGAATGAAACTGATTTTGTTCCCTCAAGAATTGCAGTAAAGGTGGATTTTTGATTGCCAAAAATATCCCACAAGCCAACCACTGTTACTTCTTTTGCTAAAAATATATGCATAAGCAACTTTGCATAATGAACATACAATACAAATATTTGAGCCCTTATATACCAAAACCAATAGAACAAGATACACATATAGTATAAAATGTGTAGCAAGATACTATGCATGAGGATTAATCTCTGATATGATCTTCTGCAAGAGACTCAACCAGATCATAGGGTTTCAGCAAAAAGAATTACCTTAAAATAATCAAGCTATGATTCTTAATGTCTGTCATTTTAAGGTCTAACCAGAAACAAAGTAGTCAGCAAAATAAGATTATGAAGTCTTACTTTTTAAATTAAGTATCTTCTACGTGTTTTCTTGGTTTTGCTAAGAGGATGTAATTACACCCAACTTGAGTAATTCCAGAAATTCTGAAATTCTGAAATCCAAATGTTTTGATCATTCTAAAGGCCAGGTATTATGTCCAAGCTGACAAAACCCAAAAAATAGTGTCCTTGCCTCTCTTTCTCTGCAGGAGCATAAGTGTCTTTTCTGTTTCATTTTAGTGATTCAGCCACCAACTCCAGCACCAGCAGCTGTGGTGTTATAGGAAGCTGCACTCTTGCTATTGTACCCTGTCACTCTCAAGAGTCTGATATGACCACTCTGTCAGTGCAGATGTCTCACTTCTGGTACCAAGCTTCCTCAGTGAGACCTAGTCACAAGTTCCAACAAAGAGCTGAACTGCACAGCATAGGAGTTCTCTGGCAGCTGGTAGAAGGCAAGTGTGAAGACACCTGAGCACCATGCAGCTCTAGGAAACAGCCTGTCCTCGGGAATTCTGCCTGCACACAATCCATTTTTACTGACTGACTTGAAGAACCACCTTCATGACTTATACCTATAAAATAATGTATGTTTGCTTGTGTGTGCATATGTGTATACACACACACATATATATATATGTATAAACACAGAAGCATGCAACACATCAGCCCTGAGCTGACAAAGGCCTTCTTCCATGTACTATTGCCTGTCTGGAAGAGGTTACAGATGGAACAGAAGACAAGACTAACATGGAATGACTTTTCTGGCAGAAATCTTGTTATAGCAAGAGAAAGGCACAGAATGAATCAGTTCTTCCAGATGGTCTGAAGAAAGGCAATTTATGAGGAGGAGAGAAAGAAAAATACAGTGGCAGAAAAGCTCAGGGTGAGAGGAAAAATAAGCAGCTTTCACCTTCTTCCTGATACAAAACAGCAGCTGAAGGACAGTGTCTGTTTTGGTGACAGGGAAGAAGAAAACAGTAAGCAGAGAAGAGTGGGATGTCTCTGGTACAGTTGAGAGCATCTAGGAATTCAAAGGATAACAACAATTTCTGTGATAGAAATGGCAGCTGTTACTGTTTATTCTATGGTGTAATTTACTTAATGTGCAACTTGTTAAAAAAAAAGTACAAGAGTGGAGTTTGGGGCCTGGAGCCCTGGAACAGGCTGCCCAGAAAGTTTGTAGAGCTCCATTCTCTGGAGATATTTAAGAACCATCTGGACACAATCCTGAATAACACATCCTAGGGGACCTTGTTTGAGCAGAGAGGTTGTTCAAGACGACCTTCAGTGGTCTCTTTCAATACTACCCATTTCGTCACTTTGTGACAGTCAAAATCTGAGGTGAAAGAAAAAGGTAAGGTAAGACAGGAGGAAATTGGGCTGGGTTGAATTAAAGGGGGAAGAAAACAAAGAAAGGGACAGACTGCTATGAAGACAGGCTGAGAGAGCTGAGGTTGTTCAGCCTGGAGAAGAGAAGGCTTCAGGGAGACCTGGTAGAAACCTTGCTGTACTTAAAGCAGGCACACAAGAGAGCTGGAGATGGACTTTTGACAAGAGCATGTAGTGACAGGACAATGGCTTTAAGCTGAAAGAGAGTACATTTAGATTGGACACCAACAAGAAATTCTTTGCTGTGAGGGTAGAAACCTTGCTGTACTTAAAGCAGGCACACAAGAGAGCTGGAGATGGACTTTTGACAAGAGCATGTAGTGACAGGACAATGGCTTTAAGCTGAAAGAGAGTACATTTAGATTGGACACCAACAAGAAATTCTTTGCTGTGAGTGTGGTGAGGCACTGGAACAGGTTGCCCAGAGAAGCTGCGGGTGCCCCACCCCTGTAAGAGCTCAAGGCCAAGCTGGATGGGGCTCTGAGCAACTTGGTCTAGTGAAAATTATCTCTGTCCATGGCAAAGGGATTGGAACTAGATGATCTTTAAGGTCCCTTCCAACCCTTCTATGATTCTATGCTGGTCACTGCTGAAAACTAATGTGCCTAAAGCTTCAATCCAGTACAAAAAACATGATCAGTGAGGTCTAGGATGTCTTATAACAGCAACTAATTACATTCTGAAACTGCAGAAACATAATTTATATGCACAAAAACAGGTTAGCAAAGCATGAAAGAAAAAACACTCAAAAGGCAGGCCACTTTTCATTTGTTGTAAGTGAAAAAGAAATAGAAAAAGAGGAAAAAGATGATCTTTCCTTTAAAAAAAAAAACCAACCTGTACTTGAAAGGAGGTAGAAGAGGAAAACTAAGGGGCTGCATCCCAGATCTTTAGACATACAATGTATCATACCAATGTATCTTTTCTATATTTCTCAAGCCTAATTTTCATACATTTGTTGTTCAAACCATGGTACAGATTATAACATGGCAATAGTATTTGATTCAGGATGGTCAAAAAATCCTCAACCCTCTGTACAACTGATTTGGTATAGAAGGATTAGAATGGCTGGTTTTCTTTGCAGTAGAAATGTGTGAAACTGACTAAAGTACCAGTAGCAAACCAACAGAACACATGAACCACCTGACTTATCTCCTTAATGTAACTTGCTCTTCGACAGGTATTGTTAAAAATAATGCTAACATATTACACTGTTCTTGTGTGAACTAGACTGTGGTGTGGGGAGTTTTCTGTTGCTCTAGTCCTAGGTGACGGCTCAAAAATCAAACATTCATGAAAGATGTTCTAGCTGTTCAAAAGTAGGAAAAATTATGTTTGGTATTTTAGTCCTCTGGAAGAGTAAGTACCTACACCAGCAGATGCCATCATGGTTGTGTAAAAGGAGGCAAGCACAACAGTGGTTAAGAACCCAAGTATTTGCTCTTGCAAATTAAAGCTCCAAAGAAGGTGCTTAACAGATTATTGCTGAGTTCTTGAACAGCAGTAGTCTGATTCACAGCCAGAACTTGCATGCCTTTGCATCATTTTAACTTGGGGAACACTAAGCTGTGGTACAGAGCTAGACTGAGTGATCAGGAACTGGACTCTCATGCTGGTTTTGCCACAAGGAGCATCTATGTTTGACAGTTCCTTAAACTGCTTTTAAAAAAAGTGCACCTGAGACTTAATGCTTATCCTCCATGCGAATATCCTGACCTTGCTGATCACTACTCATTTATCTAATGGCTTAATTTTATTTAAAATTACTTGGAAATCTATTTAATTCAGACATATAATTAAATAATCATTGTTTTCTTTTATTCTTGATATTTGTGTGTGTTCCTACAATTATATCTCACCAGAACTCCCCTAATGGCCTGTCCTGACTAAGAAACCAAAACACTGCAGAAAAATGCCAATAGAAAAAAAAAAGCTGTTTGGTAGAAATTCAGAAACAGGTTACATCCAGGGTGTGATTGTATGCATTTCAAACTCCCATGTCCCTTTTACCTTTTGTTATTCTCTTTGTCTTTGTTTTCTTCACACTTCCAGCTATTTTTATCACTCTGCTCACTGCCAAAAAGCTCCGGCCATTTAGAAACCAACATGCATCTATCTGACCCTGTTCCAGAGTCCTTCTTTTGACAAGGAACGAGAGCAAGCTGTTGGCTCAGTGTCAATGGCAGACTTTAAAGTCATCAGCAGTAGGAAGAAACAATGAGATTTGAGCCCTATTTGGCTGGAAACCTTCACCTCTTTAACATTCATGTTTGCCAAGCCTGTTCAGCATCTTGAAGTCCAAACCAGCCTCAGACTCAAACTTTGCCTTTAATTAGAAGTTTTACTACAAAACTAGGCAGCAGGATATTTTAGGATATCTAGAGTAAGGGATTACCAGAATGTAAAGTTTGGTTTACACATTAAAAAATAATAATTAAGCTTTGTGCTTCTATGCGGTTGCTACATTTGTTGGAACCAATCCCTTTCCCTCCACATATGTTAAAAAGGAAACAAGAAGTAAGAATTCCCCCCCAAATAAAGTCCAATTATATTATCATACAGTTTTTAACTCACAGCAAGCAATATTCACATGTAAGTTTACAGATCTGGTTAATGACAGGAATATGTTTGATCCTTAAACTAGTATTTAAAAATCAAAACATTAAAATAATTTTACTTTTTATGTATGTGTGTAAATTCACAAATATCTCCTGGTTTCTCTTCTACTATTCTACTTTAGAAAGATAACTATTTTTTTTAAATTTTACTGTGGGAACAAAATAATCTTGAGGCTCACTGAAATGCATTAAATGTAAAGTCTTCATTCACTGAAAGCCACTTTAGAAAGTGAGGAAAAGCTCATTTCGGCATCCTTTCAAGTTTTACCTAAAACACTCTAAAAGTACAATATGCTATCCAGTAGTACCATATATCTCCAAGACAGCCTTCATTCCTGTCACCTTGCCATAGTGTGGATTTTAGCTTGGGAGAACACCTTTGCATTTTTTTGCAAAGCCCAACAGCTTTAACAGTCTGTTTGTTTAGAGAGACAAAGCAGAGGCAAAGGGAATATCTATGTCTGTGATTGATCCTAATTATTTTCAACTCCTTGACAGTAGGCAAAGGGTGGAGAATTTCAAGGAACACTAGCCAGAAAATTATGTGTCTGTAAGTTTATGTAAAAGCCACCTCTGGAGAATTACTAAAAGACAACGCTCAGCAAAAAAGAATTGTGTGCACTGGCTTACACAGTTAGTCTTGGTCATTTCCCAGATTGTCATAAATTAGTAGGCTAAATATCTTAAAGCTGACTTAAATATCATAAACTTTAAAGTAGAGTTGAGGAGAAAATAAGGTACTGTCATATCTTTACATTTACCACCTTTTTTTTGACTCTTTAGGATGGTCCAAGGCCAAATTTCAAATTTTTCTCTATAGCTAGAAGTAAATAAACTTTTCNTTGCTCTTCGACAGGTATTGTTAAAAATAATGCTAACATATTACACTGTTCTTGTGTGAACTAGACTGTGGTGTGGGGAGTTTTCTGTTGCTCTAGTCCTAGGTGACGGCTCAAAAATCAAACATTCATGAAAGATGTTCTAGCTGTTCAAAAGTAGGAAAAATTATGTTTGGTATTTTAGTCCTCTGGAAGAGTAAGTACCTACACCAGCAGATGCCATCATGGTTGTGTAAAAGGAGGCAAGCACAACAGTGGTTAAGAACCCAAGTATTTGCTCTTGCAAATTAAAGCTCCAAAGAAGGTGCTTAACAGATTATTGCTGAGTTCTTGAACAGCAGTAGTCTGATTCACAGCCAGAACTTGCATGCCTTTGCATCATTTTAACTTGGGGAACACTAAGCTGTGGTACAGAGCTAGACTGAGTGATCAGGAACTGGACTCTCATGCTGGTTTTGCCACAAGGAGCATCTATGTTTGACAGTTCCTTAAACTGCTTTTAAAAAAAGTGCACCTGAGACTTAATGCTTATCCTCCATGCGAATATCCTGACCTTGCTGATCACTACTCATTTATCTAATGGCTTAATTTTATTTAAAATTACTTGGAAATCTATTTAATTCAGACATATAATTAAATAATCATTGTTTTCTTTTATTCTTGATATTTGTGTGTGTTCCTACAATTATATCTCACCAGAACTCCCCTAATGGCCTGTCCTGACTAAGAAACCAAAACACTGCAGAAAAATGCCAATAGAAAAAAAAAAGCTGTTTGGTAGAAATTCAGAAACAGGTTACATCCAGGGTGTGATTGTATGCATTTCAAACTCCCATGTCCCTTTTACCTTTTGTTATTCTCTTTGTCTTTGTTTTCTTCACACTTCCAGCTATTTTTATCACTCTGCTCACTGCCAAAAAGCTCCGGCCATTTAGAAACCAACATGCATCTATCTGACCCTGTTCCAGAGTCCTTCTTTTGACAAGGAACGAGAGCAAGCTGTTGGCTCAGTGTCAATGGCAGACTTTAAAGTCATCAGCAGTAGGAAGAAACAATGAGATTTGAGCCCTATTTGGCTGGAAACCTTCACCTCTTTAACATTCATGTTTGCCAAGCCTGTTCAGCATCTTGAAGTCCAAACCAGCCTCAGACTCAAACTTTGCCTTTAATTAGAAGTTTTACTACAAAACTAGGCAGCAGGATATTTTAGGATATCTAGAGTAAGGGATTACCAGAATGTAAAGTTTGGTTTACACATTAAAAAATAATAATTAAGCTTTGTGCTTCTATGCGGTTGCTACATTTGTTGGAACCAATCCCTTTCCCTCCACATATGTTAAAAAGGAAACAAGAAGTAAGAATTCCCCCCCAAATAAAGTCCAATTATATTATCATACAGTTTTTAACTCACAGCAAGCAATATTCACATGTAAGTTTACAGATCTGGTTAATGACAGGAATATGTTTGATCCTTAAACTAGTATTTAAAAATCAAAACATTAAAATAATTTTACTTTTTATGTATGTGTGTAAATTCACAAATATCTCCTGGTTTCTCTTCTACTATTCTACTTTAGAAAGATAACTATTTTTTTTAAATTTTACTGTGGGAACAAAATAATCTTGAGGCTCACTGAAATGCATTAAATGTAAAGTCTTCATTCACTGAAAGCCACTTTAGAAAGTGAGGAAAAGCTCATTTCGGCATCCTTTCAAGTTTTACCTAAAACACTCTAAAAGTACAATATGCTATCCAGTAGTACCATATATCTCCAAGACAGCCTTCATTCCTGTCACCTTGCCATAGTGTGGATTTTAGCTTGGGAGAACACCTTTGCATTTTTTTGCAAAGCCCAACAGCTTTAACAGTCTGTTTGTTTAGAGAGACAAAGCAGAGGCAAAGGGAATATCTATGTCTGTGATTGATCCTAATTATTTTCAACTCCTTGACAGTAGGCAAAGGGTGGAGAATTTCAAGGAACACTAGCCAGAAAATTATGTGTCTGTAAGTTTATGTAAAAGCCACCTCTGGAGAATTACTAAAAGACAACGCTCAGCAAAAAAGAATTGTGTGCACTGGCTTACACAGTTAGTCTTGGTCATTTCCCAGATTGTCATAAATTAGTAGGCTAAATATCTTAAAGCTGACTTAAATATCATAAACTTTAAAGTAGAGTTGAGGAGAAAATAAGGTACTGTCATATCTTTACATTTACCACCTTTTTTTTGACTCTTTAGGATGGTCCAAGGCCAAATTTCAAATTTTTCTCTATAGCTAGAAGTAAATAAACTTTTCTTCTTGTTTCCTCATACCCTCAGTGAAAGATTTATTTTCTATTTAGTACCTGTTCTCAGAAACCAGAGCCTGAGGTAAACACTGAACTATCATCACTTTGTGACAAAACAGCAAGGACTGGCAATGCTCCAAAATTGTAACTAGAAAGTAACTTCCTCATGAATGAAAGGCTTACAGTTTTACTCAAAACAAACCAAACAGGACTTTGCAGGTGCTCAAGATTTTTCAGACTTTAGGTATGCAGGTGAGCAAGCTCTGCTGCTCAGCTTCCTATATTTGCAGGGAGACACAGTTACTTGTATGTTCACAGGTCCTTGATTTAAACAGAAGAGCAGCACGGCCACACAGTGTGGCCATCCACTTACGTCTCACCAAGCCTAGATTTGAAAGCCCAAAGTTCATGAATCTTTAGATCAGGCATCCTTTAGCTATCAAGTCCACAGTGGAGAACACAACTGATCTTTGGCTCAAACCCTTCGCCTATTTCCAAAAACAAAAAATTCTTTCTTTGCAAGTTATCTCAGAAGAATATGGTAACTTAAAAGTCTTCATCACAAAGAAGTAAAACTTTAAAACATTTTTAAACCAAGAAGTTCTCACATTTACATTTTCCAGTAGCACTGTTAGATTTGGTGTTATTTCCTGGTGGCATAAACTAGAAAACAGGCATATTTTATTATACACAGGAGTTAAGTAGAGATACCCGAAGTTTGGCTAATATTCTCATTTTCTTGAGACCAAAGAACAGCTCATATACATTTTTTTACTTCTATTACAAGCCAATCCATCTTTGATTTTTATGCTGAAGCCACCTAGCTTAGCAGCGTACAAGTGACTTCACTTTTTTCTCTGCATTGAAAACAAGTTCAAACAGCCAATCCTCCTTCCTTTCATGAAAACTCAACATCTCTGATGGCTTTTCCAAGCAAAGCCTGAATCTCTTTTTGGTCACTCAGAGTGCACCATGGTAATGAATCCTTGTCTGCCACAACAGCTTGTATTTAAGTTGGCTGCTTTCCCTCATGTTTCCCTCAGCCTGGAGAAAGATTCATAAAATTCAGTTTCCAGGTGTTCCTACGCTGACATTATTGTGAATAGCAAACCACTTATCATAACAAACAACACAGATTAGAGAAAAGAGGACCCAGCTGGCAAAAATATTGGCATGATTCTGGACAGCAGGATGCACAATATTTTAAGGGCATTTTATATTTCTTCACCCACTATCTCCAACATAGAATTGAACTATCCTTAGGTGGGATTTCCATGGGAATTAAGTATCCAGCTTCAATTGAATATCAATACAATTTTGAGCCTCTATTCCCATATTTTACTCTGCAGATCCTTGCCATAATCTATTTGGAGAGCATATCTGTCTACCTGCAGCACACTTTCAGTTAACCATAGGCTAATAAAATATTTGTTATTCATATTTAAGCTCACTTTGTCAAATGAGGACAAAAAAGTAAATAATTATAAAGGAGAAAAATCATTAAAATTTATCCTAAACACAGCACAATTTTGCATTAAGAATACAAGCAAATATTAATTTCTATTTATAAAAAAAGCATTTGACATTAATAAAAAAGAAGGAAAAATAGAGATATAAAAAATTCAGTTCTAGAGAACTATAACAACTTGAAAAACTCCAAATTCCATTCAATGCAGTTTGTTTAAAATACAGTACCACTTCTAGTTCCACTAACTTGTTTTAGGATTAAATATCCTTTGGATATCGTCTCAGACAAATGTTTCTTGAAACTCTATTATTGTTCTTTTTAGTGATTATTTATGTGTTATACACAAAATTTTCCAAATTATAGGAGAAATCACCTCTGCAGAAAGGGTCAGGAGTGATAGGTAGTTCAATTTAAGAAAAATTCTTTGAGCATTTAACTTCAGCGACAAACACATATAATATGCCAAACTATATTATGTGGGAGTGTTATACTTCTGACTTGTACTTTCATGTTGGAAACAAGAAATCCAGTCATGGATGTCACAAACATAATTTTACCATTGAATTAATTTGAGTATTGAATTAAAACTCTGTTTCTTCAGTTCTGATTGCTCAGAAAGTATGCTACTGAGGACAATCACAAGGAAAAAAGAAAAGTCAGTCACAAGGAAAAAAGAAAAGTACCATGTTACTGCTATTAATTATTTAATTATAATGGCAAGATCAACATACTATGATTTTGTTTCCATGCTTTGCTAACAAAATTTCAGTCTCCCCAAAACCAGCAGTGGAAACCAAGTGCATTAAACACCAGATCCCTCTGTATCTGCCTTCTGCTGTGAAATATTTACTACAGTGTTCAGCACGTGGTGGGATGTGCTTTAGAGGCAGGCCTGCTTAAGGGCTGTGTTTCACTTCCTGACACAATTTAATTGCATTATGAATCAGAGTTCTAATGAAGATTAGTTGTTATGTCTCAATGCAACTGCACTGGGAAAGAGAGACAGCCAAAGAGAAGGGGAATTTGGGCAGCCATGCACTTGTTTATCAGACACACAGGGTCAGAAGGTAAATGGTCAGAAATCACAGGATACTTTTGTGGGTCTGTTACAGTGATTTTGTTGTCTCAGGTGAATCTTTGAAATCTGTGACGGTTGAATATTGAGAAGCAGGTTAAGAGCTAGGGAGGAAGGGAATCAGACAGACTAGATAAAAAGAAAATATCAGAGTACATTAGACTGAGTAAGTATATAAAACACTTGCAGTTGCTTGCCTGCAATTCCTAATATATACCACACTTAAAACTACTGCAAAGTATTCTTAAAGTTTGTAATAAGAACAGGGCAGCAACACAACATCCAGAAAATCAAGTTTTATTAAAATCTTTTTAAATTATCTAAATTCAGCTGGAAATTTTCCAAGGACCAAGATGAGGCTGTTGGTACATGAAGCTTTTTATTAAACAACATATGCATAAAGCATGGAATCTCTTACTGTGTAGGGTGTTACCTTTGCCAAATTAGAGCCAAAATGCACAGTCCCAGAATTAAAACAAAAACTAGTTATACTAACAATTTTAAGACTTGCTCTAATTCTAGAATTTTTACAGCAAAGAGAAAATGAAATAGGTGTTCATGTCCTGACTATTAAAATGAGTTTGTGAAATGCCAAAAAGAGCAATGAATAATTACTAGAGAATTACCATTATGTTCTTACAATAATATTAGTTTACAAATCTTCAGTCACCAGACACCCTTAAAATGTGACAAATATTGACATAATAAGATGCCAGTTTGCAGACAAGTTTCTAAATGTCTCCTGTATCAGTGATGTTTGGCTTCAACAGATGTATCTGCTCATACTAACTTGCAATGTTGCAGCATTGTAAACATTTAAAAATATCAATATCCAGTACAACCTTCAGAATTAGATACTGAAGCAAGACATTTCTTTGTTAGAGCTGGGTAAGTACTTTCTTAACAAAAATTCAGTATTTGCAAAAATTCTGTATCTTAGGCCTATAAAGGAAAAATTCCGCTCAGTGATTGAATGACACTGAGAGAATTCAAAAGTAAAAATGAACACTGAGGTTCATGTTTGCAGCATATATTTCAGCTTCCTTTTTATGCTGTTTTAACTTTCTTAGTGACATTAACTTCCTGCATCATCTTTATCAATTAGCATTCTACAACTGAGCCCTAATTATTCATTAATGGAAAATATTTTGGACACTACATTGTCACATTTTCATGACACATTGAGTCTCAATTTGTTTGCTTTTCCTTCTTAGCTGTTCTGTCAGAACTCATTCAAAAATTTAATCCTAATCAAGATTGATCAAAACAATTTCACATACAACCTACACTAATCAGTTGATGCCAACTTTCTTTGCTTTTCTGTCTGGTTATTGTAGTTAACCACAATACATTACATTTTTTCCTTTTAGAACAACACTGGGGACAGATAAACAACTCACAGAAGCCTTTCCAGTTGAACCCTGAAGATGTGTTTCTCAGAAAGGATTTATGAACAGCTTAAGCTCCCCCTGTTCTTACAAAATAAGGAGGAATGTTGCCAAGCTACTAACACCCAGGATCATGGATGCAGACATAACAAGACATTACATGCTTACCAAGCTGGCCTCTCTAAGACAGCAAAGGTGTAGCTTTTTAGTCTAAGGCATTCAGGTGACTACCATTTTTACATTTTGTAGAATACTTATAGAATGAATGCTAAATAACAGCAGCTTCCTTTCAAAACAGATGTCATGCAACCAATAAGAAAAAGAATGAATGCACAAGTTGTTCGTTGACTTATTTTCAAAGGTTTGGGGGAAGAGAAGTCCCCAGAACATACAGACCTGTAAAGAGGCTGAAAAAGAGGCAGGGAAGGAAAGCATTGTCATCACAAAGAGTACATCACCTGTTAGGGAACAACTAAGGTCACATAAAGGTTATTTTCTGCTACATCTCTATGTTTCTATTTAAAAGCTTCACAGACTTTTGAGCACAAAAGCTTCTTACAATCACACTGCATTCAAAAATTCTAAAAGTGAATGTGCTTGCCTTTTCATAAGGAGGAGAAATCTCAAAGTACTGCAATGTAGGTCATTTTACACTTCACCAAACCATTCATGTAGCTCTGATTTGTGACTTCATAAATATGTTCTTAATATCTACCAATACTATGACTTTATAAAACAACCATCATAGTGGTGTTAGAGCAAAGTTTTGAATTTCAAATGAAATTGTAGTCCCATGAGAGCCAGATTAAACACCCAGTTAAGCATTGATTTAAATGTAAAATTAGATTGGATCACCATCATGGCATTCAACTCAATCTGAACTCAGAAAGTTTCTGGGCTCATTTATCCTTGCAGAAAATCAGAGTGTTTCGCACTGCGATTAACACTGACATGGCAAACAAGCATGCCATGTAACATCTGAGGAAATAAACTTTAAAGTGAAAGAAACTGAGAGGCATAATTTCCCAAGGCAAGCTGTTTTGTTCATTCACTGATTACTGTGCCTTTTAAAAGCTAACAGTCTACCACGGCATAGAGCAATTTATACATCTGTTGTTTTCCTCAGTGAAATTGAGGCACTTGGCTTTTTTCTCCTTTTGACAGGCTTTTCTTTTAATACAATGGTGTTTCAAACATGATGTACATCCACTGAACTACTAAGCACATGATAGACAAACCTCGTATTATTACGTGTTTACCTTTGCATCAGACTGCAATACACAAATAAGCAAACAGTGTAATGAGTTCAGAGGGGTATACTTTCTTTCCGGGTCAAGTATCAGTTTGCATGTTGTGCTGCTGCTAATCACCTCTCAAATGAACCATTGCTTTATTGCCCTCAAAGAAGAGAAATGAGCTAGTGAAAGGTCTAGAGCAAGTCTTATATGATGCAGGTTAGGGAGATGGGGTTGTTTAGCCTGGAGGCAAGGAGGCTGGTGGGAACCTTATTGCTCTCTACAACTCCCTGAAAGGAGGGTATAGCCAGGTGGAGGCTGGTCTCTGCTCCTAGATGAGAGGAAAGGGCATCATCATGTTGCCCCAAGGGAGCTTTAGGATAGACATTAGGAAAAATCTCTTAACTGAAAAAGTTCGGCTGAGTCAAATCCTTTGAGGTATTTAAAAGCCATGAAGAAAAGGCACTTGGTGACATAGTTTAATGCAAGACTTGGTGGTTTTGGGTTAATTTCCAGACTTGGCGATCTTAGAGATCTTCTCCAACGTAAATGATTCTATAATCTTAAATATGTATTGTTACTTCACTTCCAAATTAAGAATGCATTTCACTCATAATAGCTTATCATCACATATAAGGAACAATTTTGCTGCAAACAGTCTTGTGTCATATTCTATGTGCAAAACATTCAAAAAACAAGGCCCTTGTTTTAACAAAAAATCTGACAACTTGAAGTTTCTCATGAGTTCACTCATGAGTACTGCTGTCTTTGTCATTCAAATTCAGTATATTCATGAATATTCAATGTATTTAATGTAATATTTTTGAAGAAAAAATGTTAGTACTTGGCATATACATTTACACAGTAACACTGAAGACCCAATAAACATGCAGTGATTTCTCAGCATATCTTAGAAGAACCTACATAGACATCAAAAGTGAAAAATTACTAAATGACCATGTTCTGAAGACACAGCAGATTCTATGCTGCATTGTCCTAAGGCTGGGTTCCACACACTATGGTAAAGTAACCCCGGGCACAAGATTTGTAGGATGACTTTTTAGAATACAGTAATTCTGCGGCGCTGAATAGGAACAGAATTTTTGGGTTTGTTCTACATTCATTTTTATACAGTTTTGAAGTATGAAAAGGCAAGGCAGGGAGAAATTTATTTCTAACTATAATATTAAGTCTTTGATCATTTGCATGCCCTGACTGGGAGCAATACCTTTGAAAGCACTGTCATGCAGAAGATTGTGGTTGATATGGCCTGGGTGGTTTTAGCTCCTATAGAATGAAAACAGAGCAGCAAGAGTATGGACGTAGTAGCAGAGCTGAAATTGTATTATACTTTCCAAGTATTAATTATTCCCTTCATCATCTGCATTATAAGGAACTGGTTGTGAAAAACTGCATCTTGACTTGGACATGAGATAAGAGAGCACATATCCCAAACAACATGGGGCATCCCAAGGGAATGAATTTATTCATTAAATATTGGAGCTTCACTTTTTAATACACTTTTGATTAAAGAAAGGAAAAATATGCATTGAACAATAAAAAAATGATGCTTGGAAGAGCTTGCAAAACAACTCATAAACCTTAGAGAAAAAATTCAAAATCTGAATCTGTTTCATAGACCATCCTTCCTTTTTTTCCTTTTTTTTTTTCTTTTTTTGTGATTTATGTGCACATACACCAAATATATATTACACATTCTCAAGGGCAAAAATATTGTTACTTAAATTACATTCATATGATTCCTTGATAAAAAAAAATCAATTTGCCAGATCAATATTTCTTAAACAAGTTCATCATACTCTGGAGCAATGAACTAATCAATAGGGAATGTTTTTCAGATGCTTTGCAGCCATCCCACTTTAGTAATTGCTAGAATTTCATATCGACAGGTGATAGGATGGTTTGAAGGATGAATTGATTTGTTAGCCTGTAGTGCTACAAGTCAACACCGCAACAATAAAGATATATCCCCAGAGTGCCAGGGTTTGGAAATCAAACAGGAGGTAAGTTGTTACATTATGCATTTGACCCTGGAGGTAATTCAAGATTGCAAGTTTTGTGGTTGTATTCAAAGCCACAGAAAGGAAAGAGGAAAGGAACCACTACCACATAACTTTGTAGTGATTTTTTAATTGAAGAAAACGATAGTGCATGGCACCATCTAACTGTTTATCTTGGATGCTTGAATAAAAAAAAAAACTACAAAAAAAATTTCAAAAATTTGCTAAACAATGGTATGCATCAGTAGAGTTGTCGATTTTGTTCAGTAGTTCCTGACAGAAGCAGGAATGGCATAAGAAATTACAAATAAGATGGCTATAGTGAGCAAAAGGATTTCTATCTCACAGTATAGACAGGAAAAATTATTTGCCTTGTAATGATTCTTGAACAGCTGCACTCCATATTTCCACAACCGACCAGCTCAGCAGGATATCATAATATGTAAAATACAGCTACTGAAATCAAGGCTGATTCATTATGAAGAGGACTCTCAGCTGTGTGCTCAGGTCACATTGTTGGATGTTTTTTGCAGAACCATGCCAAAGCACAAAATCTATTCACAATGCCAGAAGAAAAATTTAAGATCTGCATTCGTGTCTGCTAATGGCCAAAGATTTGGACTTTATCTGAGCTCAATTAAACAACTGAGCTGGCTACAGAGAGAAAAAGCGTTGGCTCTGTATTTCTAAAAGTCTCTAATTTGCAAAGAAGCAATTAAAAACGACTTTTTAGCAACAGGGTCAGTCATCAGTCTCAGGGAAGTTAATAAAAACATTGACATCCACAGGTGCAGGACCAAGTGCTGCTCTCCAAACTCAAGTACATACTCCAGTAAGTCAGCTGGAGTTTTTCACACCTTGGGGACAGCCACAAGCAAAGGGAATGCTATACAGCATAAAACTCTAGTGCTGTCACACACACAGATATTTGATGTTGCCAGTGTGCACCATCTGCCTCATCTAAACAAAACCAGATAGCAAAAATGCCTTCTTTTGCCTCTTAGTTCACTGGCTCAAACCCTGTTCGGCTCAAAGAATCTCTAACAAGTTGGTACATCTTGTGTGGTGGAATATGTGGACAGTCAGTTATTGCAAGTGTAATTTTTTTTTTTAGGCCAACTGGGACCGGACCTCCTTCATCCTGAGCAGGTAAAAATGGAAAGCTTCCTACTATAAAAACCCTCAGCAATACCAATATGTAAGTTCAGAATAATATTAGCTAGGTGACACCTGTTAGGCAACGCAGTTACTAAACGTTCATCTAAATGAAAAGCTTTGCTCACCTTGCATAATGTTTCCTCTGACATAATCCAAGCAGCATCTCAGTCTGACACAGCCAGCATAAGGAATGTATTTTGAACAACTTTATCTTCATTTTATATTCTCTGAAAGCTATGTGTTTCCAAAGTACTTGAGAGGGTTGTTTGTCTCATGGCCTCCCTCACCTTTTAGACCATGCACCTAAGGTTAAAATTGAAATCTGCAGATGAGCTAGCTTTAGAGTAATTTTTGCTATCATAAAGTAGATTGAACAAAATCCACCATGAAAATTGACGTGCTAAAAGTCTCTTTGATCTCATGTGATCTCATTGTCTCCTTTTATCACATATTGCATAATAACCATGTAAATAGTTATATTTCAGTTTTTAAATTTGATTTTTATAAATAGTTTTTTGAATTTGCCACTTCACATTCCCACCTCTGTGTTTACCTGGGAATGTACTTAAAAAGAAAATCTTAATACAGAAATTTTTCTTTTAAATACAATTTTCAAAGTTGTAGGAGCTAATTTAGTACAGCTGTGTCTGTGATGTTCAAGCCTGGCCACAAAGAAGCTACTTGTATCCTTCTCTGAAGGAGTTAAAACTTCTGTAGATTTCATATGAAAAGGTTCAATCTTTGCAGCACTATGTACATTCATGCTACTATATTGAATAGATATATATTATATAGAATAGGTACAGAAAGGAAGACAGAAGTTGGTTATTAATACTGGACTTCATTGATAGCAGTGAAAAAATAAAAATTAGCGTTTTTGCTTTTGACATGAGCAATTGAGCATTTGGTATATCAGTATGGAATGCAGTGCAAGGAGGAAGTAGCAACAGCAGGCTGACAGGGGACAAAGAACTTAGTTTGTGTTCTTATCTCTTAATTATTTTACCTTTCTCACTGTCTAATTTTAGTAGGGTCATTTTCCACTGCTGTTTATCATTTCACACACATATTGTAAAAGTTTTCCGTACTATGTGGAGGACATCTTTAATGTATTTGCTTTACTTTAAGAAAATTTGTTCAGCAAACCAGATCATTTTTACATCACACTGTTTTTCTCTTGGTTTGTAATTTCTGAAGTTCTAAACTTTAGTGACTGGGAAAATGCTGTCCCAGGTTGTATTTATTTTAATATTCTGGGTGTCTTGTATTTGCTTACATACTGCTGCTTGAGTTGAATTCTGTCTAAAAAAAGAAAATTACTTTAGTATTTATTATCATAAAGTACATTCTTAGCCAGATGAAAAGTAAGAAAGCAAAACATACGTCACTTGTGCTCCAAGTGGCACAAGCACAAAACCATTTATAAAATTTGCCTGACTCTTCTTGTAGCTGATCACAAATTTAGGCATACATCTGATGATCTAAGCTTGTAAAGTAGATGAAGTATGCCACAACCTCACAAGAAGTTCTTACTCAGAAATGTCAAATACAAACTGTGACACTTGTTACAACTTATGCTGATATGCCTGTTCCCACTGTGTGTGGAAGGAGGGCAGGGAGACAAAAATCTATATAAACTTCCCCTGGTAGGACTCAGAAGACACCGTTACAATTCCTAATTCTGCTACAGTACCTCAGGCAAGAAACACAACCATCCTGTACCACTGTTTCCAGTCTTCACTTCCAGCTCCATTCAGCAAGGGTCATCTTATTAAAGATGTCCAACTTCTTCAAAGATGCCTAACACTGCATGCCCAAACTCCAAGGCAATTAATGGGAGTGCAATTAACAGTAGTTGCAGATAAAGTTACGTACACCTACAGTAGAGACCATGTTACTTCTCCATACCAGAGTACCACACTTAGTTCCAAATAGATGCCAAAATTGCAAATAAACTACTAAGGGGAAGTAATCTGAAAATATAACTGGAAGAAGGAAAAAAATGCGAAGCAGATTTGGAAGGTGTCTTTTATGTCAGAATACCTCACAGAAAAGGAAGACCTTTAGTTGAGTGAAACCACTTCAGAATACCTCCTACCCACCAACACCAGCGGATATTAGCAGCCTCCAGCTCACCATGGCTTCCAACACACAGCATCTGAAAGCTGAGCGAGAAACCTCTGGCTCCAATTTCCCCGCAGAGTTGTCAAGAGACATGTCCTACACAGCTACCAGCTGTATTTTCATGCAAGGCAACAAAGCTTCCCCAGCTCAGGCCGGAGTCTCATGCCCTAGCTGCAATGGTTAGGACAACTTCAAAGCAACTTTTTGTGAAGCACACATTGCATATGGGTACACAATGGACATGCGTAAAGCTAATAGGACATATGAAACATAACAGCCAGAGTACAGGTTAGGGCTTCAGAACAGCCATATCCTCAGGACGAGTGTGCCCTTGGATCTATTTGGAAAGAGTTATTTTTCCTGAACGAAAAATAGGGTTTTGCTTTGGTTTAGCTTTTCTCAGTTTGAATTACCACTAGCCTCTAAAAACACTCACAGAGCTGATGCTGGGAATACCACCTCCACAATCCCTTTAAAATAAGAGGACATCTTCCTAAGACACAACTTTTTGTGACAATTTTAGTGAGTTTTTTCAGTCACAGAGTAACACCGAAAAATGGAGCACCAAACACTTCTGTTCCCTTAGGTAAGTTTGCATTGTATGTCTACCTCTGTATGTATATATATGTGTATATATACACACATATATATACACACACACATAGATATATGCGCATACATATATATGTATGGTAGCCTGAGGCTGCCAGAAACTTTGCCTGCTGAATGAATTATAGAACAGGAAGCAGATGGGCTGTGTATATGAAACAACCACTATCTGGCATGATATGCTGCGTAATTTGGCTGCAAAGATTAAATTGAGCTATTGAATGTTTAATACACTATGCATAACAAATACAGCCAGAGCCACAAAACAGCATAAATTACAGAATTGGTATTCACGCTGCCTTTCCCAGGAATCAATACACTGCCACAGCTCATAAGAGTCTGTTGTTTAATACACATAAAGAAGAGAAGAATTCTTCTATTAAAATGAGTTATCTGGGCTATTTACCAAAGGCAGTGATTTAACAGTGGTAAAGTCTATGTAGTGCTGTTGAATGCAGATGATAATACTTCTTGTCCTTGTCGGCCTATTTCATAGCTCCTATCAGTTGCTGCTGCTGCAAGGTCCCCTGGGTACATTAGCAGTCAGCCCAGGAAGTGTGTTTAAGTAATGGACATAATGTTCACATTTGCTAGACCAGCCTTCTCCCTAATCATGAATTATTCTTCCCCAAGGCTCAATTGGAACATTACTTTAGAAGCAGAAGATTTAATCCTTTTCAGCTGATTGGAGGGAATGATTACAGTATTATTTTTTGTACAGGCTGTCTCCAGTGAAGGTGCCTTTTTCTGTCCCCATCTTTAATAGGCAGCAATCTTTATTTCCCTGGAGGGAAATGGCAGTGTATTCAAAATGGGATAAATCTTCAGGAATGTGAGGTGCTGAGACTGTAGATCACTGCTGGTTAGTTAATTAGTTTAGCCCTTGCTTATTTCATCTCCAAGACAAAACACCTTCCTACAAGGCAAAAAGGAAGGAAACATGCAAACCGATCGCACTGCCTACAAAATCTAGCCTCTGTGCACCTGATTTTAGAATGTAACTTACAGCTTTGATTTATATTTGAGGCAATCAGCCAAATAAGCAGTGTACTGTTCCCTTAGACTTTTCTGACTGCTAAGGATTATTTGACCTGGAGAAATAGATTATATCTTTATTCACTGGATACTGCTGAAACAGATACAGGCAGGAGGCTACAAAAGGAGATATGTATAGACCAGCAAGAATGTGATTGCAGTTGGCATACAGAGATATGTTTAATCAGACAGTGAATCCTGTATCCTGTGAGATTAAAAAACAAGTATTTTTTACACAGAGATGCTAAATGTATATTTACACTGGACCCACAAACCCCCAGTTACTGGTGTTTCAACCTTAAAGATGGGGAAAAAATTATAATTATATCATCTTTATTCTACATGAGATTATGGTTTGAAAGTCTAATAATTCTCAATAGTTTTTCTTTCAAAAGAAAGACCCTCTAAGGTTTTGAAATCCCTTCTCTGAAGCAAGTAAAACTACAGTTTTGCCATTGCATAAACATTTTTTAATTATCCAAAAATTTTTCTCATGGGGAATAGTTTTAAACCAACAAAAACTGGAGGAGAAACAATACAATATCATTAATATATTTGTAAACCAAAACCTTGTTTAGTCCATCTTTAATTTAAAGAGAGGCCCCAAATCTGTCATTCTGCAATTTATTTACAGGATCATGATATCCTGACATTGCCTATAAGTACATTATATTGCCAAGAGCTATATACAACGCTTGCAAAATGCAGGAAATCAGAATGCCTGGGGCTGACATTTTTCAGTCTCTAAACCAGTGGATACAAGAAAATTAAAACTAAATTTGTAGGAAAAGGGCATCGTAAAATAATGATTGCTTTGTTAAATAAAGCTAAGAAGGCTGAGAAGGTACTATGGACCATGTTCAAGGACCATGTCAGCTTGAGTTCTTTACTTCTTTTCCTTACTATACAAAATTATATTTTGATACAGACACAGAGATATATATTAAAAGTAGAACCAATTATTTACAGCCTTTTCAGACACTGACAAGAATATTTCTTCAGTTCTTGATAAAAAGTTGAAAGGTCATGGAGAACTTTTATCTTGGCATGTGGAGTGGAGTGTGAGGGTTATCTGGAAAGTGCTAATGTTCACACTCTGCAGGCTCACCCCATGAGCAAAGTGTGAAAATTTTTCCCTGAGGTTCTTCCCTAAAACCTTCCAATCTTAACCTAGTCACCAACTGCATAAGAGTTACCCCATAAATTATATCTGGATTTTACATTACTTGGTTTCATTTTTCTGCATTTACAGTTCTTTGCGTAATGGGTAACATTCACAGCCCAGTTATTTTCGGTAAAACTTACTTAAATTTAATTTGCTGCAAGCAATGACACACAGCCATAGTTTGAACAGAAACCCTACAAATATCACATTTGAAGCTTGCATTTATAGGATCAATTTTTTTCTTCCCTTAAGATATAGTGGTTTGTCCTTCAGGATCAGGACTGCTATCTGTAATAATATATTACTGTGGACACAGATTTACTTTGAAAAAAGAAAGAAATTTATTATCTCCCTGCGCCCTGGAAAAGGGTGTGGAGTTTTATTTAAATAAGATAAGCAGAGCACTCTTCTTTAGCTGCAAGGATCAGAACGATGATGATGGGCAATGAACACAATTGATTCTAAGGATCATCCACATTTGAATATTAAACCTTTGCCAGGAATGGAAAATCGGTTTCCTGGAGAATCAACAACAGCAAAAAAAAAAGAATGTCTAGGTTTTAGTATTTGCCCCAGCTGCACAAACGCTTAGCACCTCTGTAATACAGACTATGATTCAAACTTAATCATACTTAGGAGTTCCTTCTATTAGGGACTATAACCAAGAATTTCTGCAAATTATGCAAAAGGGAAATATTTCTCCTATATTGACGTCCATTAGCAGGGAAACTGTACAAATCTAGTAAGAGACTGACAAAATTCCTAAAGTAAAATCTGAAAACTGCACAAGTCAGATCAACAAATGTATGTACATCAGTATAGGGAGACTAGAGGAAAACTATTGACCCCATGCCAGAGTGAGTCCCCCATTACATCACCCAGCACACACACAGAGCACATTGACCTGTGTTAACATGGTGCCTCAAGCTGCCTCATGATCTTAGCAGATCTCATAGATCAATGATCATTCATCCAGTATTATTTCTTCAGTCACCTCTGGTTTCTTGACTTTCTTGAGTTTCTTCTGTCCTCTTCCTCCTCAGGGACTCCACAATCTCAGCTTCCTAACATTTTGTACCACCATTACATCACTGGGAAGAATTCAGTTTCATAAGCATTGAAATGAGCTGATGGTGTTCAAAAACGTCTTGCAATTGCTTGCCCATCATTTTTCTCACTTTACTCCCAAGAAGATAATTTATGATTCCTGAACTAGTAGGATCTCTTCTATATTCTGTCAGATACTAGAAATTGGGCCAGTTTCTTCTGATGAGAAAAGGAGTTGAATAGAAGAAGAATGTAGATAAGCAACCTTTGAGCTCTTTAGAAATCCCACTCTGACTTGCATGAACATTGCACATGAAGCATCTTGATTTGCTGTAAGTCTCACAATTTTTTTCAATCATCGATAGCTGAAAATAGTTACAATCAACCTTTGTGTGGTTTAGTGAAACAAATATATAAAACTGTTTATAGTGATATTGAAGAGAAGACACTTCCCAGATGCTAGGATAATGTTCCATATATAAGGTGTTTGGTGTTATTTATTTTGGATTCAAGAGAAATGCCCCAAACCAAGCCAAAAGTAGTTTCTCTTAATACATTCTGTGAATTAACTAACAAACAGGAAAAGACAAACTACAACAATTGCTTTTTCTTCATTCAGTGAAATGAGTTTGACATGGTTTCTGTGTTATTTGTAGATAACTTCCAACAAAAAGAATTGTTTGAAAGTAAATTTGTGCTCACAATAAGAGCAATCCCACATAAAGCAGGCACCAAAACTAAAATACAGATGAGAGTTCACTGAAGTGAGGCCACCAGCAATTAATGTCCAGAACACAAAACAAAAACAGTTTAAAATCAGTAAGCTGCCCAGTTTAATGAATAAATCCCCTCCAAGAAGAGTTATCATAGAGAAATGTGAATGACTAAAAAGCAGTGAGGCATTCAGCATTATTCTGATTTTAACAGTAAATGTCACAAATTTATGAACAGTCTCATGCAATTAAATTTTCCAAAACAGCAAGACCATATTAATGAAATAGCAGTTCTATATGTCATAGTTGAGTTATAAATATTAATATTTCTATAATAATTCTAATTCAAAATATGCAAATAGCTCAGTCTGTGAGAGCAGAAACTAAAACTCAAGTCTTTCAAGTCTTTTCAGTCCATATACTATACTTGGTCCAATGCAGGAAGGCGAAGAGCAGAGAAAGAGGGAGAGGGAGAGATGGTCATTAATATACTATGTGTGAAGTTCAATTGCATAGGTTTGCTTCAGATGAGTGAAAAACATGCATGCTTGACCAGGTTCTACAGGAGATGGTGTCTAGGGAGAAAGGTGGCAGAAACTGGAGGAGATTTACTTTGAAAATTGGACAAGACTAAGGCACTAATCACCTCTGCACTAACTACAGAAAAACCTTTTTTGGCAGATCTCTAGGGACTAAAAACGTTACTGTCAAAAAATGAAAGGTAACTAAACATTATTGCATGGAATTGTGAATCACGCTTTTGGTCTGATGCCTAGCTCTACTCACATCCCTTCACAGGTACTAAAGATCTTTCTGAGAAAGCTAACCAACAGAGGACTTGAATCCAGGTGTGCCAAACAAATGTCAACCACTGGCTCAACTTTCCGTATCTTAGAGGGGCCAAAGATCCTATTTTAGCCATAACCCTGTTTCAGTCCGACATTAAGTAGTAACACGGAAATGGGGGCACCTTCTGGAATGCTGGGTTTAATGCACACATTCAAGGAAGGAGCTTATACAAGCTGATGTCAAAAGCTCAGATTCAAATCCCACTTTTTATAACTATTTTTCTTTTTGAAAGAACATTAAATGCTTCAACCTTAGTTTCCCCATCCTCAGAATGAAGTTAGAAATCTCTTTAAGAACCCTAAGAATTACCATTATTTGTAAAATATTTGAAGGTCAAAGGTACCATTAAAGGTGTTTTAGGTTTTTTATAAAGTATTTTTGGAAAATGGAAATGGCTGTATTAAGTTTTGCAATAAGTTTCAGCATAAGAGGCATAAGCTCCTTACAAATATATAATTTACCTTTTGAATAGTAAGATCATGTGTTTATTAAAATACTTCTCTCAGCTATTCAATAATTTCCACAGAGATATGCCAGAAAATATCCCATGGGAATTATACTCTCAATCTAAGATAATATTTAGGCCTTGAGCAATCTAGGGTCAGTGTACGCCCATATGAAGAGTTATTTTTCCTAAAAAAGCCTTCAAAGAAATAGTATGGCTCTAATTGAGCAAAAAGAAGCAAAAATATCACATCCTCTTTTGTTACCTCTGGAAGACTTGTATCGTCAATAAAACCAAGAATATATAAATTAGACCTTTTGCTGGTGATTGGAGAATGTATCCATCTTTCGACTTCACAAAAATTGTGCTGTTAAACAAGTGCTATGAACCTCCTTTCGTCTTCTTTACTCACTTATACCAGTGACTGAGACTGTACACTGGCATACTTGAGAATCACTTATCACAAATACAACACGTTACTGAGAACCAACTGTGCTTGTGACTCTGCCAGAATATTTCTCTTCTTGAAATGCTCAGATGTCAGGTTGAGGTAATGAAGGACTCAATGCTTGAGGTAACTTTAGTCCAACAAAGAAAGTAGCAATGTCTTTTTTTTTTTAACCCCATAAAGATTTTATTGGCAAATAAACTATTCATTTTCAAGTCAAACCTTAGGATGGAAAGGATGAGACATATCCAGATTTTAGTTATTCTAAGGTCTTACAAAAATGTCCAGATAAACAGATGCCTGTGCACTTCTTAAAAATGTATCCTACACATCAACAGATTTTGTCTATCTGAAGCCTTTTATCGTGATAACTATGCACAGAATTTCATACTCTTCTCTATTAAAAGTGTAATACCCACAATTATGTCACCAGACATTCAGTTTTCTAGAGTGCACTGATGAGTAATACAGTCACTTCTCCCACTTACCTAAAGAGTTTGTTTCCTTGCTAAGACCACATCAAAACCAATGGCAGCAAGAACATCTCCTCAAGACACATTGCTTCTCCCTTCTTCTCTCCTTGCTCACATGAAAATTAAATAAAATCAATGTAGAGAGATATAGGATCCTAAATTTACTCTAACATCCAGTCACTGGTTTATGCCCTAAACTACAACTCATGAGTATAGTGCCACTGCCCAAGAGATGGATGCCAAAATGCCCGAGTTTTGTGAAGCCTAAGCAATTGCTGGCACGGTTAATTTCACTGTAAAAATAACTCCATTGAATAATACATCTATGAAACAGCTATATTTTGCATGATAATTACATTGCATCAAAAAAGAGAGAAAAGAAATCCTTGTTTTTATTATTTGAAACTACATCTTTCTGTGGCTCAGTCATTTGAGATCTGCATCCCACCATGTCACCATTTACCTCTAAGAGAAACTGATCAGGCACCAGTTGACTGCTCCTCTCATTCTCTCAATTAGGCAATTTAGATTTTCGTTTCAAATCTTCAACTGGCAGAAAGCCTGGGAGATCAGTTTAATGAAAACCTGAAATGGTGAGGGCCAGAATACCACCTCAGGATTATTCACAGTCTTTCATCATCCCTTTTGCAAGCGCACGTACAGCGTGCAACAGCATGGGATAAATTTTAAGTCTTACACCTTCAGCCTGGCAATTTTGCCGTGGCATAACAGCCAAGTTTGAAATCATCACTTACTTCCACTTTTTCTGTTATTCCTACAAGTTAATAATTACAGAGCAAAAGGTAAGCTGAGAGGAGAAATAGAAGAGGTTTTCAGTGGGAAGGATAGGCAAGAAAGCCTCAGGCTGATGCATCAGTGGGTGATGCAAGCAGACTTGGAACAAAGGTGGCCTGAAGCTTGGGTCTGCAGCTATGGCTGGGTTCACAAGTCAGGAAGTTTGTCTGGCCTCTAACCTGAGAAGAAAATTAACCTACCCTTGCCAGCTGATTTGCCTGTGGAATAAAAGTGTTCTTGGCAGGTGTATAGTTGGAAAGAATCTTCAGAGTGGAACAATTTAGATCCCCAGAGTTTGTTGCAGTCTGAATCCCAGCCCACCACTGTCATCATGCAGTGATTCCTACTCCTTGTGCCATGCTTGCCATGTAAAAAATTCTGTATTTCCAGATAACAAGCTTTTTGTGAAAGCTGTTTGGTATCCAGGTTCTCTGTTTCTCTGTGCCTTTTCTTCTATTCGAAGCAATTTGCTTTCCAGTATCTAGAGGTAAAAGCTTAATCCCCAAGGAAACATATGGTACACATTTTCAGCAAATGCAGTATGCAGTTATTTGTGAAATAGTCAGGAGTTATTTTATAAATGTCTTTCAGAAAAACAAGGTTTTTCAGCTGATCAGGATGTTTTCCTATTTAAACATTGATTTAAAACACTTGCCAAGTATATCAGGAAGCTAAGACAGAAATTTCACAGTGCACAGAAAAGCAGCTGTTTTTTCCCCCTTGAGTCCTGGCAATTTAACCAAATGTTTCTTTCAACAACAACAGCAGCAACAAGTAAGGTATACAATAACTTTGTTTCATTACAGTATAGAGCCAAATTAACATTTGCGAAAGGTCTTCAGAAGAACATGCGTGTGCACTAAGTTGGTATTTTTCCCTGTGAAGGGCATGAGAGGACATATAAATTTAATCACACATTTCACTTAAAGACCATTTTAGTATGTGAGAGGACAAAATATCCTTAGCAGCTGCTCTAAGTTTCCTAATGGATTCCCGAGCAAAACCTTTCCAACACTAGCTAAAAATCATTAAAAATATCACTGAAAAGCTTTGAACTTTGCCCTCTCAGATGAAAACCGGTTTCATGTAATGCCATGCTGTGAAATCTGAACCTAATATAAGTACATTTAAAACAAAATAGAATTCTTTCTTCTTTTATACAAAAGGTAAGCAATTTAGCTGTTCATAGCAATTAACAGCATCTTGTGCTGTAGTCTTTACAGTTACTTCAGCTGAATATCATTCAGTGTTTTTTGCAACTATCAACTTTGGAATGAAGAACCACTCCATTCAGCCACATTTATTTTTTAGTCAGATGTCTTTACCATTTTTTTTATTTCCACAAACACCTGCAGTCAGAGCATCCATTTTCTCATTATGAGCAACGACACTTGTGCAGTAAGAAAGCACTACCTTCTACAAAGCTTTTTATTATTCTTCCATTTAAAAGTTTCACTGTCAAGGAAGCGTAAAAAGTGATGTAAGTCACAGGTCACCAAATAGAAGCCACTGGGCGAAAAGAACATAATAATCCATGCTTCAAAACTAGCACTGATTATATGTGTTCAGTGGTATTTTCATCATTCAAGTCTGATTAGCAATTCAGTAATATGCACCTATGCAAGTCTAACACCCTTTTACAGCAAAGGAACATCATCTAGAGGTACAGAGACGGGACCCATCTTTCATACTTCAGAAACCCAGTTGTCTCAAGATTTTCCTTTGTCTAACTTCTCTATATGGGCAAACCTAGACTATTAGTATTACCTACTAAAATGATAGCACTGTTTAAAAGTCCTTGTAACAAAAAGTTTACTTCCCTAATCCACTTAATACAGGCAAAGCGTATGGGATATCAATAGCAAGAACTTGTGTCCAATTGCCTTGAAATGTACAAGATCTGAAGAACTTTAAAATATTTCACAGTATTCACTGTTGATGAAGACGGAGGCAGAGAAAAGCAAGCATATGGATATACAGCCCCAGCAATTTCTGAAACTCTTTTAGTTTCACTTAGGCCAACCAGACCATTTCCAGCAGAAAAGGAAGGGGTGGTTCCCAATGGTAGCCACTAGCATGATTGCATTTAGACATACACATGCAAAAAACTAACTGTTGCCTAGAAAAAAGAAAAAAATAAAAGTACCCCACACATTTTTTTTTTAATTAGTCAATTTATATTGATGTACCTGTGGGTATACTTATGAAAGATTTGAAGCGGGTGGCTTGACAGTTCATTCAGCAGCTAGACTCTGGGAAAGAGCAGCAGTGCTTGAATGTCTGCCCATAAAGAAAATTCAGCACACACAAATTTCACACACCATAACCAGCATGCACCTTCACAAAACAGAAGCAGTGTTTATGTTTACCCCATCTCCTGTGTGCTTAGAAGACGAGTGGAGGGCTGGTTAGCTGTGGGTCTTGGTGGCCTCCTGGTCTGCAGGCTCTGTCTGCACCCAGCCCTGTGAAACTACCAGCACATCTCGTGAGACACGTCTTATTTACCCTTCTGTTTGTACTTTGCTTCCAGCACTGAAAATACCTTTCCCTGAGGCCAAACAGAATCATGCACTGATAAAATCATTGCCTCTTCACTCCAAGACTGATGAACCCCCTGACTGTGAGTGTGCAAGCAGGCTGTGCTCTCCACCACACCAGCACTGAGCAAGCCAGGACCAGTGCTGGCCCGAGGAGGACTGTGAAGCCAGAGGCAGCCATCCGCTGAGCCTGGGAGTGTACTGCACAGCAAGGCTTCAGACCACTAGATAGAGAGCTGGCAGGCCTCAAAGCCCTGGCTTTCATTCCCTGCTCCCAACTGCTGCCACAGATGTCCAGACTTTATTACAGACATGAGTTTGGATGCCTGCAGGAACAGCTGGAAGTGGGAAGCAAGAGCCAGACTAATTGGCTCCAGTGCAGGACACTGCTATTCTGAAAAAGGAAGCAAGAGGAAAGAAAGAGAGCTGTCTTCAGATGCTGCAGCCACTAGTGAAACACTTAAAATCATTAAACACTTTCCTAGTTTTGCTTCCCCCTTAGAAAACTGCAATAGATGCCACAAGCCTGTGTCTAGAGGTTCTATGTGACCAGAGCTAGGGAGGTCCAATACACACGACAAAAATGTGGTCTTTTCTTGGGGAAAAATGAGACACCCTGGATTAAAAGCTGTACCAGACATTAATGCTCCCAGTGGGACAAGTGCCCTGCTGAAGTTTCAATTTCAGCCAAGAGACAATCCACAAGGTTATTTAGGAGCATGCACCATGTCTTACAGCACATTGTGAACATACAGCTATGGGAGGGTTTAGCAGATCTTTGAAGAAAACAAAACCCACAGCAGTATAGCACAAGAGTGCCCTAATTTGAGTGTTCTAATATGTGTGCGTCCAATATGGGCAAACCCAGCTACTCTAAAGGTATATCTAAATACATGTTTGGAATTTAAAAATGTTATGAAAATGCGCAAGCAGCTGACTACTTAACATGAACAGTCTAAAGACTCAGCTATACTGTAACAAGAGCAAGACGTCTGATCTGCCACACGGTACACAGACCCATCTGCTGTTATCTAGTAAAATCTCGCATGCAGAGCACTATTAACTAAATCATCAAAAATTAAGTAGCAGAAGCCATTGCCAAAATCTAAGTTGCATTCAGACTGCATGCAGGACTTGTGAGCACTTTCTAGTACCTAAGGCAGTGTGGTCCTAGGAAGAATGCCAAGATGCAGTACAAGTACATAGCACACACATTACCAAACCCCCTGTGGAAAAAAAAAAACCCAGAACAGGAGCACAGACTGAGAAACAGCTATGGTACACCCCGAGGAGGTGTCTGGCTTGGTAGAGGAGGAAAGAATATATCAGCTTGTCATTACAGAGGGAGCAGTCTGGAGATAGCCAACCAATGAATGATTTCTACAAGGACAACCAGCAGCTTATGAGGAAAAAAAGAACAAGTAACACTAAGTGTCAAGATTGGAGGATATAAGTCACAGCTTTAAGTATATCTAGGGTAGGAATGAATAAATTTGACCTGTGTACGATACAAACCTACTGAAAACCCATTTAAGACCAGAACTATCATAATTTCCTTACAATTTACTCATCATTTGCTTCCAATACAACAAATCCATTTTTTCCTGCCTACTACATTAACTACTACTGCTCCACTGTTCTCTCACCTTTACCATATGTCTCTTTGATTGGGCTATTAGATACTGTTTTTCCTCTCCAAAGTAAACAACTTCAATCTGTGATTATTTTTAAAATTCATTAAATTTTGATAATTTTGTCAGTATTTGTCTTCTGTGAGTTCTTGCACTGATTGTAACTCTCTTCCCCTACAGCTGCTTCCAAAAATTTCTGAGTCTCTTATGCATCACTTTCATTTTAATTAGACACAATGTCCAGGCAACATGCTAATATATCTTGTTTGCCATGATTAAAATTATAGTTAGAAGCACATTGAATCAACTATTCTAGTACTATAATGCATTTTCATAATAGAAAAAACAACTATTAATTTATAAACAACCACTGTATATAATAGGTCACAATTTTTCTAGTCTTCCAAGTAGACATCTTCAAAATGATTGCTCATGATTGAAACTGAAGGAATTATGGTCCCATATTTTAGTCCTAACATAATTTTTGTAGCTATGAAAGTTTAAATTCCGTACCTACTGTTTGTGAAACATTTTACAGCCTCTGACAGTCAGTTCTTGAAATTGCCTCCAGATTAAAACTAACATTTTCAAGTAACGTAAAAAGTGAATTCCAACATTTCTATGCTTTGCTGTTGAAGTAGTCACATCATTGCTTAGAATGCAAATTAGAGATGCATCATACCAGTATTGTCAGAAAACTGCACTCCTTTGACAAGGAAACTAACAAAGCAGCGCTTGGTTCTAGACTAGCATGCCTTGAGTATGGGGCTCTCAATGGAATCTTGTACCAAGTTCCTCACTGACTTGTTATAGGAAATTTAACTAATTTAAAAAGGAAAATGAAATAGTTATAGACTAGTAGTTAAAAGCAAGAAAAAAAATAATGACAGATAAATGGCATTTTCAAAGATGGGAAATAAATCAAGCCCAGCTCATCAAATATCTGTTCACCTTGCCACTTGCTTTAAAGGTTCATTCTGATTTTTTCTTTGAAGAACCTGGATAACATGGAAGAGGAGTCCATTTTGAAAGAGTTAGTCTGTGAGAGTTAGTCTTAGTACCATGGGAAGCAGAAGAATAAAGTAAGCAGGATAAGGTCAACACATTAACATTTACATGAATTCAGATCCCATATAGCTTTAATCCTCTTCAGTGACAGGCAAACCATCAGAGAGGAGGAAATGAGACTTCAATATTAATTCAAAATGCCTGGTTTAACCTTTAGGAAATAATTCAATTTTCTCCTTCTTTCTCTTTCCTGTTCTCCTTTCCATGCACCACAAAGGCACTTTTCTGTTTCTTCAAAATTAACTATGTCTTTTTCAAGCTTTCATTTAAATTTGGAGAAACTGCCCATGCACACTTTATGAGACCTAAAGTACACATGTGGGACTTAAACTCCTTTCAAACTCTTTGTGCCTCATTCCTGTAGACTTAACTGAACCAACAAAGAAGATTGAGTCAGGATTAGCTTCTAGTCACCCAAAATACCAGCAGACAAATGTTAGCAGTCACTGCCTGGGAGTTTCAGGTGAACTTTTCTGTAACAAATCACCCAAAAAGAGACAAACAGGCCTAAAGTTACAATGAAGGGCACTCACCAATTATTTTAGACAGAGTAAAGAATTGTTCCGATAGCAGAAAGCAAAGCAGGGGAGTGGAGAAGGGAGCAGTGTGAGAGAATCCCAAATCTTAAGTAAATAGAACTTAAAAATATTTTAAAACAGTGAGAAGACTAAAGCTTTAGAAAGTGGGGGTTTTTTGCATGGTTCCATGGGGCTATGTAGTGCAATAATTGTTCTTTCTACTGGGATCTTTCACATTTCCCCAGGAAGGTGAACTGCAGCTTGCAGTGTCTAGAAAACTGCAGCTGGGAGAAGGATCAGTTTAAGCAAATCTGGCTGTCCTAGACCAGCAGAATCAAAATGAGATAACATAGTGTCTTTGTGTCAGGCAGGACATTAAAGAGGGTAAAACATAGTGCCCCAAAGAAGTGAACACACTCAGACCCAGACCCAAAAGGATAGAAGCCAGCTTGTTTTGCTGCTGACTTTGCTGTAAAGATTGAAATTTTCCTTATAGTGATAACTTATTTCTAACCACTTCAGCATAAGTTCTTCTTCTTTCTGAAAAAGTTTTCTGTTTACCTTCATGTAGGTTAGTGTGAAAGTGTGTATTCATCTGCATCACTCTCATAAACAAATCTTAATGGCCTCAAAACGGCAGAACTTTTGTTAAAGACAAGCATCTGTCATTTCTCTGTTGATAAGGCACTGCAATAGTACATATACACAAAAATAAGGATAGTCAGTCCCCACATAGGATGAGACATGGGAATATTACCGAAGTTAAAGAGTTGCAGGAGAAGTGTTCTCATACTCCACGTAATGTGGAATGTCATGTGAATCACGACTGAAGAGATGTTTCTTAAACTCAAAGGCGCATGCCAAAAAACAAAAACCAATCACAGATTCCATTTCTTGATGAATAGATAAAAGTTTATGTTTATTCCACTTAATTTCTATTTAAAAAAAAAAAAAGGAAAAAAACCAAAAGCCCAAAGCAAAGCAATCTTTCTTATTTTAATTTCTTCCATCCTCACTATGGTCAAAAAAGTTCCATCCTTTTCATTTCTTGTCTGGCACTGACTCCATTTTAAATACAACCCAGTAGAGTACTCAGTTGCCAAATTGCTGCATTTTTAAACATTCTAAATAGGACATTAGTTCTTAGCATGAATGTTTTGAAATCTGATCAACAAGCCGTTTCTCAATACATTAGGCAAAGCAAGCAAAATTAGGCTGTTTTATGTCAGGTACTTAGCACAAATCCCTTAATAATGTGTTTGAGTGCAGAAACCATTAATAAATGCATAATTCCCTAAGACAGGCTTGATTAATTAAGTCATATGTGTATCCTTCTAATTAAAAAAAGAACATTAGGCAGATGAGTGGAATTTCTGAGTACAAAATTCAAAGGCTGTTTTGCTTTTATTTGAACAATGAAAGAAAAGCTGCTTGTTAATATAGCTGCCAAAAAACCAGCAAGAGTGCTGACACAAACCCCCCAAACTCTGACTTGTTCAAAACAGCTAAGTATTTACTCCCTCATTTGTAGTCCAATTTTTAATCAGGTAGCTGCTCGATTAATCCAGGCAGTTCAAATTACAAAGGCAGCTGGTGCTAATATATACATAACTAGATGATATGTTGGTTGCATTTCTTCCAGTATATTGTTTAAAACCAAAGACTCACAGGTTTTCAAACTCTCAGGGAAAACTATTTTACGAGAAAATAACAGTCTAATGGCTGACCCCATACTCTTCCCAAGCATGCACTTTACTGTAGTGTGGACTGCAAATTTTGGTATGATACCATAGTTTGCAGCAACACTGAAGCAATAGCTATTTTCAAATCCATAGTTTTCTTGTAAAACAATTAGCTTTTTGAGGTTCCTGCTAAAACAAGTAAACAAAACCAGAAAGAGCAGAAAACATAATGTTATGAGACATAACAGGAACATTAAAAATTCTGCTAAGCTAACAGATACTGTTAAGCATAACAATTTTGCCAAGGTGATTTTTGAGGATAAGTAGGATTGATAACAGTCAGCACAATTTGGTATAATAATGCTACTAAGCCCAATATGAGCCCAGTACTGTAAAATTTTAGTCTTAGAAACACGAACTTGTTGAAGATAAATGGTTAAATTTAGTGGCTCGTAGGTGGGCAAACCTGGTACCTGTCAGGCACAGACAACAGACCAATCTGCAGGATTAATCCCTGCTGGGGAAAGGACTCTACTGCTTTGAGTAAGGGGTTTGAACTGTATGAACTTCAGAGATCATTCTGTGACACTGGCCCTTGAAGCACTGACCTACTTACAAGAACAAAATGTCCTGTGGCTGTTTAATTTACAGGGAAGTGCTTTGATTTTGATGAGAAAACAACCAGGTGTCTGAAAGCAAGAGGGGAAACAGTAGGCAAAAATGACTAAGGAGCAGACACTGATAGATTTGATATAGATTTGACAAAATACATTGCATCCATGGGACAGGATGGAGAGAGGAAAGCAGAAACAAGGGTGTAGAAGCGATTTGAGTAAGATTTATGGGCATCCCAAGAAATATTATTTGGACCTAACAGAGCTGGCAAAGGGCTTGAATCTCATGGCCTGAAAGAAGCTAAAGTCAGATCCAGTTAAAAAGCCACTGAATTGGTTTCTCCAAAAGCAACCAATGATTCAAAGGGATTAAGTGTTTTAATTCTTCAGCTGCTATATCCTAAACTATCCACATAAGCAACGTTCCCAAATAAAAAGCAAAGCAGCTCAGCATAAAACCAGCCAGAAGGCTGCTGTATGTAGTCCTAATTGGTTGGTGCAGCTAGATTTCCAGTCTAGGCCTTATGTCTAGGCGATAACATAATTCGCAACAAGAGTGACAAGACTGAAATAAGGCCCACCATGACTGCTAGTTTTACCCCTGTGTCTTCCTCTAAAAGAAAGTTGGCTTTCAGGCCAACTTTCTTTTTTCAGGCCAAAAGTTGGCTACAGCAACTGAGAGAGTGGCTGAAGCTTAGACAGACAGGCTGAGTCTGCAGCTATGAAGAAGACAGTACATTACTGCCACACAAGGAGTACAAGATGACTTACTCTGTTGGACGTTTATAAGAGGTTACATAAGGGCACAGTTGTTGCGCAATCTGGAGTATGACTTTGAATTAAGCAGGAATCCACTATATTAGACAAGTAAGAACTGCATACAGCTCATCATGGGAGTTCCAAATCCCTGAGTTGCAAGTCTGAGGTCTCCACACAGAGAGACATGCTTAAGTACTTCTATCCAAAAAGCATACAGCACCGCACTCACCCGTGTCTGCTTTTGCCATAACATATATTCAGGCACCTACCAGAGTTCTGCTTAGTATACTGATACAAGGCTACCACTCTTTAAAAATCCAGTAAAGAAGACTTAAACCAACAAAACCTTCAACATAAGACAACAAATCCTTTACTAAAAGGTTGGAGAATTACAGGGAAATCTACAGATACAAGATGCTGGAAATGAGCAAAAAGAATATGTACAGCAAAAGGTTGGAAAATGCTTAAATCAGGAGGGAGTGTTGCTACAAGAATCAGACTTGAAAGCAGCTTGCCTATTGACATGGTCAATAAATATGACAGAGAAAACAAACACAATTAATCTAGATGTAAGTGTTTAATAGCAACTCCAGTTAAAAAACAGGCCCCAGCTTGGCCTCAGTTGGATCAAGGCAAAGAAAATAAAGTTTCCGTATTCTAGACAGGTTTGAGTTTAATGGAATTAGTTTTTGGCGTGGGAGGAAGTAACATCTATCCTACTAATCAGCCACCTTTTCCACCATTTTTTTTAACACAACTCAAGCTCTCAGTGCCTTCCTGAACTGTAATTAAATCCATGCACTAATTTCTTCCTGTGAGAAAACTCTCTTCTTTCTAATGTTTTGATGCAAGCCTATGTCTCCTGTTGTCCTAATCCTCCAGATCATTCCTGTGCTATCCACCATCTCCCATGCCCTTTGTCTGCTGCCCTCCTAGAAGATTTGCCAAGCTTAGTACACTCTTAGGAAGTTACAGCCTCTGTCATCTCCCACTCACCAAATTCTTCCTTTCCCCCCTCTTTCTACTGTTCCACCTGTAGCCTTGTCAAAAGCCTATGCATTTTGATTTGGGTTGTGGTGTTTTGATTGTTTGTTTCTGTCTTTTGAGGAAAAACCCCAACACAATTTTCAGTTATGCTGCATACTGTACATGTGAAAATGAGAACTAGAATGGTCTGGAACCACACAGTTTGCAGTTTGCAGACTGATGAGGTTATTCCTGATTTAGGTGATCTCAGAATGGGAAGTCATGCTGATTTACAAACAGAAATCAAAATCAGACCTTACTCTGCAGACACGCATTGAGAAATCTCCAATAGGTGGATTTTTGTCAAAACTGTTCGTTTTCTGCTATTTCATGTCCTTGGCTCCTGGCTGACAACATATTAGAGTGCAAGTCTATTCCCTGAAGACCAGCATATTATCACAGTTTATCTTTCCTTGGGAGTCAGATCAGATTAAGATCCAGGTCCACGTGATCTAATCTTCTAAGGTCAAACATCACATCACATCACACTAATAATAAAATCATTTCTAAAAAAATTGTTGAAATACAGAAGTTGTCCTCTCTATCAAAAACCTTCTTCCCTTCATTGTTTCTCTTACTGTCTCCTGGATCAAAAAGCTAAGAAACTTCGACAATTTGAGAACGTATATTACAAGTAAGCACTCATTTTTCCTCTCTCTTTTGTTGGTTTTTTTTTTAATTTTTAGGCAGTTTTTTGGTTGGTTGTTCCTTTTTACAATATCTCTACTTTGTAGAAAATGCATACAGTCCAAGTACATACTCCAGGACACCAAAATTACTCATTTTCACTTTCCCTATATACATAAACCTTTCCTATATATGTAAACCAGTATTTAGACTGGGTGTGCTGACATGCTTCAAAAAACAAGGGAAAAAATAATTGTCAGTTTTCAGATTTACTTAGAAGAGCATCTCTTTCCTTGCAAGACCTCATTCTGGTGAATATCAGGGACAGACAACGGAGCATGGACATCCAGACACAAGTTTCCTCAACGATTACATTTTCTTCTCTTGTACACAATCCCAGTGTTATTAAATGTTTGCAGACCATTCACTGCAGGAGACAAGGGCACAGCCAATTCAGACCGAAGCCTGGAACAGGGATAAACACTGAAATTCTGCAACTCACCTAACAGCCAAGGGTCTGGAGCCAGGGCCAGAATACAAGCCAAGGCTGAAACGAAAGACAGGAACCAAACAAGCTGCCAAGAGGCAGGACCCAGAGCCAGGATATGATCCAAGGGTTGTGAGCCAGAGCCAAGATACAAATCAAAGGTCAGGAACAGATGCCAGGGACTCGGATCAACAACAGGCTTCAACCGTTCAACAGCTGAAGAGAAAATACAGGCACCACTTTAACACCCAGCAACTAACTACATGGGATGGCCACACATATGACTGTGCTTCTGAAAAGCATCAGTCCTCTCTCACCCAACAATCTGTAACAGGCTCCAGCTAGCACTGAGCTCAGGTCAAAGCCAGCAGTCCAGTCTCAAATAATTGCAAACTATTCATCACAACAAAGCAATGAGGTACGAGCTAAGGTCTGAAAGGGGCATCACAGTTTCCTTGCCCCCACAGAACTGAATCAGACTGATAACATGGTTCATTACACACATGCACGTGGTGCTGTATCCTTGTGTCTTTGGCAGTGTGAGCGAGAGCATCCACTACTGTCAGCATGCAACAGGAAATGGGACGCTTAGATCACTGGAGATCGGAGCACAGAAAAGTTACAAGTACAAGACCTACTTTTGAGGATAGTTTTATCAGCAAGCTTGTTGCTATAAAAAAATTTATTCCAATAAAGTCAGATGGAAATCTGGACCTTTTTTCAATCATCAGTCTGTCATACTTGCTCAGACAAAATTTGGGAAAAAAGACAATGAGTAAATACATCCTTTTTGCACAGACACAGACAACCACAGCATCATAATTAATTCACTTTCTCTATAAAGTCTGAAAAGTCTTAAATGAGAATTAGAAGTTTCAGAAATCAAAGCAGGAGAACAGCATGAAATACCTTATCACAATCTTTGGCTAACTGGAGGAAAAGAAAACCAGTAATTGCATGCAAGCTGTAGATGTAACAAGAGGGCTTATCTAACCAGTAAGCTAATAAGCCCAAGTGGTGGAGGAATGAACTAAGACAGATAATCAGAGCCCATTGCGCTGATGCATCCAAACCTCATTCAATTAGCATTAGAAACGTTGATAAAAAAGTGTTGTCTAATTTGCCCTGATTAGATACCTGGCATTTCCCCAAACTTCATCCTCTCTGTATCACGTTTGAAACAAGTTTTAATGAAATACATATATTCCTTTAAATTAGCCTTCAATATTTATTTTTCCAGATGCAAAATTACAGGCTTTGTAGCAAGAAACAAGTTGTACATTATCAGCATACAAAATCATCAAGAGTCATGGTCTTCACACTCTTCCATATTTGTGCTGACCCCTGGGTCAATGTCAGGTCAATGACTGCTTATGAAAGCAAAAGGCAACGCTTTTCACTCCATTTTCTTTACAAATAGTTTGCAAATGCATGACAAGGTGAATAAAGTTTGGTTTACAGCTTATAGTAGTTTCCATAGTAGCTCCTTAGGCAGGAGGGTGAGCCATAGGTTTGTGCACAATATTATTCTTAAAAAGGTAGCATAAGGAAAAAGAAAGTAGAATGATACATGTTTTGAAGTATGTTAGAAAATTCAATTGATAGGACATATCAATCCAAACCTCTCAAATAATGGCTGTTTCTCTTGTCTGCTTAAAAACCCAAAACATAATTCTCAGACTTCAGAACATTTAAAGCTTTAGGCTTTCATGTGGCTGTTGTCACTAGAAAATCAGGGCATACTCTAAGAGAAGTTTCCTCAGTGAAAGAGGCTGTGAGATGATTGCAGAGAGGTTTCCAGCTAAAATGTGGGGGGTGGGGAACAGAGGGGAAAGATCCATCTCTTCTTTAATTTTTTTTTTTGTGAGACCATGCTGAGGAGATGGATGTAATTCTTCTCATCAGTGAAGTGAAACTGCTCAGATACCATTACTGAAGCCCCTTTCTCTCCTATCCTTGGAGGTCTATATCTTTCTAGTAAAATACTGAAAAATATCTACTATCAGGAGTGGTAATATCAAAAATGATCAAGCATTTGTTGCATAGGTGTCAAGCATCTCCTGAACAGCACTGTTAAAATTTTATATGGGATTTTTTTTTCAGACTAAAGAAATATCTAAGTGTTGATAGGGACAAGTCCTGTGGAGTGCTAATACACTTTAGAACAGCTAGAAAGGATTTACTTAGGCCACCCATAAAGCGAAAAAGACTAAAAGTAGCTTTTAGCTTGTCATTTAGCCTGAGGTCTAAAAATACTTTGTGACAAGGTTATGACACATGTCCTACAAGTAGAAGCTCACTTCTCTACAGGGGAAGTAACTGGCTGCTATTAAAGCTGGATGGCTTGTTAACAACACAGGTGCCCCTGTAATTTCACAGCTGCCTGGAGGGTTCATCAGGTATCTCTTCATTTAAACATCAGCAAGTGCCTGGAGGCAAAACCATATGGGATGAAAAGAGCTCTCCAGTAATTTCTTACTTGTAAATCCTACTAATTTATGACCCTGTGTTAATTCCTCGAGCCCTTGAAGAACTATTACATAAATCTTTTTAACTGCATTATCATCTCTTGCACACAAATCATAATTTATTCTAAGGACTTCAAAGGTCATCAGTTATCCTGGCTGCAGCTCCAGCCTGACATGGCAGTCCATTAAAAACAGAGAGACTTTTACCAACAAAGTTTTTCACTTCAAATTGCCAGATGACTGAAACTGTTAAGAGGTCACTTTCAGACAAATAGTCATCATATTTTTATCATCTTTAAAATCCTCTGTTAAATTCTGCAGTCTATTAAGACACCAGCCATCTTTCCCATGGCCTCTATTATTCAAGAATTATTCAACACCATCATTATGATATGTAAATGTATATTTGACCTTGATGAGTTCCATCTTCAGTATTATCCCAAACAAACTCTTAGAATGGAGCACACATCAGGGAATAAGCTTCTGCTTTGTAAATATATTCAGAAGAAAGGCACCCTTTTCAAAGTATTGCAAGCAATATTTCTTTGGTGTTAAAAGATCTTCCTGCTTCACATCTGTTTATACCCCTCGTTTGAATATGGTCTCTGTATCAGAAGGGTAAAACATCTGTAAAAATATTTTGCGTGTTTATCATACAAAGTCCAAAAAACAACTCCAGAGGAACTAGAAAAATGTAACAATAAAAAAAAAAAACCCAAACAACAACAACAACAACAACCACCAACAAAAAAACCCAAAAACAAGGCAACAAAAAAACCCCCAACAAATCAAAAAGGCTTGAAAGCAAATCAAACAAAGAGGGATTTACCAAATGGAAAAGGCAGCTGTAATGGCTGAACTATTTTTATCAGTATTCTAACAAATAACACCTCCTGTGCTTTAAATATTTAATATGAAATCCATGGATTTATATAGCTTACAAAATGCCAGAGGCTTATTATCTTTACAGATTGCATGACAGGAATATTCATATAATTTGATTCCACTTTTTAAGACAACAGGAATTCCTCCAGGTGCTAATGGTAGATAACTTGTGTGCTGCTTCAATAATCTACTAATTATAGAATCCCTCAGGTAGAACAATGCCATTAATCTGATTAAATTATTTATATTTCTGGAAAGCAAAATCTTATTAGGTCCTTGGCATTTGACTGTGTATATTACGCAGCTGTGTTTGCAGTTTATGCTCTGGAGGAAAAAGATCTATATTTTACCTAACCATCAACATCGCTGGAAAAGGACCAGAGTCTCTTATACCCTAACACTGCTGTTCATAAATTCCAGGGCATACCCTGCATTGCACAGGTTGTCCATTTAGAGCACTATAACACTTCCGAGAATGAAGGTTTGTTGTAGGCATTTATTAGGCACCTTGTCTTCAGCAATATAACAACAGACATGGATGGATTCTCATCCACCCTCTACACGGTAAGCATATTAACACTAGTGAAATTATCAGACACTCTAATGTAAGATCAGAATCAAACCAACTGCCAGAATTAAAGTGAGGGTTTTAGTTTTCTACTAAATATAGCAGGACCAACAAAAGCAACATATGTTTGCAGAAAGCACAGTCTGATCCCACTTCAGTAGCTTGGATTTTAAAACAGGAAGGTGTGTAGGGGATTGAGAGCTGGTATTAACTGGTAACTTAGCACATAATAATGACACTAAAACTAGATTCATTTTAAGTTAGGGAAAACAGAAATTTTGATTAGTTTTTGCAGCAGATAAGATACTTTCTCCAGTGAGCATTATCACATCACATGGGATAGATAATGTGTTTTTTTATACAGAAGCAAAAAATTCCACTGTCATCTCTGTACACCATTGTGCAGTATATCTAACTTCCATTCTACCATGTGCCTCCATTTGAAACTTATCTTCCTATATTTGCATGACAATTAGACAAGTGTAACTAACATAAATATGTTCCCATAGCAAAGAAATAAAAATAACAGTAGATTTTTAGTAATTTAAATATTAATATATTTAGAGATTTCTTAAGGATGTGATTTGGTGTTGCACCTGTTTCAGCTGCTATATCAGACAACTTACACGTACAATAATTTACTGAATAATATAAAGCTGTCTCAGTAGGTCATTATTCTGCTAACATTTATTTACAGTCAACATAAATTCACATCCATTTACAGCTGCAGACAGGCTTAAATGTTAGCAGTATCCCTTCAAGCAAAAGATTGCTGTGCTGCTTTTATGAAAAACATCAACTCATGATCATTTATCTTCTTGCCCTTCTAAACTTCTAGAATATTTAAGTACAAAATAAACTGTATAGAAAAAGTTGAGAATACCAGTGTCACATTTGGTGCCTATTAAATATATGATCTAACAATTCCTTCTTGCTTTAAAAATATATGAACTTTTCCATTTCAGATTTTGCCAAGAAATTCTGTTTTGATATTGGAAATAACTTATACAGTATATACTGTATGTAGGCAGTCACCCTAAATATTATAAAGCATTATTATAAAACATTGCAAGTCCTAACATTATCAAATAAAGTGGAGGTTTTTCTTCCTTTATATGAATTACCAAGGATTCCTGCCAGGGCATTACTGCCCATCTATCAAATGTCTAAAAAGGGATTAGAAGGAGCAGCTTCACATATTCAGCTGACTCTTCCAGCAAAAAATAGTTTCAGTTTGTGAATCATCTCACTTTCTGGCAACGATAACCCAAAAAAAAAGCGGTAACATATTTCACCTCTGTACTACGCAAATCTGGTCCTATAAAATGTAGGATGTTCATCACAGTGAAAGTGAGAAAGAAGAGTCCTCTTCACCCTTCTATAGCAGCTCCTGCAATGTGTCATAGCAAAATGTCTCCTTGCATAAAACACAATCTTTCTCTCGGGCCAAATTCTGTCCTAGTTGATCTGGCACAGTACAACTGAAATTAAATAACCATCAACCATTTGTACCATAAGAAAATTCAGTGCTCTTTTTATCAACAGGTTTCTAATGTGACTCTTGAGAACAGACTTTCTCAGGGGAAGCTGGTTTGCATGGCACAGATCTGAATGACAGCACATGGCTGCTGATTATCACCATGTTGGTAGACTTCCTTAAAGTCTCTTAAGTGACATAAATGCCCATTTTTTCAGACACGTCCACTTGAGTGATTGCCAGAGGAAATTTACAAGCCATCCTGAAGAACGCTAAAGTGATGAGTCTTCCATCTGCCTTAAATCACAGGGGTATTAAGTATGTTCCCACAATCAATTCACTGCTCAGTTGGACAACATGCTCAAGGTTTGATGCTTTCTCATGCTTAAGAAAGTCCTCTGCAAAGAATGAGATACATAGATACAAGCACACTTTTTTTGTGACTGTTCTCACTGTTCCTCAGGCCAAGAAGGTCTGATTCATGTTTGCTAGATAGGGCATGCGTCTGCTAAACAGCCAAGTTAATAGAGAAGAGAAAAAGCATGCAAATCACCTTCAAGTTTAAAGACCTCATTTTCTCCTTCTGTACAGGTACTGTGGTATCACAAGGCATTATTCAGCATATATAATGTTTCTGCGAAGTCTGCGATATGGAGTGATAAAAATCCAAGTGGGTGGAAAAACAAGATTACTCAATGCTGAATGAGCAGTAAAGGCCTGTTAAAAGCTCTCTGCTGAAGGATTTTAGAGTTTGCTCTAGCAGATACTCTTACTTGTTTTCCTAGGTCCACTAGCCATCAAATCCCAAAACAATGATTTTTTTTCACCTCTAAGATGTTATATCGCACATCAGAAGACAAATCCAGATTCAGAAGGCACTAAAACCAGCACTGGTTCCTATATCTGTTAGTGGGAAGGAGAAGATTATAAGAAATGACAGAATCAGCTGTAGGTAATGCTGCCATGTTATTCATAGTTCTCAGTGCAAAAAGGTTTTTGGCTTAAGCTATCATGTCTTCTCATCTAATGTGAATAGCTCTCTTTCAGTGTTTTGTAGGAAAGATAATGAACTTCACCAGGAAGATAAGTGCAAGAACTCTGTTATTTCAAAAAAATTCTAAGGCTCCACTTACAAAATTAAATTTGCTTTTGCCCTACACAAAGGACCATTTCTACTTACCCTCAAAAAATAGAAAACTAGTAATAGAAATTTTTAAAGATTTAATTTGTTCATAATATTCTTTTTCTTTCACTACAGTTTAAATAGGTCCTAAGTTCTCTTGCAGGTGTACTCTATTACTGAAAGTTAAACTTCAAAAAGCAGAGCAACAGTTGTTCTCACCTGAATGCAAATAGAAATACTAATAGAGTGAGCCTAGGGTACAAAAAACTGAGGGAATGCAAGACAGAATTCCATAAGAGATGACTAACAGATAATCTATTGTAAACTGCAGAAACTTCTCTGGCTCCGGTACACTACAACAGCTTGCACAGCTAAGAGTTCTCCTGTGATGAGAGACGGGAAAGAGGGATCAGACAGAACAAGGTGTCACAATGTCTTGTCAAAACTGGATTTCAGGTGTTAACCTTTAGTGAGAGATCTTTGATATTCAGGCTATCGAAGATGTTAGTTCAGTGGTCGTGACTAGAGAGGTGGACAATCAAAAACATCTGTAAGGCCAGAAATATCCTATTTACAGTATTAAATATCTACTCACAATGGGTATTACAGTTGCACTGTTTGTAGGAGGATAAAGGTTGCTATTTTTCTTTTTTTCTATATCACTATGTACTTGACTATGGTTTCGTGGTTGCCATTATTTTTTGGCAGATTAAATAATTGTGTGATTAAATGAAGAATATATAGAGCTGTGAATTTTTTAAAATAACTGTTCTTGCAACATCAGCGACATGTACACAATTCTTTAATTACTCATTAAAAATAACAACCGCAGGTACAAAATCATTCAGATTTTAGTCACTGAAAAAAATATGAAATCTGGTTCTTAGAATATAAATATGGTCAGGTAAGTCTGGTGCCTCCAGCAAAATCACACCTGATGTCCTTTATAGGATTTACAACAAATACCAGGAAGAGTGAAGCAATGCATTAGATGTCTGACTGTTCTTTTTGCCTCTATCATTCTTAAGTCTTCTTTTCCATCCAGTAAAACAATGATATCAGCATCACTCAGATGCACTCTTGGCTTTGTGTGGGTTTTTTAATCCATAATGAATATTGTCCCTCCGTCTACTTAATTCTCCTGATTAAACTGGTGAAATTCAGTAAAAAAACAAATACTGGTAGTCCTAACTGAAGAAAGCTGTCATCCCAGATACCTATAGCCCATTACCTAAGAATCCACCAGATTATAAATTCAATGACCATTTACAACAAAATCTCTATATCACAGAAATACAGACTCATGTAATTCAGAGACAATACATCACAATATAAATTGTAAGTGTATGTAGATATTTATGTATCTAAATTGTGTATGGTGGGTAAGATAGGGGCACTTAATTTAGTTCTAAAAACTCATCTCAAATGTGTATTTTCTTTGCTTGGTTTAGTCCTCATATGTTAGCTGAATGCAATGGTTTTTAGGTTTTGGGAAAAGAGGGACTAGTCAGCCACATCTGCCAAAAGAAAAGGATAATCCTATAGCAGTAGGAATGTGGACTATGTAGATTCTTATCACTTTTTCTATCTCTAGTTTTCATGGTTGGATGATCAACTATTTATAAATATTGTCTTTTCTCAGAATGCCCTCAGCAACATGTAAATATAATTTCAATGTTATAATTCATTCTTGGTGCTTCGGATGATTCAGCAATTCTCCAAGACCCAACCCTTCTTGTGTCACTCAGAAATATCCACCAGTACATGTATACAACATTTTTCAGGTTAGAAAAACCGTTTAAGATTGTCATGTTCAACCATTACACCAGCACTACCAAGTCCACCACAAAACCATGTCCCTAAGCACCATGTCTATATGTCTTTGAAATACCTCCAGGGATGGTGACTCAGCCACCCACCCGGGCAGCCTGTTCCATTGCTTGATAACCCTTTCTGTGAAGGGATTTTTCCTGATACCCAATTTAAAACTTCCCTGGGGCAACTTGGGGCCATTATCTCTCATCTAGTTGCTTCCTACTTGGGAGTAGAGACCAGCCCCCACCTCACTACACCCTCCTTTCAGGCAGTTTTAGAGAGTGGTAAGGTCTCCTGTCAGTCTCCTTTTGTCCAGGCTAAACAATAACAGCCCCCTCAGCCACTCCTCACAGGGCTTGTGCACCTGACCCTTCACCAGCTCGGTTTCTCTGCTTTGAACACACTTCAGCACCTCAATGTCTTTCTTGTCATGAGGGGCTCTAAACTGGACACATGATTCAAGGTGTGGCCTCACCAGTGCTGAGTACAGAGTGACAATCCCTTCCCTAATTCTGCTAGCCACATAATTTTTAATACAAGCCAGGATGCCACTGACCTTCTTGGCCAACTGGGCACAGAATGTTCAACTGCTGTCAACAAGCAGCACCAGGTCCTTTTCCCCCGGGCAGCTTTCCAACCACTCTGCCCCCAGCCTGTGGCACTGCGTGGGGCTGTTGTGACTCAAGTGCGGGATCCCACACGTGCCTTGTTGAACCTCATACTGTCCAGACCCCTGTGCAGGGCTTTCCTACACTACAGCAGATCAACACTCCCACCCAACTTAATGTCATCTGCAAGCTGACTGAAGGAACACTCATCCAGGTTGTTGATAAAGATATTAAACAGAACTGGCCTCAACACTGAGCTCTGGGGAACCCGACTGGTGACTGGCTGTCAGCAGGATGCGGCACCATTCACCAACCCTCTGTGGGCCAGGTCATCCAGCCAGTTTTTAACTTGGTGAAGAGTGTGCTGGTCTAAGCCATGAGCAGACAGTTTCTCCAGGAGTATGCTATGGAAAACTGCATCGAAGACTTTACTGAAGTCCATGTAGACACATCTACAGCCTTTCCCTCATCTACTGAGCAAGTCACATGGTCATAGAAGATCAGGCTGGTCAAGCAGGACCTGCCTTTCACAAGGCCCTGCTGGTGGGGCCTGAGCCCCTGGTTGTCCTGTATGTGATGCATGATGACACTCAGCGTGATCTGCTCCACCACCTTCTCCAGCACTGACAGACTAACAGGCCTGTAGTTCCCTGGATCCTCCTTCTGGCCCTTCTTGTAGATGTGGGTAACACTGGCCAAGCTCCAGTCAAACTGGGACCTCCCTGTATAACTGGGACTGCTGATAAATGATGGAGCATGGCTCAGTGAGCACTTTTACCAGCTCCCTTAGTACCCCTCAGGTGGATCTATTCCAGCCCCATAGATTTGGGAGAGTATAAATGGGCAAGTAGGTTCCTGTCCATTTCCTCCCGGATTATGGGGCCTTCATTTTGCTCCCCATCCCTGTCTTCCAGCTCAGGGGGCTGGGTACCCTAACTATTTCAGACTGAGGCAAAGAAAGCATTACAAGACTCAGCCTTTTCCCCACCTGTAGTCACTGCATTGGCATGGTATTTCTACATGGCATCCTGTAAAAGCTGACCACCCTGTGCTACAACCAATACAAACAATACAAACACAAAGACTACACCTCACCACATGAATTATTTTCTAGTACTTCAACTGAAGTGAAGAAGCATAAATAAGGATAGCAAAAGAAGCTCAGATAAGAAGTGAGGTTTAATTCTCTGACATTAACAGTCCCCAAGGGTGCATTATCACCACTTAAAATAAGTGTAATTAATTCTAATTCTAATCCTGCTCAGAATTTGCATATCAGGGACAGGCCTAAATCTTCTCTAAAAAATGTAACATGCCATATATCTGTTGGTCCCTTTATGCCTACGTCATCACACTTATGTGCATTATTTTTCAGGAGTATCTGCACTGTTTGAGACCATTTCTGAATGAAGACTGTATGGTAGGTCTAGTTCAGAAATTTCAGATTAATTGTCTGCTCCATAAATCACCAAAAGACCTAAAAGTTATCTTGCCACTTATTAAAACTGATGGCCATTTCTGAACGCTTCTCAATATCCACCCAAAGGCCTGGAGCATGGAGGTCCCAGCCTTAAGACCCCCTGAATTCTCAGTGAATCTACTGACCAAAACCACCAATGAGCCAACTTGGAGATTGCACGGCTGCTCTGCACAGCCTGCAGTGGCCAAGGACATCCCTTACCACTTGCCACAGATCAAGAGGTCCATGTAAACTGTCCAGGCAGGATCACATACATTTTATGACTCCACAGAACTGAAGGTATGCAAAAACTGTGGTCAAGAGACAATTTAGAAGTTAGGTGCTCTCACTCCATTTCATACAGGATTTTCTGAAGTAAAGCCACCAGCTGTTTTCTAAGTGTTGTGGTTTAAAAGACAGGTGTCTGCCAAGGAAGGTGGGAACCCTCCCGGAATGGAAAAATACGATACCCTTCCCTCCAAATTATTGTAACTTCGGAATTACAGGGCTTTCAGGCAAAGATATGGGAAAAGGAATAACAGTTCTTTACTAGAATATATATAACAAGGCAGACAAACACCAATAACTCTGTCGGTAACACCGAACAGGACCAGACCCCAGTGACCCCTTCCCGGCTGCCAGGCCCTGTCCCCGTCGGTGCAGTGGCGCTCACGGCCGGCAGGGGGCGCTGGCGGCTCCCGCTGGGCAGGGCGGGTGCGATGGTTCCCCCGCGCCTGCAGGGGGCGCTGTGGGCCGAGCTCGGCCGCCTCTCTCCAGACGGTAGTGGCGGCTGGGGCGAGGGGAGAGAGGGACGATGGCTCAGCTTGCAAAGCTCGCAGGGAGCAGCCGGTGTCAGTGCCACTCAGGATGGCGAGCTGGACTGTAGCAGGAACCTCGGAGCAGAGGTCTGGAACAGCAGAGGCGAGCAGACCCGGGGGCAGCAAATCAAAGTGTAGCAATAACCCTGGTGCAGCTGCAGGAGCAGCGGGATGGGTGGACCCCCAGTGGTAGCCGAAACCTCGGAGCAGCGTCAGGAAACCACGGGGGCCGGACGCAAGGGGCATCAAGCTGAAGTGTAGCAAAAGGCCACGTAGCAGTGGCAGGAGACAGCGGGGGCAGGCAGATCTCATCGGATCTGGTCTCAGAATGGACCTCCGCGGCACTCACTGGCAACTGGCAGCAAGGGTGAAGGCAGGCAGGTCCAATAAAGCAGTGGTTGATGTCACCAGCTGGTAGAAATGGGAAAAAAAAATAAACAGACCCCAGGAGAAAACCACAACGCAGCCTCATCAAGGAAAAGACAGGCGCCTGCTTCCCACACCACACGTGGCTGCGATTGTGGAGAGCAGAAAGGGCTAAGGCCAGCCCCTGACCCCCAGCCAAGTCCCGGACCTCTCGCAGTATCACTGCACTTCCCAAGACAAACCTCCCAGCCAGAGAGCTCTCTCCCCAGCTGAGAGACTGCCACAACTGCACCCCTTTACCCCTCCTCATCCAGGGCCATCGAAGTGGAATTTGAAGACACCCAGCCATGGTTTTTGTCTCTTAAATACTGTCTGTTCATCATCTCCAGGGCAACAAATGGGAAGAAAATTCTCTGAGAAAAAGAAAAAAAAGAAAAAGCCTAATGCCCAACACTAAGATATTTACTCTTCCTTTCTGTAGGAAAGTTTGGAATTTCTACTTCTTGTTTCAGAAAGCTAGAATTTTGACTTTTGGACCAGATTTACCATCTTATGTCTGAAGTAGATAAATCATCATCATAAGGAAAGGAGCACCATGGAAGAGTATTTTCTGTGAAATTCACCATCCTCTGTTCTCCTGTGGGTCCATTTGATGTTTTCAACCTTAGAATTTTAACTAGTGGTCAGCCCACACCCTTGCCTTATTCTTTACTTCCTTCTAAAGGCTGCCTGAATGGTGAAGGCAGCACAGACATGAGGAGACACCTGATGCAAAGGGGAAACTGGGACCTGTTGATCTGTCACCCTGAGTGTGAATGCAGAGGCAGGTTTTGCCCAGGCAAGTTGGCTCAAGCAAGGTCAGCAGCAGCACCAGCTGCAGCTCAGGCAGCCAGCACTGGCTCTGCCAGCAGCACCCGCTCAACCAGGGGAGGCCTGCAGATGATTTGCACAGCTCAGCTTTCAGAAGAAGGAAACATCTAGTTTATCTGGCTGTACTACCGATTCCCCCTTGGGAAAAAGAGGGCACCCTTCCTCAAGGCTTCCCACTGCTGCTCACAAGAAGCTGATGCAATCAGTACGCTAACCTTGAGAAGGGGCTTTTTTGGCAGTAGTCACCTCATGCATGGGGTCTTGTGTGAGGCAGAGACACCCAGTTACATATTCTGGTCCCAGTTTATTTTCTGCAAAAGAAAATCTTTATGCTGCTCCACTGCTGCTGTCCATTGTGCATCCAAGAGGAGACGAGACAGCTGCCAGCTGGAACTAAGCTGATTTACATCCAGTGGTGGACATTACTGGGGAGATGGGAAGATTCAGGGCTAACTAGATTCAGTCATAAGATAATTTTGGTGTTTATGATCATATGTCTGTGATGGGCATTACTCAGAGGTACAAGCTGTGCCAAAAGGACAGAGATCAAGATTATTGCAAAGCCCCAAACAATAAAAATAAATCCAAGTTTGAGGAGGGAGATGCACACATTTCATCCTTGCCTAGACATGACTCATTAGTACTCCTCTCTCCATGCAGCCTGAGGAGCTGCCCCAGAGCTTGCCTCCATCTCCCTTGATTACAAACCATGTTGGCCATGGATTTACAGTTGTATCCCTGCACACAGACGGGCCTATTGTGCATAGAAATTCAAGGACTACTGTTAAATAACTTGTTGTCAGCAAATCAGGATGCAATCAGATTAGCTTTCACTGCCTGACCTTACAGCCACACTACCCACCACTTAGAAACACTGCTTCATTTTCATCATAACACTGATGCAACAAGGAATTATTACAGCCATTTTATAGAGGCATAGAGTGATTAAGCTGTTTACTCACAGTCAGCAGCAGATTCCATAGCCAAAATCATAAAACTGAAAATCCCACAACTTGAAAAATACAGAGTCATCCATCATCTGTCTCCTTGGTTACTCTGATGCCAAATGAGAAAGTTTCCATGGATGGTCATGTTCCACTACTTCTTTCTAAACACAGTGACCATCTCCCAGATTTGCAAATAATAGAATAAGAGAAGGGAGACATTCTAGGACGAGTTTGTCTTTAAGCTCAAGAGCAACATACAGATTAATTGATTGCACAATAAAACCTCAGGGGATTATACAAACAAGTACCACATTGTATACATTAAAGCAGAAAGATAATATCCTAGTACAAAGGAAAAATATTTCAAAAGTACAACTACAGTCAAAGAATTACAAATACATTTGTTCAGAAGTATCTATTGGAAATCTTACTGAAAGATTTTGATCACCCTGGATGCAACCTCCTAGGGGAATCTTCATGCTCCTCTAGCCTTCAAAAGCAAGTGTATTACCATTGCTTCAAATTCCCCCACCTCTCACTCCTGCCCTTGACAGTACATGTTGTATAAGACATTCTCTAGATCAGAAGAACAGGATGCCAACTCACTGTGTAACTTCCCTCTCAAAAGAGCTAGTTTAAGCACTAAGTCATCTAGTTTCCAAACAGAATCTTAACCCTGAAGAAGGTATTTCCTAAAGAGAAAGGCATAAAAATTCAGCCAGAAGGTTGCTTTTCCAGATATACAGGATCTAACTTGAAGACTTCCACTGTTATACCACACCCAAGGAAAAACACTTCTCTTCCTCCCATTCACTTTATGGTTAGAAACCATGTGAAATGAGAAGGAGCTACACATGAGCTACACAATTGCAAAGTATGTGTGAGGTAAGCAGAAGAGTTTCAATGCTCTTTTCCTACCTTATACTTTATACAGATGTTTTTCTCAGATTTTTTTAATCCAAATCATTTTCCTTTTATTTTTAAGGGGCTAAACTTTTGCCTTGTTTCAATGCAACAAGTATTTTGAAATATCATTAAAAGTTTGCACCATTTTTAATTGTTGCATAGGTACATGAGAGAAAAATATAATCTTTTGACCATTTATAGATTATTTCTGCCCCTTTACTCTACCCTGGTGAGATCCCACCTAGAGTGCTGCATCCGGCTCTGGGGTCCTCAGCAAAGGAAGGACATGGATCTATTGGAAAAAGTACAGAGGAGACCAACAAGATGATTAGAGGGATGGAGCACCTCTCCTATGAGTAAAGGCTGAGACAATTGGCATTGTTCAGCCTGGAGAAAAGAAGACTTCAGGGTGATCTAATTGTGGCCTTCCAGTGCCAAGGAAGCTGAACAGGGGCTTTTTGCAAGAGCATACAGTGAACAGGACAAGAAGGAATGGCGAAAGCAAGTAGGTTTAGAGCAGATATTAGGAACAAATTCATTACTGTGAGGGTGGTGAGGCACTGGAATAGGTTGCCCAAAGAAGCTGTGGATGTCTTATCCCTGGAAGTGTTTAAGGCCAGACTGGATAGAGCTTTGAGCAATCTGGTCAGGTGGAAGGTATCTGTACCTGTGACAGGGGGTTTGGAACTAGATGATCTTTAAGGTCCCTTCCAACCTAAGACAGTCTGTGATTCTATAACAAAAATAAGTAAATTATACTGATAGATCTGTCATTTTTACATACTTATTATTGTGCTTGGTTTGTATAATAAGGAGATATTTCATTTAAACATTGGGTTACAGTCAATAGTGTCAGTGTTGGGTGAACTTTAAAGCATAGCGTTTAGCCTAGCCGATCTCTAGTGATTCATGAAGATAAACTCCTTATAACTTCAATAAGGAAACCATATATCACACAAAGGAACAAAAACCAAAGGAAGATGTAGCTGGAGTGTCAGGGAAAATTGCTTTAAGTATACAGAGTAACTGCATCGCATCCTTCAGAGGAACAAAAAACAGCAAAGGAAAATTACTTTTCTCTATTAAAAAACTCCACCATTTTTAGGATATTTTCAGGGGTTAAGAGCTAGAGAAAAAAAGAGAAAAAGATAGAAAGAAAAGAAAGAGAGATAATCTTTTTCAAGGCTAAGTGAAATTTTGGCAAATAGGATAAAGGTTTATTATCTCTCTCCTCGCTTCTTTGTAGTTATTCTCTATGTAGACAACTTTTAATTGTTTGTGATTTGGAACCCAGAAACCTTTTTCTATGTCTAAATATCTACAGAGACCAACAGTTTCTGGAAAAACACTTCACAGTAGAATAACCTAGAAAGGTCAGTGGAAAAGATACCATAATCACTGTCTGTTTAGTGAGGCTTCATGTATTGTTCATGCTGGGAGATGAAAAATATCAATGTATGAGATCTGTGATGGGAAAGGAATCCTCTTTCTTGTCCACTGTTCTGAACAAGCCCCACATGGTATAACTTATGCATCCCCAGTATAAGCTTCCTTCTTTTCCTGTGTGGAAGAGCTTTCTCTGTACTCTTTTCCAGAAGTTATGCACAAACCATAGCTGAGACTCTGCGTCATGATTTGCAGACTGCTCACACACCTCGTCTTTCACTTTTCTCTCAGTGGCCCATGCTTGTTCTGCAGCTGCACAATATTACCACCACCCCAAGCACCTTTTACTGTCTGTCATACAAGGGCCTTTCACCTTCTTGGAGTCACAAGTACTAGCAAGGTACTTGTTTGTTGAGTGATTCCTCAGGATGTGGTTGACATCCTGTGCTTTCTTCTAATTTGTCATCAGGCTTTTCATTATTTTAACATCTTCCACATGGAAATCCCATAGGCAAAAGTCATTTAAAGATGATGCCGTTTCTCTTTTTCTGTCTCTCTCATTTTTAAATGAAAATTTCCAAATCCCCACAATTGTCATTGCTTTCCCTGGGTACTGATGGAGCCACCTTTCAGCACTATTGTGTAGAGAACTTCCCACTCAAACCAAAAAAGGACACCACTTCATTCTGATAACATGTCAGCTGAAGAACAGTTTTCTCTTCCTCCCTCAGACTGGCTTCCTCCTTGCATGAGGATCCTTGTGTCCATGACACAGACTCATCAGGAAAATCTCATGACAAGGGACGCTCACAAATGAAGTTGTGCTAATTCGTAGGTCTGGGTTCTTGGGTATTAGCTTAAGCTGTTTCTTTTCCCACGGGGAGATCAACCTATTCTTACCCTACAATTTCCTTCACTTTGTCCAGAGAATAAGAAATGTTTGCAGATCTCAAACATATGCATAACATTTCTCCCCTAACCTCTTTTAAAACAAGTATTCACCATTTAGTCTTGAATCTTTAATGTAAAATTTTCATTTTTCAGGTAAAAGCAGCCTGAGATGCTCAGGTGAAAGCAGTCTGAGATGTTATAACCATAGGCCTCAGATGTCCTCAGGAAATTCAAAGAGCTTTAGCTAAGCTGTTCTCAGTTTCAGTATCGTGGGTGTTTGGAATTAACACTTGTCACATTTATCTTGGAGTGGTTACAAATGCATCACTGAAACCATGACATTTTAACAAGCTGCCACTATAGATTAGTGCTACCTAGCTTTTACATGGCATTTTAGATGTGAATCTCAAGCACAATACAGAAGATGGTAAGCAGCATCTCATTAGGCAGACAAATAAGAGTGACAGACAGTGTGGTTAAAAAGCCTGCAAGAGGCTTCTCGGGAAAGCAGTTCCTGACAACTTAAACCGGAGTCAGTAACATCCTGAGCCAGAGAGGTCTCTCTCTGCCGGCCAGCAAAACTTCAGAAACAACTTGGAGACATGGGTCCAAAGAGTGGGGTTTCTATGCCATGCTGTGGATCTTGAACTCCTGATGCTGTAGAAGAGTAAGGGCAAGGCACAAGGCACCTTGCAAGACTTCACTTCCATAGGTTGGGCTTCTCCTAAAATGTTTTCTCAGTTGCTTTTTCACCAGGAGTGCTTTTTCCGTTCTAGCACACTCCAGTGCCATATTTTAAGAGTATTCAAACCAGATCCTACTGCTGAAACCACTTGAAACCTTCCCAATTTATACTTGAAAAACAAAGAAAGACTCTAATCAAAACATGCTTCCATATGAAAATGTCAGCAACCATCTAAAACTGCAATTTCTTTAGCAGATGATTAAAAACAACTGGGCTCTTAGCCAGCCACTCTGCTCTGCTGTGCTGTACCGTACCTTCCTTCACTAAAGAACACTGAAGTTTTTTTTACTAATCACACAGTGATTTTTATCACTCTAACACTGATAAAGAAAAGATTAAGCAGCAGACAGAAAAAAAGAAAAAAACATATTCAAGCATCCTTTTGATAGACTAAAACAAAGGTAGTTTATGCTAGTTTAGAAACCAGGTGGCAAAAGTAACAAACTCCTAGTTTTTAAAAGCCAAAAGTTTAAAAAAATATTTATTTTAAAACATCCATGGGAGAAGTCTTTGGTTTGAATAAACAAAATTCCAACTACATCTTTCAAGAAAGAAAAATCTGTGAAGCAGTGCTGGATATCCAAATCTGAACTTGGTTACTTGCAGTAGGAAGCAAATGCATAACATGCATAGAGCATGCATGCTTAAGCATCTCTGAATCTTTATATGTCTGACTTGTTTGAAGACCACTCAAAAGGCATCTCAGAGAGGACTGCAGCACTGACACTGTTTACAGCTGTGAGTGCCTCAGCACCACATCTTCTGTCTCAGCGACAACTAAACATTTCCCAGTGTTGGCAAAGGGATTAGTGTGACACACCGTAGGTTTTCTGTTGTTTATCCTCTCTAAGTCTTTTTCAGCGCTTTGAAGAGTGGATTCATGCTGCCTCAGCCATATAATATGGTTTAAAAGGAACTGGAATGAGAATAAATTGTAATACCTTCAGTGTACCTTCAGTGCAGCATTCAAAACAGAATGAAAAACACTTTGAGACCTACTTTTGAATTGTTGAGCTTGCATGGCAGTTTCAGGCTTCTAAAGAGAACTTACATTTCCTACTTAAAATTACTCAAAGTATTATGAAGAAAGGGGCAAGATGGAGATAAACTTTCAAAGGACAAAAATAAAGTTTTAAAAATAAATTTCATAGTCATATTACATGGGGCTTCTAGTGTGAAAATTTCATGTTCATATTCTTCTTGTAGGTAAATCTGCCTAGTTAGCCCATGTTCTCTTATGATGCATTACTTGTGTTCAGAGTGGTTGTATTCCCTCCAGCATCCCCACAATGAAACTGAGTCAGGAATTCTGAGCACTAGGAAGAAGAGGAACCTGAGGACACAGAGTACTGCAGCATCTGACAACAGAAGGAATTATATTTTCAACAACAAGCATAGGTTTTCTGTGCAAAAGATAACACGATTCTTGAAAAGAAATCAGATGTTCAATTAGACTTAGTTACAAACAGCAACCCCCTTTTTATTGGTAGAGGGCCAGCAGATATTCTAACTGAATTTGTGTAATTAATCATTACAACAAACAACAAATTATCTAGTTAGATAGTGATATAGAAGTAATACACCCTTCTAAAGGAATTACTTTGCAAATGAGCCGATTAATATATTTCTTGTACTACAATTTTCAATTTGCTGGCCTGACAAATAATGCACGCTGAGAGAAAATTATGAATTTTAATGTCCGAGCAATTCTGTCACAACCTTGATATTTAGTGTATATACACACAAGGGTATGAAAGAAGTAGAATCATTCACTAAATCACACTTGTATTCGTAGACAGGGTATTCAGTTATATTAAGCAGTAGCTGTAAAAAAAGTAGTAAAGATACCTATTGATATTTCTAGCCGTGCATTGCTAAGTTTATGCCTTTGTTCCTGGGTGAAGGACTTTTTGCTTTGATTTAATAATGTCATTTATTTTTTTCAAAACGAAGAAACTGGCAATAATACCACAGTTTTTGGCTAAGAAAGGATCTCTGTATTGTCTAGAGGAAGAGCTGAAAATAAACAAAAGATAAAAGCAAGAATGTGATATTCGAAACCTGTAATGCTACATAAGGGGGTACTCAAACCACCCCATTCAACTTTATTTTTTTTTTTTAAAAAGGGAATGAGAAAAACAACAAAAGTATTCACAAGGACAGTGTAGGATTATTTATTTCAGCAAACACAGACATTCACAGCTATCTTATTCCCTGAGCCAATATTTGGAAAACACTGTATTCTAGAAGCAGATTCTAAAGCCCCCTACATCTTAGCAAGACAGAAGAGAGTAGGGAAATTTCAGTCACTATTATGACCTATATAAAAGAAATACAGTAAGTAAAATTACTAAAATGATACTCCAGGGGTTACTATACTGAATAGATGTTAGATTTTTTTTTCTTAGGGGATGATGGTTAAGAAAAAATGGTTTCAGGCTCACAGGATAACATTCATGCTACTCTGTCAGTTACAAGCTTCATTTTTGTTTCTGTGCCCTAAATCCTGTTCTATAGATATGATCAATTTTTCATTCCTAGTTTCTTCTTCATAATGTCAAGGCTGCTTTCCTCCTTCTCATTCTTTTACTTATCAGTTTCTTCAAATCTTATTAAAGATGATTAGAAAGAAATTATTTTTATGTTGAACTGAAAGTTGGAAACATTATTCCACAGAGAAATGACAAATTTACTTTCCACCACAAAGGAAAAAAAAAGATTAAAACATAACTAAAACATAATTATGTGCACTTTGTTTGCCAAAAATAGCTTTTTTTCCTTTGTTTTCTTTAAAAAAAATTCAGTGCATGCTTTCCATTGAAGTGTAGCCTTTCAAACAACAAAAATGCAATCATTTCCTACCAATCCTAAAAAGTTGCAATGCACAAGAGACTAAAAAAAGAGGATAACACAAATCCCACAAAAAACCCACATGAATCAAAAGCTTGCCTTCATGAGAACATAACCATCTAAAAGAGCAAAGTAGCCAAAATCACTCTCCTTCAGTTTCTCCCCACTGCCTGCGAAACTAAACCTAGTCCTCTGCCTAGTGTCTTTCTTCTTCTCTGGCTCTCTTCCCATTGTCTTTCTTTTCCAGAGCCATTCAGTTCTAGCTCAAACCTGTTTAAACAAAGCTTGGGATAGGCTGCAGGGAGTCACCTCTGAGGCTCACTGCCTCCAGAAAAGTAGATAGGATAAGGTAAGCCTCTTTCATGTTCAAAATTATTTTCAAAGCTGTAACTTTTAGAGGGAAGTGAGGATGGGTGGCAACAACAGGGATGAGCCTTTACTCATATTTTCCCCCTTTTTAAGCCCTTACCTAGCCCTGTGAAGGGATATAAATGGGTGAGGAAACTTTGTGCCACATGCCTATGCTCTCTGGGTAGGCAGTGGCTCAAAGCCAACGCAATCGCCAAAGTGGAAGACATTGTATTTTGGCTTTCTGGCCTCTGGGAAGGGGTGTTCAGCAGGTCATTTCCATGTCCCCTGCTCCTTGGCCATTTTCAGGCAAGCTCTTCCTATTTGCCAAAGAGCAGTTTTTAGATCCTGGAACTTCCTCCTTTTCCTTCATCTCCCAGTGTATCACTAGTCACATAATGATTATATTAAAAACAAATTTCGGATTAGGAAGAGTTAATCAAAGTATTTACACAATCCACATTCCTGTTGAAGCTTGGAGTGGCACCCTTCTAGCTTGCTTTCAGGTATTGCAAAATACAACCCATCAGGTCATTTCTACATTGGTTGTAACAATGAAATTTTAATATGTATTTTCATTATTTTAAAAATGTTATGTATTTCTGGCATTACTTAGCCTTGCATTTTGTCAAATGCACCCAAAATAACACACAAAATAATATACAATCCCTATCATATCCTTGTTCCCCAATTATCACATATTTAATTCCCAATAACGGTTCTTGCCTTTTGCCTTATGTTATCTTCAAAGAGCAGTAAAGTTGCAATTAGCAAAAACTCGTGAAAGCAGAGCCATACCCATTCAGCTTTGGAAAAACAGAGCTAAAGTTGTACTGATGTGATTCAGCTTCCATTCTGGAGGCTGACAGCTGTGTAAGATGCCTTTCAACACAGTGAGAACAAGGATTTCCCCTCCTCACTCGTACTGAGTAACCTGGAGATGTAATTTATGATGAATTCACACACAAAATGGTCAGTGGTTCAGTACAAACCAAACATAAGCAGACACATTTCTAAACCCATCCGTCATGCTGCTTACACAATCTGTTGATCCATTGAACAAATATATGTTGAAAGATTAGGCGGGAGTTGACTGCCATTCAGTAAAATAAATGTGGACTAGACTCATTTTCTGCCTGACTTAACACTTAAGGATTTGTATTAAAGGGGAGGGGGAGGGAATTCCAGCCACCTAGATTTTTGGAATGAGATTACCCTTCCAAGGACCTCACACAGAGGTCCCTACCAGCCCTCTTTCACATACTGAATCATCTGGTTTTTGAATAAAATTGCCAGGCAAGTGAACTGGTACTAAAGGAGCACTACTTCTGGCTATTCAGGGCTTTTTCTTGGCAGAAGAGAAAAAAAGCAGAAGGATGAAGCTGTATGGTGTACAGTTGTAAGTTAAAAGCGCTAGCTGTGCTGTCATGGTCTTTGTTATATTGTTGTTTCACAACAGAATTGCAGAAAACTGAAGATCATTAAGTGGAGAAAAGCACTCATGCTGCCTAGGGCCATCCCCTGCCATGCACTAAACCTAGTATTTACTCAGCTTCTTTTTGGTGACAGTCCCTCTAAAAGCAGCAGAGTTCCTAGAGGAAGACTCCTTGGGTTTTGTCAGAAAAATCCTTCACCAAAAGACTTACTGGTTTTTGGAAATTGTGTCCAAAAACCATGTGTAAATCATGATTGAGATTAGAAGTAGTGCCTAGAGGGAAATGAGCTTGTTTTATGACTCAGGTTTCCCAGGAGACTTGGGAAATACTGGCATCCCCAGCAAAAAGGGCTACTGAAAGTTTAGGTGGGTGAGCTGACAAGAGCTCCAACAGGCTTAAACTGCCTCACGTAATTCATCATCACAAAGCACAAACTTTTCTGACAAACAAACAAAAAGAAATCCAACAAAAGAAGAAAGTTTCTCGTGTTTTTACACAACTCTGAGATGCAATTCTGAATATTTCCAGCAGGTCTTCAATAGACCCCTGAAAAAATATTGAAAATAAAATAGATACAACTGTTTTGTCAGGCAGACCTGGCTTTTCGAAACATTGCATAGAAAACTGTGATAAAATTCCAGATCTTCTTTCCATTGTGTGTCCAAAGTTTGAATCCCACATGCTTCTGGGGATGTGTCTTACTGTAATGATTCCAGCAACCTGTACCGGGTTGTCTCTCTTGTGGTCCTAGGTCTCCCAGCAGCGTCTCAGAGCCTTTTGTCCCATGATACCTGAAACGCATTTTTCTAAGCATCTTGATTCTAAACTCTAACTCTTGTTGCATTCTCACACAAGACAAAATTTGTCAAGCTGGGTATGAATATCATTACACAACCCCTTGTCGTGCAATACTCTCTTGGACCAACACTGGCATGTTCCCTTGAGTGTTCTGCTACTTCACAAATAAGAACAAACATCTTGCAAGCATCAGTGCCTGTTTCTCTTGTGCTATAAAAAAGCTACCCCTTCAGTTTGGTTTGTTTTTTTTTTTTCCAATCAAAAGAAAACCAGCTTACAGTGCTTAACCTGGTCTGCCACTCCACCTTTCTGCCAGTTTGTTTAATTTACTCTGAAGCAGATCCCATAGCCTTTAGCACAGGATGCATTTTTGGTTTGCTGTTTCAACAAGTGGAGCCTAATGAAATGCTGATTCCTACTGGACAGTACTTCAATATTGAAAGCAGCATGTCAGCAAAATAAGTAAGCCCATTGTACCAGGTACAGCAAATACTGTCCAAACATTACTATGGTTGATTGCATCTCACTGACTCATGTGCAAACACTAGTCTCTGAATACTAAGTTCAAGTTCATTGCAGGGATGGAAGCATCTTAGAAAAGGTTTTGCTTAATAATCTTCTAATACATATGATAAAAATCCCAGGCATACTCATGCATTGGTGCTAGTAGCTTGGTATTTTCTTGGGGTTTTTTATTCAGATGGTATTTTTTTCCTCCACTAGCAGTAGGTATTAGAGTTTCTTTAAAGATTTTATTCTACCAGAATCAATGCACATAAAAACATTTTATTTAGTTTCTCAGAATTGCTTCAGATTTAGCCTACTTTGATTAATCAATTAAATAAGAACTTCTGTCCCAAATTTGGGTACTTTTGGCAAATCTTTG
>VXAZ01003406.1:63630-97085 GCA_013399875.1 Gymnorhina tibicen
GGCAAATCTTTGAATTAAGTTAAGAAGGAAATCCAAAATAATAAGAAGGTATAGGAAGAAACAGTCTGGAAGCATGGGTAAAGACATCTATCTTATTTAGGACCAACGTTTCTTAGTCAATAACTGATCCAGCCATGGTAGGAACGAGGCAGTGACATTGTCTGAATACATTACAATTACAGCTCGATGTTACTCAAACACCTAGATTAATCCCAGACAAAACACAATGTATTAGATATCTAGGCACCCTAAGCCAATAATTCAGTGTTGTACACTGGTGTACTTAAAAAAAATAGAAAGGAGAAAGAAAAACTAGAGGAGAAAAAAAGGCGGGGGGGGGGGGGGACAAAAGGAGGAGGTAGNNNGGAAGGGGGGGGGGGGGGGAGGGAAAGAAAAAGATTAGCTGAGTAGTTTAAATCCTTCAAAAATAAAATAATCAGGCACTTGAGATTAGTTTGGCAGACCCAGGCTTTGTAGCCTAGCTGCTAAAATTATACTAGAAAAGAAAGCTACAATATGGTTCTAATGAATTCGCTGGAGACAGTTTGCATTTTAAAGAAAACATAAACTTGACCATCTGGATTAAGTTACGGCAGATTGCTGAGTATTTTTCTTCCTCCAGTCCCATGTATATGACTAGCAACATCATATTTGGCACAGCAGTAATCTGTGATAGGCTGCATGGCTCTTTTGAAAGCCTGCTGGTACCTGCTCCAAAACTGTGTAATTGAATGGTAATCATCATGACAAATGACAAACAAGGAAAGCTGCATTTAGTAGCTTCCTTTCCTTAAGACAGCCACTACTATTGCTCTTTCTTTTCATTATGTCATAACATGTAGTCAGCAAGTATCGTCTACAGACACCCAAATCAGTGCATCACACCATTAGTGTCTAAAATGAGTATTTTACACACACATACACACACACACACACACACAAAGACAGAATCAGTACCTGCCCGTAAGGTCTATGTTATTCATGAGCTCCTAGGAGTGCAAAATATGCCTAGTTCAGAAGAACTTTGAATTTATTACACTTTCTCCACTCTCCTTAAGGAGACTTTTTATCCCTACTCACCAGAAAGGAGGAACAGACAAGCTATAATTGTTATATTAGGATTAGCAAACAACAACACAGAAACCAACAAATAAAAGTACACAGACAGCACATAAGAAATCCTAAGCTAGAAGAAAGTGTTCACCAGCTACTGAAGCAGCCCAGTTCTCCATTCAGCACAATGTACTTGCTCTTCACAAAGCACAACAAAATTATATACAGCTGATACGCAGGTCAGGCTTGTCTCTCTGACAACTTTTAAATTTTCTGCCCTTGAACTTGGAGATGCATTTGTCAGCTGCAAAACCCAAGAATTTTACAACCATTTCCTAAACAAAGATTGAATTTTCAAACACACCTAAATTAAACTCTTCAAGGACAACAAAGAGAAATCCTGTTTGAAAGACAGGAAGTCGAGACTCTTGAGTTTTTCCCAAAGAGGGAATCCCATAATGTATTAAAATATCTGACCCAGAAAAAGGTAAGCAGTAGCAAGAAGAATGTATTTATTATGTCTTGAGAACACAGAACAGATCACCCCTAATTTCTGTTTGCACTGCAGTGAATCTTGACTCTCCTGGAGCAATTTGTTCACCTGTATCTGCAAGCCACATTGTGCACTGTGTTTTATTGGGCAGGCCACATTTTCCATTACCACCAGTATCCTCACATAGTTTTTGTTCTATGCTTATTACACTGGAAAAACAGTGCTTCTGCATCACAGGAACTTTAACTTACACTTGACGACTAGCAAACACAATCTGTGCATCTCAATGCCATTGCAGAGTACATGGTGTCTAATTGGCCAAGAACACAATGGATTTTATAATACCTGAAGCTACAAATAGCTGAATAAGGAGCAGAAAAGAAGCTGTTTTAGGATCTCGTCTGGTCCATCACACTGCATCTTGGACACATGTATATCTGACAGCACCAACAGCAGAGCTGAGTACTCCCAGGCCTTCACCAGCAAGCATGCCCAGAGGAAAAGACTGCTATCCTTTTGAATCCACACTTTGTATTATTATCACTAGCCAAGCTCTTTCCAGTGTTCCAAGTTAATTTCAATGTTCCTGTAACTGCTCAAGTTATACAAAGACCTTTTAGGATAACTTGAGCACAATAAGAGCTTTCAAAATAGTGCTTTTGCAGATCACCCGAAAATAAGTCCTTCTCCACAAAGTCAGTGCTGCATGCAAGTACTGTGTTTGAAGTTAAGGTAAAGTCATCTCAGCTGCTGCATGGGAGGGAGTGATTTATATACAGAAGAGTTTAACAGTTCTCCAGGATGGAAACCACAATGGCATTTTTAAGATAAAAATTCCTTCTTCATATAACGAAAGGGAAAAAAAACATGACATGAATTTACAGCCCACTCAAGACTGAGTCATAACCATGGAGGAGTTAAAATTACCATTTTTTTCCCCCCTCTAGGGAGAAAGAACAGTCCACAAATCATTTTGTCCCATCAAACTATTTCTGCTGGACAGGACAAGGCACAGCTCTCTGGTCTGCACAGCAAATAGAAAAGGGGCAACAGTCCTTATTCCAACAGCTTTACAAAAAAAAGAAAACCAAACAAAAAAACAAACAAACAAAAAAAAACCCAACAAAAAAACCCAAGCAAAACACCCTCCCCAAAAAACAGAGAAGCTATAATGTGAGTAGCTAGGCACTGAAACATGTTGTCCAGAAAACATATGGTATCTCTATTCTCAGAGTTAAGCAAAATCCAACTGGACAGGTCTTAAGCAACTCAACTTTGAAAAAAGGAGCTGGCAGGAGGTGAGAAGCCTTTAAGATAAACATCAGCACAAGGATTATGCTTCCTCCTTGGTTTTATTAAAGTAATGAATAGAGACTAGGGAGCAAAAACAATATATGAAGGTAGAGGCCTACACTAAATAAATGAGGTTTATGGGACAAATACCAGCTAACTGGCTGAAAATTAACTAGACTTTAGCAAAGACTGGCATAGATGTATAATAGAGGAGACCTACAGTGGCTGTGAATGTGTCGTCCTCCCCTTGGTGGAGCAAGTAGTCTAAAGAGAAAGGCTTTTTTCCAGTCAGTTGTTTGGTTTGGTTGTGGTGATTTTGTTGTGGTTTTTTTCCCAATAAATTTCCCGCTGGATGCCTGAATTGGTAGTTATGAGACGACCTCCCTCCACCCGCAGCAGGAAATCAAGCACATATTGATTGCACAAAATGACATTCATTGCAAAGCTAGCTGAAATAACAAAAAAGCTCCTTCTGCCAGTACAACTAGATACTAACCACTGTGGCCTCCTAAGCTGCCAGCAGCCAGAAGATTGAGATTTAAAACCATTTTTACCTAGTTTCTTCTAAAGAGGTTAGTCCTAATTTACCCATTCATGCAGAATACTCTAGCAGCCCAACCCACTCACCACACTGATTCCTCAGGACCAGATAAGAGAGAAATGGATATTTTGCTTATGTGCAACCCCAAGACAAACAAACATCAAGGAGGAAAAAAGAGTATGAGAGTTACAGATGTTAGGAAGGTCTTTCAAATCTCTGGTTAGAGACACTGGAAAAAGGAAATGCTTCCTTTAAAAAGCTCCAAACTGAAGCAGAAAATAAATCAGTGAAAGTAAAATCAAATTAAAGCTGTTCTTCTAGAAGGGAAAACTTGATTGCTGTGGGATACTCAGACAATTGCTCAGAGCTGAAGCTGCTCTTATTGTTTAATTTCTGTTTTCTTTCATTCTGCTTTTGTAATACCAATTTCTTCACATTGGCTTAGCAGCAAGCTACCTCCCAAGGAGCTGGACAGACAGTTGAATAGCTGGCAATGTTTTACTTTTGATTGAATGCCTTGCTCGAGGCATATTTTCAGGCTTTGGATGAAAGCATGGGAAATTGCTATTATAAGTCTTTGACTTTTAAAAGCAGTGTAGTGGTGAAGACACTGCTATAGTATATATTGTGGAACATTTCAAAGCAACATGGCAGAACACTATTCTGTCACTACACATAAGAATAACAACTCACATAAATATAAAACCCACTTTCAAGGATTTCTGTGGTAGCAGACCTAGAAAATGAACAATGATTTTGAACAGTATCTGCGATTTCCTGTGATATTTCAAAAAATTAGAGAGCAAAGCATTTTCAGTAAGATTACCAAATGATTTTTTTTTTTTTTTTTGGAAGTAAATGCCATACAATGTTCAGCACTTTGTGGCATGGGCCTGTGTTAATTTCAAAACAGGATCTTGTAATGTCATATTATAGTTATATCATGCTAAAAAAGGCAGCAGAGCCTTCCTCTAGGCAAATACCTCATCTGTTTCTTGCTCTATATCCAGGTTCCAAAGTCTCCAGCTTGACTGATCAAGTCAATAATCAACATACTTGCACTGGGCATTTTCAGTCTTTTCTGGATATTGTGTTCCTGAACAGGAAGGTGAAATTCCTTACAAGTAAGATGTTTTCCTGGGAACAGAGAGAAGTACTCTGATGGTACTTACGTACAGCCTATTTTCGTTAGAACAATTGCAAGCAAGCTGTCTCAAATGAGAATGCTGAAGTCTCTGCCAAAGGCACATTTTACTTTAACCCAGATGGTAGCCATTGCCTGATTGGATAAGACCATTTCTCAGGAACTTATCAAACACACAGATAAACGTTTGCTTCGTTATTTGCCCTTCCACTGCCTTCTTTCCTGAGGGTATTAGGAAAAACTCAGAACAACCAACAGTGTGTTCAGCTTTGCTGTATTTTGTTCAACACAATTGTAATATTCCACCCGAATATCTTCAATCAAGTAAAGAGTCTTGGCTTACCTTTTAGGTGCTGCGTCTTCATTGCTGCTCAAGTGTGCTATTTCTAATGTATCTCCATTTCTTCTGTAAATGGAAAAGTCTTCCCTGCTGGCAGAAAAACAACGTTCTTTTCCAATCCAATCCACAGTCACCTTCCTTTCCAGTAAACAAGCCCCAGATAAAGTCCTTTGCCCTGGCTGGAGAAAGACAGCAGAGCCAGGATGTGCAATTCCTTTCCCTCAGGTGTTTCAAATCCACTGCAGAGCAGGTTGCTGCAGGGAGGTGAGGGAGATGAGAAGTTCTCTGTTAAATTAGTGGACACCCCCCAAGTGGAAGCAACCATGACTAGCCAAAGACTTGGTGTCACCCCACAAACCCCTTCAGTCCAGGTCTTTTTCTTCACTTGTCCCTGAACAGTCCTGGACAAGCCAAGACCCCTAAAAATACTTGGTGATGGGGCTGTAAATGATTTATTTAGAAATTTTGGGGCTTATCCTCATCTACAAGATATTTACGCAAAGTCTTTTGATCCAAATTTCCCACTGCTGACACTCTCCTCCTCTGAATTTCTCCCAGCAACCCTTCTCCCAGCAGGCCTCAAACACTGGTCCCTCTCCTGCACCTCCCCATCCCTCAGCTTCTTGCCCAGCACTCCAGCCCCAGCTCTATCCCCAGCAGCACGGGGGCTGCCTGGGCAAGATGGAGGCCAAACTACAGCTACCACCCTGTGTGCACACTGCTGCTGACACTTCCCCACCCCCAGCTTTACTAGGGGTCCACCAGAACATGGCACCTCTGCTCCTCCAAACCTTTGCTAGCCCTATCTTGGAGGCCACTGGTCTCTCCCAACTCATGGTCCAGTTGGTTCAAAAGGGAGGCTTTGCTCTTCATCTTCATTCCCTCCACCCTATTTCAACCTACCCCCACGCCATCCCAGCATGAAAAGCCTTTATAAGGGCTGTAGTTATGCTATATGCTTTAGTGCCATTTTTTAGCAGAAAGATGAATCTTTAATAGAATATAAAATAAAAATTTTGGGATAGTTCATAGAAATAAAAGCTTTTTTGCTAAGTGGACTAAGCTAATTTTGGATTTTGTTTCACAGTGTTAGATTAGTAAGAGAAAATGGTGGGGACTCGGCTGGTTTACTCTCAGCTAGAGTATCAGAAAGGTATGGTGCAGGAGAAAGGATATTATCATAGAATCCAGGAATACTCAGATCAACTGTTTCATAAAAATTAAACACCCAGTAGAAGCCATTGATGGAGAACTTGAAAAAAGGTGTGAATTGTTTCAATGAATGACCATGAATATGATTCTGGGTACAATGAATAGTTTAAAAAATAATCATAGGTAAAAAATTTTTGCTGGGACTAGAAAAAATGGCTCTAGCAAAAAACTTAAAGTTCACCAGCATACTGCAGTAAATTAGAACCATTTTATGGTTCTGCACTTGGAATATTGGAAATTGGAACAGAGATGGGTAAAAAAAGCTGCATTTTCCTTATGTGGCAAGTGAGAAGCATCACCCAGGAAAGCATAATTAAAAAATGAAATCAGGCTCATTAAAGAACTTGGATTTTGTTTTTCTGATGTGTTATTGGCTGTAATTATGCATTATGAAAAACACGGTCTGACCAAAGTTGGACTGACCAGAGCTTAGACTGACAACAAACTCTCTTTGAACTATCTACAGAACAAGGACACAAGCACAGTTTAGTGTGCTGTCTTTTGCTGGAGCTCATCAACTCTTACAGGACGAAGGGTGCTATTTATGGTTTGCACATCTTTTCCAGTCATTAAGTGTTGGCCAAGAACTGGTTTGTCAAGAGTTGTTTTTTCCCCCCCACCAATCCTCTTTTAAACCATCCAGCTGTCCAGAGCAGCTTTTGGTGCACTCCAAATTCCTCACAGCCCAGTCTGAATTTTGGTTCTTTCCACAAGAAAGCAAGAGCTTTCAGTTTTGAATTTATGAAAAGAAAGCTTCTGCTTTTCATACATTATGATTTGTTACCTCCTTGCTCTGTGTAAAATAATAGGCTTGGCCTCATTAAAGCCAGAGTATGCATGCAGGTAACAGTGCTCATAGTGCCATCAGCCAGAAGAAATGAAATTCTGAATACTATATCACCCAATTTATTTTGTCTGTTTATTACAAGAGAAAGCAAATTCAGTGATTAGCCAGGGCAGATTTTCTGTATCCTTTAAGTAGGGAAGATTCTCTGTGTCCTCTAAAAGTTCTTTGCTCATCCAATATATGTATTGAACTATACAAAAAACCCAGTTTGTTACTAAATGGCAAGGTTTATTTTGAGAATGCAATTAGTATGTAATACCTTGGAAGATGAACAGCTACTGTAAATACAGAATAAAGGCTCAAGCACCACAGCTCTTCTGTGCCTGTATTTGTGTTTTACAAGAAAAGACACACAGCACTAAACTGCATAACTTCCATAAAAGGTGCTATAACTAATTTAGAAAGACAACGCCTCAACGAATTAGCATTTCAGACTGACATATGTGTGCATTCATGATCACAAGAATTCAAAACAGTGGTCCAGAGAGCCCCATAACATGAAGTTCTCTTGATCCCCTTCAGCTGTGCTTTGAACTATGCACAATACCTTTTATGCCATGCTGCCGTATACTTAGCTCCTCTGTCTCAGCTCCATAAGGCAGGCCACTAATTTTCTCTAATCAGCTGTGTGAGTGTTTGTAAGCCCTCTTAGCTCATTTACAACAGCGGACACTAATACAACAGGAAATGAACCTATTGGTTTCACTTAGATCCCTGGGCAGCTGCCAGTTACCAAGAGATCTCAGCTGAGTTTGAAAACAGCAATGCTCTTGATTGCAAAATGACTTTTTCCCTGCTGCTGCCATCCTCCTCATACTCACTTATGATCAATACACCATTCTATTCACAACCACATCTTCCTCAGGAGGCTTTGAATCAACTAAATACAATTGCAAGCTCAAAGAAAATGCTGGCATTTATTTTTATGTTGCGAACTAACTCTACATACCCCCTCTCTCAGGATTCACAGAAAAGTTGAGTCTTTTATTGAAAGGCCCTATAAAACTGAGGTAAAGTACAAAATTAGAAAGGTAGCTCTAGTAGAAATGACAGAGGATGAAACTCATTAGATATCACACCATAAAGAACACATGGGAGTTGGTTTAAACGTGACAGAAGTGAGCTTCCTAGCAGCAAGGAATTTAATGCTAAAATCTACGATAAGTAATGTGTATCCCATGAGTTTTTACAGTTTACAGGTATGGAACAAATCAGTTCCATTTCACTGTAACTGCTCCAAAATCAAATGTATAATATGTATATACAAATAGAACAAAATAGTCAAAAAATTGTTCCTAGTCTGACCATGACTCAACCGAGCACAGGCACCTATTAATTTTATTGTGATTAGCTTCATAAATTACCTTTCAGCTTTGCCACTAAGCCTTTGAATTTCATATGTACTAACATCATTTAAATACATAATGGGTTTTTGCCCATTTTTACAATGAAATTTCTGTATAAGGCTCTAACATCTCTCCCATCTTCCAATGGGAATGAGCTGGGGGGCAGCAAAACCTATCACTAATGCTTAAGCTTCCAGGAACAGGCTGACTACAAGCATAGCTAGGATAATAACTCCTTCCCTCCTTCAACCACACATAATACAGTCTTTATTCAGCAAAGTCGTTTCACACCATGCCAAAGGTCAGCTTTTGCTGTATTAATAGCTGCTCTGGGAGGATCAGTGTTGTGCTATCCTACATTTTTTCCAGGGCCTGGAGATGCAATTTCCTACAATCTGCAGGCAATTTCCCACCAATTTTCTTGGGGAGCTAATAGGCTGTGACAGGAGATGGAGCTAGCAAGCAGCAGGTGGCTTCAGAAAAGACAAATTGCATCTCTGCCACCTAACTGGGCAATCTAGAAAGACAGAGTTTATAGCTTTGTAGTGTTATTGGGCCCCATGCTAACAGCAAATCGTTCAAGCTGCTATCTGAATTTCATATTCTTTTCCTTCTGAATTGTTACCACCACATATCACTTTGTTGCACTTTTTCTACGAATGACAGTCAGACACAGATCATGTGTGATTACTATTTTAACTGCCTTTTAACTAGACAAGCCCTGCTAAATGCTATCCACATCAGAAACAGAGAAATATACAGTGTCTCTGTCAAACAGCGTTATTTTGATTATTTTCATATTTGTTAAGGCAAAGCAGACACGTATGGAAAGGGATTAATTTGTAAGCTAAATTCAAATGAAACAGACAGAGGAAACTATGGGAACATTAAAAATGTGAGCATACCTACTGTGGTAACAAAGTCCCACTGATCCTATATAGTACAAAACGAAAGCAATAAAAAAACCCCAAATATAACTGGTAAATTCTCCCTCTAACTCTAGCACATTTTGAAACCTAAGAAGTTAACCTGAACAGTCAAATCAGTTCAAAACCATCCATGCAACCATTTACCTTGCAGATTTAAAATTAGTACAACTAGTAAAGCTCTAAGAATGTATTATCATATCCACTTTGATAGAAATGAAACTGATTTAAAGCTGCTAACCCCACTTAAGATTACGAAAAAATTTAATAACTAAAGAAAATTATTCAAAGGCACATAGCACTAGCAACTATTGCAAGTGGTATCTGTCACTGTACTTCCCCTTACTGTTATAGCTTACCCAGGGGATAAATACTGTAAACACATTCTATTACAGAACCCTGTATATCTGTATGTTTTCTTCAAAATATAGAAGAACAAATTTCTGAAGGCATGGAGGTTATTAAAAACAATTAACAATAGTAATGAAATTATTATAATTAGCAAAATTTGCAAGGTTAATATTTTTCCCCTTCCCCCTTCCCAAGAATAAATTAGGTAGAGTAAAAACAATCCCATCTAAATTATTGCTGTCCACTGGGAGACAAAATTAGTACTGAGATGTATAAAATTTTACTATAATTCAACCCTAAGGATTTTTTTTAATTACTTAAGTAATGAAAAAATGTAAAATTACAGTGAACAAAGTGTTGAAATATTCTAACATGCATTTTGAAACTCTCACATTTAAACCACTTGTCATTAATATCCCCATTTCATATTTGTGGTTTTTAATAAGTTACAGCTAGATAAAATACTGAAGAACCAGGAAGAATTATAAATAGAATATCAGGTCAATAACTTGTACTCAACAAAGAAGAGTATCTACATAGACAAATAAAAAAAGCTATGAAAACCATTCAAAATCCAGAAGTATTTTCTTAAACAGATTCACTGATAAAAATACAAGAGTATCAGGACCTGAAAATCTTGAATTTGACAAATTAAAATCAATGCTTTATCTATACAAGTCTATAAACTTCTTGAAGTACACATTCAAAAATTCAATTATGTATTTGTGACTATTCACTCAACTGCTGTTAGAAATACACGTCACGTAATTAACAATCAGAAAGACAGAGAAAAGTTAGAAGCATTATGCATGTATAACTCATTAAAACACCTCTAGAGATCTAATGTATATTCAGGAGGAAACACAAAGGAGCATGGTAGTAAACTGATTTCTGTATGAAAAAAGAAACTTACTCCAGTAAGTAAATTTAATGTGGCCACAAAAGCTGAATCACACCAAAGTTTTGTTGCATGCATGGCATGCTAAGCAAATACCAGGCTGACATTAAGGACATTTACATACTTAACAGCAGTGTTTGGTTGAGTCATCAACAATTAGAAAATATTTTGAATTTGCAAAGCTATCAGATTTGCAAATCTGATGCAAAGTAAAAATCTAATTTAAAAAATCGGGTCCAACTGCAAAAAAACCCCAATAGCTGACTATTTTTTTAAGAATAAAGGGCATCCTTGTTGCTCTGGAAAATATCATGCTACAGCAAACCACAAAATAGGAGTTACTAGCTTATCATAATTGCAGCCAATTTTTAAAGTAAGGGGGTAATCCACTGTGGATCACTGAAGAAAGTGTGACAAAGACTGTGAAATGAGCAGATGAATTTTATTTTAAACAAATTAGGCTCACTACCAGGAAAGTAACAAGGATTTCTAAGCTTCCCAGTGCTATGGGTTAACTTTCATTTATGACCCCTTCATTCTGCTTGATAACTTTTTAAACTGCCATTAAAATCAGTGCTCGAAGGAAAAACAGCATTTATTGCTTGCAGTTACAAGCTATCATCTCAATTTTCTACGTTAATGACAGAGTATACAAAAGAGATAATGATAACAGTATGTTTGATTACTTAGTCTCCAGACTCTATCTTCACCTCGAACTCATTTTTGGCAGAAAACAGATGAAAACAGGGTTTGATAGATACTATACCTTTGTTCTGTGAACATAGCAAAGGCAATCCTTGCCAAGCTGCACACAATAGAACTATCTAGTGTTCCTTGCAGCATCTCTTCTATGAATCAACATAACCTTACAAAAATATGAGCAAAATCACATGTGAAATTATAGGAGAGGAAGATCTCTTAACTTTAAGTTTTACTTCAGAAGCCACCACAGAATTTTTCTACGAAGAGTCAACTATGCCAAACCAGTAATTCCATAAACAATAAAAATATGAGCATAGAATAATGCAGCTATCTTACTTCTGAGTGCTTGTTTTAGTAAGGGAAATCATTACAGCAGACACTGCCCAATATAATCAATGCAGCTATCCATTAAAATATTCAATCAGATTTTCCTGTATTCTATGTATCATCAACAGGCAACTAAATTCTTACTAATGCGTAGTAGAGCATGTAGCCAGAAAGGACACGGACTGTTGTTCAGCTTCTAGGAGCGAACTGTGAGACCCAGATCTAAGAAATATGGGAAAAAACCCCCAAACAACACAAACCCCACAAAAAACACTGCTCAGATTTGAAAATGATAACTAACGTTTGTCCCCACAACAGAAATTTTTTGGTATTCAGTTTTCTGACCAGCACTTTTGCTTCAAGGAAATAGAAATCCAGCTCTCTCAAGAATTAATGTAGCAGTAGGTTCTTTGCTTTGAGATACAGTATCTTCAGGAACATTCTGCCCTCTGAAGACTATTATTCATCCTTCTGATTTCCCTTCATGTTGTATTCAATTTATACTTTTAAATTTATGTCAGAAGAAACAAAAAGAAATCAACACAAAATAGTAAAAAAACACAAACCAAAGCAAAAAAAAACCCAAGCCCACCCATGTGTATAAAGTGTGTTCAAAACACACTTTTTGCTGATTTAGAAAATGTTTCAGTGAGTGTTTGAGCTCTCCCATATAGCTGAGCAGAAATTCTGGGTAAATTCCTCAGAAATGTCAGTAAGATAGACCCATAGGGCAGATTTTTCAACCAGTTCTTACATGTCTGGTCTCCCTAGCAAAATCTACCACACTGCACTAAGCACTTAAGCTGCAATGGGACATTCGGGAGCATGTTGCTGAAAATGGGATTATCAATTGCTTGGAAGCAGATCTTGAGTTACAGAAATAAGAGGTAATGGTAAATGTTGAGAACTGGCCGTGATTTAACTCCCTTTCCTCTTAGGATGAGGTGATTAGATGCTTATGGATGTTAAAGAAATGTCCACTTCCAGTTCAAACATACAGCTCAAGTGTCTTTGAATAACTATGCAGAAACACTTTAACAACTTTACACAGAAACAGAAGTCAGTGAAATGGCACACTGAAATCTCATTCTAGGTGGATTGCATGGATCGCATGTTAGATTACAGCTAGTATGTGTGTGTTTCTATGTTCTCATTTTCCCTTGTCCTGCAGTGTGACCAGGTGGCCAAGGCAGCCAGTGGCATCCTGGCTTGTGTCAGCAATAGTGTGGCCCGCAGGACTAGGGAATGGATTTTCCCTGTCCTTGTCACTGGAAAGGCTGCACCTCAAATCCTGTGTTCAGTTTCAGGCCACTCACAACAAGGCCATTGAGGTGTGTCCAGAGAAGGGCAAAGGAGCTGAAGGGTCTGGTGCACCAGTCTTTTAAGGAGTGGATGAGGGAGCTAGGATTGCTTAGCCTGGGAGAAAAGGCTCAGGGGACACCTCATCACTCTACAACTCCCTGAAATGAGGTTGTAGCAAGTTGGGTGTCAGTTGGCCTTTCCGCTCAGCCACAGGACAAAAGGACATAGCTTCAAGCTGAGCTAGGGGAGGTTCATGTTGGACCTCAGGAAGAATTTTCTCATGGAAAAATTTGTCAAGCACTGGAGCAGGCTGCCCAGGGAGGTGGTAGAGTCACCATTCCCAGAGGTGTTCCAGAAATGACTGGATGCAGCACATAATGCTATGGTTTAGTTGACATGTGATGTTCAGTCAAATGTTGGATAGATGATCTTGGAGGGCTTTTCTAACCTAAGTGATTCTGTGATTCTGCCTTTGTATTTCCTGCCATGAACTCTCTTGCATTCTGGTGTTTGCCAGGTTCAACTGTGCATTGCTTCACCTTCCCCATTATGTAATAAAGTGTGTCTGTCTGGCAGGATACTATGACTGAAGTCTTACATAGACCTACATTCTCAAATTCCTTCTGTGTACTTGTGGTAGGAGAAAAAATAAAATCCTTCAAGGAGACAGCAGAGTTGGAACCAGTCCAGATTCTCCAGTGAAGTGATTTAAGGGGTAAACACTTTATCAGTAGTGCGAAATCAGAAGTCAGTACTCCTCCTTAGCCCAAAAACTTCAAAGTCCACCTTTCTTAATTAACAGAATGGTGGAATTTCCCCATCAACTCAAAATTGCACCAATATAATAGAAAATATGAAAGACTATTCTAACTAGACTACATAATCCCACAGGCTCGTAAGTGGGCCAGTTGTTCCACAAAAATACAAACAAAAAAACCCTACCAAGAATTAAACACCAAAACCAGTAATCAGTTTGTGAGTGAAATAACTTCACTCACAGTGAAGTTTGTGAGCTTCAATAACTTAGAAGCTTCTGAAAATTCTACTTGTATCACCAATGCAAATATGTGACCCAAAAATTATGGTCAATCATTCATACACAGAAGTATGCATGAGACTAGATGATAGATTATATATTGATGTTTATATTAAAAAATAACACGTTATAACAGCCTATGAAAATCATATTCATTTAGTGCTTCCTCTTTCCTTTAAAAGAACAAAAGTCTTTGAAAGGCCAAATGAGTTAAAAAGAACTAATGTAGATGAAAATTCTCTTTCAGGTACCAGTGGCTTGTGGACTAACATGGGGAACTATCGTTACTTGGAATTATAATCAAAAAGAAAGTCTGACACACTGAAAAGTACATTATGTGGAATGATATAATGACTTTCTGCACAACTGATTTCTGAAGGGTTATGCCAAGTGCACATATACAAAATATACATATTAAAGCTGGCAAAGGATTTTGTCCAGTTGAATTGGTATTACCACAAATCCCCTCTTCATCGGTTATTGTTTGCACTGACATCCAAAATGTCTTTTGTAAGGACTCCCTGCTTCTATCCAGCACTAGCGTTTGCCAGAGTGGCATTCAGACATCACTGAATACTGAGGGCCACCCAGCATACAAAGACTGTCGCAAAAAGGGACTAACCAAAGGAATCTTTTAGGACTGTAATTAAATTGACAGCCCCCCAAAAAAATTAATTACCTACACAATAGTTACTGGTAGTTACTGGTGTACTTCTTTTTCCCATATGGTTTTCCCAGTGCCTTTTCTGTTACTGCTGATCTTGGTTGGTCTGTTTCTTCATTCAACAAGCACTTATTTTATACAGGGCTACAAGAACTCACAGACGTTTTAAGCTCTACAAGTTTCAAATCTTGTAGGTAATTGCATAGACAGCCATGCCAGGAGTTCAGGGAATCTATCTTTTCATTAAAAATTACATCTGAAAGCAGAATATGCTTTACTGTCTGACAAATGAAAAAGCCCATGATGTTTCATAAACACCACGTGAAATCTGAAACAACAAATGGAGAGAACTACTCATCCACAAGTATGGATGATGCATCCACAAGTTTTCAGATGCATCCACTAATTTTCATACCCAAAGCTTAAAGTAGATATGATGGGGGGAGGCTGGAGGAGGGTGNAAGAAATATATGGTATAAATATGATTAAATTCATTCACATGCATAAATTTCTGATTCCGTAACTGGTCTGACACACTGTGCATTCTAGACATCAAGAAAACAAGGTATTTTATGATTTTCCTAACACTATGATTTTGAACCTCCTGATTGCCAAGAATGTGATCTTACTAGCAAGCACTATGTCGCAACATATAGCAGACCTGTAACACTTGTATTTTTCTTTTATTTATATGGATGTGTTAGAATACTTGCATTCTTGCTTCCTCTGATATCAAGTTCAGAGAACAGCAAAAGGATACCTATAAAGTAAAAGCCAAGGTGATAGCAGTTTGGCAAAAATCCAAAAGATCCTAACTAAAGCAAATTTGTGGGTGCTGCTAAAGTCAGTAATCACTGGCAGAGCCAGATGTTCAGAGAACCTTCAATATGAAAAGTGTAAAAATCAAGTAATCTAGTAAATACTGTTGTTTTAAAACTTTACCTTTTAAAAATGGCATAGCACTTCCCAGTATTTCAGTGTAGCAAATATAGTTAATTCTTTGAAAAGCCTGATGATTCTGCTTTTTGCCCCACTATGTCCAAAAGCAAGATGACCAGTACCTAAACTGGTCTGTCGTTTCATACAGATACAAATTATCAGCAAAGCAATCAACAAAGATATATATGGATACATATGGACAGAAGGCTAATTTTAGGAGACCAGATTATCCGGAATGGGTAACATTCTACATTCCGAATGCAATGTTAGTACGTTAAGGCTATTACAATTCTAGATGCTATAAAATGGTTTCAGTAGAATGGTCATGTAAATTGAAAAGAAAGCCTGTGTCTCTTCAGACTAAAAACTGAGATAAAGTTTGCCCCCAGATGAAAAATTCTTTGTCCAATCAATGCATCTGTCAGTCAAGCTTGTTTCTTCCTAGCTATGCGTCTTTGAAAGAGCAGGGACATAGGCCACTGTCAAATGCTAGCAAAATGAGAAAGCAGCTCTTCTGTCTGACAGTTTGTGTAATCTGAATTAGTTGTTCAGAGATATTCTTCTGTTCATCTATACTCTCCATTAGCAACAGAAATTCTAACCAAATTACAGAATGTAGGAAATGCATGGCCCTCACCAGTGCAATAGCAAAGTTTGTTGTCTAGCACATGGGGCAGAACACATTAAACTGAAAATAATAGTTAAATAAAGTGAACACATTCTCTCATCCATTGCTCTTGAGTACACCAAGAAAACTTGAAGATGCATAGCTTTGGTAACTGGCTGCTTAGCATGGCTCTTCACAGATGTCACACACTGATGTGACAGTGAAAAGGACTCAAAGATTGCTCAGTGTGCATACATAGAGCCTACAGGCCTGCATAACATGGGACACTCAGGAAAATTAATTCTAATTAATTTGTAGAGTGGATTAGTTAAAAATCAAAATACTCCTTTGTCAATATTCTCACAAGAAATTAAGACGCGAGTTTAACTTAGTTTAGGTTAATTCACTTAACTTGCAACCCTGCAAGTATTTAACGTCTTTAAGCAATCCCCTGTAAAACTCACATAGCTTTTGGTAATTTAGTTAAATTTACCTGAGTATCTAAGTATAGACAAGACTTTAAAAAGGAAATGGTCATTAACTACCACTTCTCTGTAAAACATGAAGGATGCAACTTATCTAGCTTATCTAATCCCAGACATCCTCAGTTAACGAATAAAGGCTCTGATGTACTTAGTTGAAATGCAGTCTCACATGAATTCTGTTCAGCTGGGGGAAAAAGGACAGGGAAGTCACCTCCTCTTCTAGAGAAATGACCAAATGAGTTATGATCAGGCACGTATTACTGTATCTGCCAAAGAATATATACATGGGACATCAGAATAAACTTAAACTGCACAGCTTTATGAAATGTTCAATTTTTATATTTACACTATAATTAGTACAAAACTGCCTTTTTAAGTTTTCTGTAGAACAAGACAATATCTACTGGACTTGATAACCTAGTATGTCAAATCAACTACTTTGAAGCATTTTAAAGGAATCTAAGAATAGTTATAAAGAATAAGACACCATTTTCAAACTATACATAGTGTTTGCTTTTGCTTCTAAAAAGGTACTTATATCCCCAAAAGATTTTTAATTTTAAATAAGCAGGGCAAGCAGGGAGGGGGCAAGGGGGAAGACTGGTTGTTCGTACTAAAGCCTTTACTGTAGTAAACTAAATATATTTACAATTTGTACAAATGTTTGACCTTCAACAAAAATACAAAAACATATCACAAGATGCAAAACCAGGAAACAAGTTCATCTGAGACACTGCTGCTCTACACAGGATAGAATGCAACTTGAACTGCAAGGAACAGAAAGGTATTTATCCCCCATATTCACGCAATGAGAACAATTTGCATGAGGTCACAAAGAAAGAAAAAAATAAAAGGCTCCAACATTCTTCAGTAGACTTGGCTTTTAAAAATGTCAAAAACCTAGGCTACATCTGTCCATCTTGCCTCTGTGTTCCATCTGGTCCACGTAGCCAATATTTAGTTGCTGGATGTTGCCTTCTATTTTGAAAAATCGGCGTAGTTTCATGGCAAGGTCTGGAACCTCAACACTTTTGTTCCTTTCAAAAATTCAAAACCTTTCTACTTCTACAATTAAGAACAATTTTGGCCCAGTTCAACTTCTAAAAGAATATCCCCATCATATTTTTCAGTAGATAACTTCATAGACTGTAGCCTTTTTGTCTCCAGAGCCAGTGACTATGTACTTATCATCCACAGAGATGTCACAGCTAAGCACTGATGAAGATTCTTTGGACTAGAAGAAAAATAGAAATATTTTTCATCATTAAAAAGAAGTCTGTTACCCTCATTTCAGCATCCCATTTTGGGTAGATCACATATGTGAAGATATCCGAGTCCACTCTTGGGACTCTGCATGTTTTATTTTTTTTTCATTAAAAGCAACATCATCCTCACCTGGAAGATACTGGCTCCATAAGGAGTTCTCCATGCATTAAGAAGGTTATCTTTCCCAGTACTCACAAACCATTTACCTAGAACATAAACCAGAAGGATTACAAAAATGTGAAAGAGACCTCTGACAAATTTTGGGTTTTCAATTCACATCAATGAAATCTGTTAACTAATTACCCTTATAGAAGCTCTTACCACTAATCAACACAGTACTTTTGCTTACAATCAATGTGGACACTGCACATTTGCAGTGTGTTACATACTAGGAAATCCCTAAACTCTTCAAACAGAAATAGCTTTCTACACATGAATCAATCCTCACAGCAGCCTCTAGACAAACAGATGGCTGTTTGTAGATAAGTGCATTTGAATTCATAAAGCAGAGATATTTATGCATTACTTAAGAAACTGAGATGTAATAACTAATGACTATGAAATAACTAATCAGCAAAACACGAATTAAGAGCTCTGACCTCCAGTTCTATGTTCAGGGCAACTTACCACAGTAAGCAAACTTGAGTGATAATACGCAACTCTCATGAAGGTGCAGTTGATACTTGTCTGGTTTATTTACATGTAGCACTTCGACGTTGCTGCTCTCCATTCCCACAGCTAGCCATTCACCAGTAGGACAATAACCAAGGGAGAATATCTGAAAATTAAACCATATTTACAACTTTTAATTTTTTTCCTGCAGATAACTTTTTTCTGCAGTTAAAATTATTTCGGAGAGGGAGACAGAGAGAGATAAGGGCAAATTCACACGGTTCAGTAGCAAAACTGTCGTTCAAAATTCAAGTAACTAAATAATCCCTGTTTTTACCGATTAACTTAGAAAAATAGGAAAAGAGTAGAGTCAGGCTATCATTTTCTTCTGTAATCTAAGCACATAAGAAAGCTTCAAAATATTGTGTTGTGAGCAGCCGAAAGGAAGAGAGGGAACAACCTGCCAGTTGTACTGGGCTCAATCTTACCTTTGATCCTAAGGATTTCCTTCCCACCCCACACATTGCCCCAAGCAGTAGGAAAATCCAGTTACCTGTGATGTGAAGTCATGCTGTTGTAGCTGTCTCCCTTCTCTCAAGTCCCAGGATCTGACAGTGTTATCCAAACCTCCTGTCCAGAGCTTGGTACCATCATTAGAAATGTCAATACAGCTGGCTCCATCTGTGTGGCCCTGGAATTGCCTGATAAAACAAACCAGATTGAATAATGATTTCCTGCCAGAGCTCAAGGTAAACACTGTTGTGGTGTTAGTTTTGGACTCTGTACATGTGTGTCATCTCTTCTGTGTCTGGCGATGAGTAAGAATCAGCCCCTCCCTCTCACTGAGAATTAAATACCAGTATTACAAAAACATTTTCCAGGTGCTAGAGGAGTGAATTGCATCATGGCTAGCTGAATAAAGTCAAATACTTCTTATCAGGTTCTGGCAAAAAATAAAAAAGACAACCAAACCCACTTGTGAGAATATTAAAGTACAGTAACTATAGTTAAAACCACTAAGGATAACTCGGATTAAATCAAAGCAGTCAGGGAATAAAACTTCCAGTTTCAGAAAACAGCTTCTATATTTTTCTTTGGCCGCAAGTCAAGAAGGTAAATAACAAGCAGATATACTAATAGAAAGGGATCCAGATAGAGATCCAGGTAGTTAAACACAAGCACTGCTGAGTCCCAAAGTTGCATTCTCTGTGGCAGGAGATTAGAAACATCTAAATGGTGCAGTTTGTTTTATAACCTTCTCATTAGCAATTCTCAGCTTTCAGCAACCAGAAGGTCATCTCAAGCTTTTCTTAATCCTTTGGCAAAAGCATTCTGAGACTCCTGCATATTTCATCAGCAATTAGCTTTAGCAAGTCCTGTGCCTCAATGTGAAAGGTGGAGGGCGGGTGGGGAAAAGACAACTAGCTTGGGAACGAAGGGTATGAATCACCAAGAGCCTGCCACAGAAAGGTCACGCAGCATGTTTTGTTTAGTAGCTCTGGTCTCAAAATTCCGCGTGTTATCAATCAGCAAGATCAGCCAGCAAGTGGTGGGAACACATACAGCAAACATTTAAAAAGCAAGACATACATAGATGTGTATAGATGCCACAGAGGGCACCTTTACAGGGACTAAGCATGCACATGACAAAGTGAAAACTTTATGTAACTAAAATTGTATTTATTGACCTAAAAGTTCAACAGAAAGTAAAATTTGCATGCATATTAACACGACTCTCTGCAAGTAATTTTCAGCTAATTATGGATATAGAGGAAGTTTAATTGAAACACAGCAGACTAAGCATATTCTTTAGTTTTTGTGTTCAGAACTTCTAAGGTATCAAGGCCCTTCCCAAATTAAGACTCTGTCTTCTCACAATACTGTAAGCCACCACTACTTTGGTAAGCATAAACTAAAATTTATCTTATCATAAGCCCCTGTGCTTTTCTAAAGAACTGAGAGGATCCACCCTTTCAAAATACATTTCTAAGATTAATTTTACTACTTACCATAACTAAATAAGAATTGAAAATACTCTTCTTTACATAACAAGGCTTAAGACAAAGGAAAAGAACAAACCTGAAAGCATTCCCTAAAAGGCATGGTCAGTCTATCCCAATAACAAAACAGCAAGAATGCTGCTTGTAGAAACCTGCATACCAATCCCAAATAACAGAAACCCACAGAAGCTTTTACATTGACTACAGTAGGTGATGGACCAACCCATTAGGCCCTGAAAGCACCTCTTCCAAGACTAGGCTGAAGCTACCAAAACTAGTTTCTGCCTAACTTGGGTGTAAACCACTCCTTTGAAAAACAGACACCATTTACTTTGCTGTCATGAGCCCTATTCAGGGAGATAAATATTTATGTAGCTGTCCAAAGAGTAACTTCAATTAAAATTTTCTGTAAACAGCGACTCACCTGACCAATGTCTGATTGTGTAGATCCCACACTGCAATGTTCCCATCACTGCAGCAGGAAAAGCACACCTTGGAATCAGGGCTGATAGCCAGAGCATAGCAGGCAGGCGCTGAGGATGTCAGCTCTGCTTTTATACGAGGAGTTGGAGCTGCCAGGTCCCATATGGATAATGTGCTGGCTTCCCCGCCAACTATGAGGGTGCATCCATCGGGCAGCAATTTACAGGAGCGGATGTAGTTATCTCTGTTCTGTACAACACAAATCACCTCAGTTACGTGCCTGCCAGTAATGACCACTAATGTAATTCTGACTGCATCAATGTTTTAAACAGTTTTTCACTTTTTCCATTACCAAAGTACTGAAGAGGAACCAGCAGATCCTAAAAGGTTTGAAACACCTACTTCTCATCACTAATTAGAAACTGCAGCTGCAGAAATTAAAACTGCAGACTCCTGTTGCCACAGTCTACTTTGTTCCGAACCTGATGAATGGCAAGTTTTCTATCTTATTACACAAAAACAGAGCCAAAGTAAGCTTGCTTTTCTGCAAATGTACTCCATCAGTGAAGGTCACCAACAATAGAAATATTAAAGCAAATGACCTTTCATTTGGCATTTAACAACCCTATATGAAAATGTCATTCTAGTCTCATGCCCTTCAGATTTTTGAATTTTTCTTTCAAATACGATTTTGTATTCACAGCATTAAAGTTAAAAGATTAAAGATTCCTGTATTGGTCCTGTATTTTTGTTGGTCCTTTGTTGTTCAACATGATTCTTATTGTACTTATAGATCTCTAATTTGTGACAGTGTTGTTGATTTGAGAGGTGCTGTGGGGAAGTTAGTGACAGAAGACATTTCTACCTTTACTTATTACAAAGTCCCTTGACTTGCAACAGTTTTTTACAAAATTGATGGTTAAGATCTGTAACTCAAGACATAGAAAAGAATTAGTTAACAGCATTCCTACTATGATTTTTTTTTTTTTAATTTGCAGCAAAGGAGCAGTAAGTAGGGCAGTGGAAATGTTGGCCTAATCAGTCATTACAGCTCCGTAACTAAAATGAAGGCTCTGCATCCAGACAGATACCTGCCACAGAACAGAATACCCATTCAACTGCACTGTTACTACTAGGCAATTACAAAATAATAGCAGTAAAGAAAGGATAAAGGGTAAAAAACCCAAAAACCCCCACCACATTTAACTGGATTAACACTGAAGCTAGAATTTTCATTTACAGTACATATTGCTGTGCTTGATAACTTTAAGTCTTCTCAGTTAACACTGCACAAACCTCTATGCTGCTTCTAAGTGAGAAGCATCTCTTATTGAGCCATTACCTTTCCTGAGGTAGCTTTTCAGCTACCTGTACCACTGCACCCAGTCCCTCTTGTATCCTGCACATGTGAAAACAACCAGCCTATACGTATAGCTAGTGAATCATGAAAAAAAGGCATAGCAAAACTTAAAGTAACCTTTGGTAGTGTGTCACATTATTTCAGCAGATGGTTACTATCACCTTACAAAAATGAGGATTTCACTCCTTGTATGAGTGAAAGACCTAGGAAGGTTCTCTGCAGCCCTGTATAAGACAAGCTACAGTCCTTTTAAACTCATGCACAAAAATCATCAGTATAACTAGAATGGGAAAAAAAAAATCACATTATATTCAAAACATGACATAATCTGATTTAATCTGTTATTTGACCCTTAGTGATAATTATCATTAAACAAACCAGCTCTATTCTCTGTAACACCGTTATAAGTGGAAAAAAAAGAAAAGAACACCAAGAAACAGATCTGCCTGCTATTTCCTTTTAATATGAACAAAATCCGAACAAGAACAGCTTTTTTTTTTGGAGTCTCTAAGGAGAAGCTACCCTTGTGCATAAATTCCTGTTCACCTACCAGGCAGTCCAGCTGAGAGACAGGGCTCTTGTTGCCAGGCTGACTGATGTCCCAGACCTTGACACACCCCTTCCCACCCGTGTACACGTGTCTCGTGGGGTTGCTGATGGTAACTGCACACACAACTTCCCCGTGGTTCAGAGTGTTGATCTGACGGGCGTGGCGAGGGATTCCTGGACCGATGAGGGCATCAGGAGGGAAAGGAACTGGCTGCATCTGACCATCTGCAGTAACATGAAAGGAGTAGGCTCTTTTGGGGAAGGGAAAGAAGAGAGAAGACAAAACAATTTTAAAAAGCAGCCATTGCATAACTACAATGCAACAAAAACACAGTATTTTTAATTTTAATTCTTTGCCAATCATCTCACAAAAATCAGAGCTACAGTGCCAAGTAACAAAGGCAGATGAAACCTCACAAGGAGACAAGGATTCACAATAGAAATGTTCAGCTTGCCTCAGCTGAAGTATTTGTGCAATGGCGAAGTAGGTTAAATTCCAGCCTTAACTCTACAGACCAAGGTCATGTCTGCCATCCCTCAGCCACTTAGATAATCAAAAGATCTTTCAGCCCCTGGTTTCTAGCTAGCAGTTCGAAGTCTCAACACCTTAAGTTCTACAGCAGCAGTCCCCCACCAGGCACTACTCTCATCCTTCCATGAGGCTTGTACCTGTTGCCTTGCAGGACCACAAGCCAAAGTTTTGCTTGATTCCTGCACCTCATCTTTAACATTGCCACCGGCTGTGCTCATATACCTCTCTTTCTAGCTGGTAAGTGGTGTTTTAAACAGAAAATAGAAACACATAGAGTGGTTGCACACACATTTCTTCAGAAAGCTGATATCATTTTCTCATAAATATGTTTTCTTGAATAAGTACATTGGAAAACCTGAAAAGCTCAGTTTTCAGGTTTTTTTGGCACTTCTGAAATACCTTTTACTTGTATTCATTGCATGATTTCAAATTTATGGAAACTGAGGGTTGAGGAACTGACATTCTAGCACTGAATAAAAACACTCCTCCTTGGGAAAGTACATGAAATTATTTTTTCATGGTCACTGAAAAGTTTAAAGTCAGCTCTACTCAAGGACAAGGGCACAAACACCAACTAATAAAGGTTGCAGGTGCAGGGGGTGTTGTTTGCTTATTTTAAATAATAAAGAAAATACTACTGTAAAAGGCTGGTTTTTGCTATACTAGTGAGCTCCTTTTCTGTTACTTCTGTTGTAAGTGCATCCATAGCTCATGCTTTTGATGCTATTGTTACATTAACAGCATCCTTCAAGAGGCCAAAGTGGATAAAAAATGGTGAGAGATGAGTATTCTTTTTTCACTTACGAGCTGCCGTGTACTGAAACATTTACTTTTCTAATATATTCTTTCTTTTCCAAATCTTTCTTGCTCAGAAATCTTCAGTCGCTGTAGCTCAACTATTACTATCACATCCATCTTCCAAGAACCCAACAATAGATATTTCTGTTTAATCTTCTGTTCTGAATAATAAGCTAGTATTTTCAAGGTATTTTATTATGTGTTCCCAAATATCACACAGTTTGAAATGAAGGAAGGAAGGAACAAGGAAGATGCCTGGTTCGGGAACAGACATCACAAAGCAACTGAATCTGCTCTGCTCCTGGGCATAAGATATTCCTTTGAAAAACAGTGAGGAGAGATGAAAGAGCTCTACAGCTCTTTCATACAAAAAGTAACAGTGGAAACAGTCAACCCATGCAATATCACAGCTTTTGCTTAAGTGAAGGGTAAAAACTGGTTAACAGTAACTGCTCTTAAACAGAGAAGAAATTAATAGTGCATATATATGCAATTCCTGTACTCATTCATGTTTCATGATTGGATGTATGAGCAGAAAGCTTGCTCAGAGAATACCCAAAAATAGAGGATGAGCAAGTGCAAAAGATGGCAGATCTTTTTGTCATAGAGATGTCAGGAATGGGAAATGCAGATAAGAAAGGAAGTGGAAAGTTCACTCCCTTACATGTACACAAGGCACACAGTATATCAAATGTATTTTTGTCCCATGGGACCCTTCCTGGGTTTTAGTATGAAGAATTACAGTAATGATAAAGGCTTAACTAGAAATCCATTCCTTTCTGTGAAGAAGAATAGAGACAAGACTGTCCCAAAGTAGCTATACTCTAAACAGATCAGACACAGGATGGGAGAGAAAGCAGAACAGGAGTGGCAACAAGACTGCTTGAGGCTGAACAAATGCTCAGGTTCATCTACAGAATCCAGCTGAAGAGTCACAACATTTAAGACACTGAAAAGCTTGGCCCCATCCTGGGCTCCAGATCAAAGTCAGTTGCAGAATATTTGTTAGCAGTAAGAGTACACAGAACTGTACAACTTTGAAGTTTCAGCCCGCCTTTGCTTTTATCATGGACTGAAGCAAAACAATTAAGCAAGTATTAGGCAATTTCTTCCAGCATGTTGAAGACGAATAATCTGCTTGTCCATGACTTTTTTTTTTATTTGAAGGTTACAGCTTAAATGTTCTGTTCAATCCAAAATACCTAAATAATTAGTGTTTTGAAATGCTTAGGTGCATACACAGAGCTTCTCAGTTCTTGCTGAGATGGGGCATGAGGAAGACAATAGAAACATTTTTCAAGCACTTCCTGTTTACTGCAGAATTGTAATGACTCTTAGGCTTTGAAACATCAGAGGCCTACCCAGTGTATTTTTAATCATGCAGAATTCCACCAGTAGGTCTGCGTTTAAAGTGGGGCTGTAGTGATCATAGAAGCAGTCACTCGTTTTTAGCATTTGCTTCTAAGACTAGTTGATCAGGACACAGGATGACCGAGTTTGATGGCCTAACAAATAGACCAGTGATAGTTTCTTAGTAAGCCAAAAGAGCTTTTTCTACAATGCAAGTTATCTGCAATCCACTGTAGAAAGAAATGGCTACACTTTGCCAAGACAAGCAAGCAAAACAGTAAATGTTCCTGTTTGCTTGAAGACATGTGGCATGTAATGCTAATATCACCACTGCCAGCATACTTATGGTATAGTAGTCTAGTGCTTGTATCTGCTAGGTATTATGGTACAACTTTGTTACACAATACCTTTTAACCTTGAAAAAACTTGCACCCTTTGCCAGGCTGACACTCCTGACACTCCCTAGACAAGAAATGTGTCTGTCTCCAAAAGAACACAGGACTGGAGACAGCAGTGCAAATGACTATTTGCAGCTCAGTTGCTGCTGCCCTTGGCTTCCTCTTCATCAGGTTACCATGACAGAGGGCCTGATACTTCTGGGAAAGACTGTACTTCCAGTGCTACACCTACAGAAGACTCAGTTTTTAATGCACTAGACATATTCACAGGCCTCAATTCTCAAAAGTGACAAGAATTTTCATTGTCTAACCTCAAAAGAGTCAACAGCTAGCAAAATCTGACAAATTCTTGAGTTCCCTAAAGCTCAGGATTTCTTAACAGGCACCACTTGACCACCCATTTTTCTTTTAGAACTGACCATGTATGCCAGGAACTGCTGTTTAGACTAGCACAGATTTCTGTCTCACTCAGAGCATTCTGCCTGTATGAAAGATAGCTATCCAGTCATGGATTCCATGATCATCCCTCTTTAGTCAAAGAAGAGTCCTTCCTTGTGTTGGGCTAACAACAAACAAAGAAAATTATCTTATACAAATGCAATTAAAATTTAACATAAAACAAGCTAAGTACATATCAACTAATATGTAAATATACAATTTTAATTAACTGAGTATTTTGAAAAGAACAATTACAAGACAAACTTCTGTGCCTTTTACTTAGAAGAGTTCTGAGAAATAGTATACTGTCACTTATATTATTTCTGAATAATGAAAATATTCTTCTGAATTACTGCATCCAGAGACTTCTCATGTGTGTCAAAGCAGTACTGAGAATCTGCAGAGCTCCTATGCACAGCAACATGGTTAAGTGATACTAATACAAACCAGTTTCTCAGCTTAAATCTCCAATTTCCAAGTAAGTATATAGCAAGTATCATCTGACATGCTGAGGAGAAATCAGGATAATTAATTTACTATCCAAGAATATAGCAAATCAACTAAACTACCTGCCAGCTACACTAAGTATTCAGATTAATATACAAATGCACACAATTCCTGCCTACTAAAGTACCATGCCTTAAAAAAAATTCCCTCAGAAACTTCCACTTCATCCCTTCAATTCAAGCAGACTTCTTTAACTAGCACAACAATACCCCTGACAGCAAAATGTAAAAGCAAAAAGTTCCTTCCACTCATGAATGCATTTTGCTTTCAGCTTTTCTTTGCACTCCAGCTCATTTTTAATTGTAGTTACCGCAGGAAACTGTGAATATCTGAGTGTGTTGTTTCATCACATAGAACAAAATGCCAAGAAATAAGGATAGAGGTATTTCTACAGAAGTAACTAAATCTTCATCTTCATACATGTCACCAAATAATTCTAGCCAGAGATACATGGCAGGGATGCACACACCTTTTAATCTCCTATAATACAGTAAAATTAGCCTTTTTCAATATCTCTCACTGTACATTCACTATGCAAGCATGAAGATCTGAAGAACAGAATTCAGTTCAGTAGAACTGAAATCGAGCAATTCCAAAAGAGTATAGTACACCTCTCCAAAAACACAATGAAAAGTCAGCTTACAACTAGATGGAGAAAGATTGAACATTTACCATGTAAAGTTTCCCTTTCCGACCAAAATGAGAAACATGTATTTTCGGGTTTTTATACTGTCTGGGAAAACATGCTGAGAAATATATTTGTCCTCAATACTACCATTAATTCAGAATTTTAGACACCAAGGAAGCAATACTGTGGACATAAATCTTACCACTAATCTTGAAAATCTGTATTTAGTCCACAATCCAGCTATTAGAAGGTATGGTTCACATAAACCAGAAATCTGTAAGAATGTTAATGTTAAGCTGGTCATCAACAGATCTCAGAACATACAAGGGTTAAAAAAACCTGGCTGCTATCAGAACTGTCTATCCTTTAGAAACAAGGGAATATAGTTTTCTCTTGGGTGAAAAAACAGTTTAAGCATAACTGTTGATAAATAACGTGCAGCCTTAAGCATACACGAGTGGGGATTCAATAGTTCAATTGGAAAATTCTCTGTACCACTTGCAACAAGACTCACTAAAACTTCACATCTAATAAAAAAAATTCAATGTGACACCATATCTGCACTCAAGAAAAAGGCCTACTTTGAAAATAAACAAGGTGTACCGCACTCCATTTCTGTACTGCTCTGTACAGAAAATACAGGAGAAAAACCTGAAGTAGGTGAGATACTCAGAGATGCTGCAGGTAGCAGACAGCATTTAGCCAATTTAGACTAAAACATGACTTTGTCTTATAGCTGTCAACGGAAAGAAAAGAGATGAGTTTATGGAATTTTAGGCTTGCTTCACTACGATAAGCAAAGAAGTAATTTTAGAGGAAATGTACAAGTAACGTGACCACAAAAAACCTCAAACATTGCAAAACACATCAAATGAAGTAGAAACTAGGGAGCATGTATCAAAGTAGGCAGTATATGAAGCAGTGTGAATAAAGTGGTAAAAACATTAAAAAAATCCGAACAACCCCCACGCATCTTCCCCGCCCCAGACAGTAATTTAGCTAAATTACCAGGATACAAAGTCGAGCTGCATACATATGCTGTCCTTTTGTCTTGAACAGTGTAACAACTAGAACTCAGCCACAGAAAATTTCTGATTGAACAAAAATAGGTTTCAATAGCTTACAATATAAAATACTGCAAGGCATTAGTAATGAAATACATCATTGAAAGCTTATGAATGTACATGTTTAGAAGTAAAAACTTACAGCCACTCGATTATGCGATTTCCAAAAGCATTTTATTTAAGTATGCCAAATTCTATGAAAGTCAGCAAGAATGTGTCTGAGTTTTGAGTACAAAGCCTGATCCTTACTGCACTAAATTTAAATACACCACCACTTGATACACAACACCAACTCATTGAGCCCTCACTTCAGTAATCTTGTCAACACACCACCAACTTTAAGTAAAACCATGATTTAACAGGTTTCTCACATGCCAACAGATAGCTAAGCCTGTTCTCAGAAGTATGGTGGTTAACCACAAAAACACATTCAGGATGGCTTTCCAAACTAATTCTGCTGCTTTCCTATTGTTATAGGAAAAGATCCGAAGAAAATATACACTTTTTTGCCTCTATCTGCTATCCTTTCAAGGACGTTTGCAAGACTGACATTACAAGGTATCACTAGTTACTAACAGAGTCCAAAATGAAAGCAAACAGAAATACGTGAGTATATAATTTTCACCACAGCCTGGTAACTTAGACAGCATCCTAAAAGTAATAGTTTCTAAATATTTATTGAAATTGCAAAAGGAATACTTAAATTTAGATTGCTAAGTAGACATTATGTGACATGAACGACTCGCACAGAAAGTGCAAAGCGTTAAGTTTGTTTCAAAATTATGTAAGTACCTAGGTAGATAAAAACTTCTCTAATTGCAAGTTCCTGTTGAAAGAGAAGTCAGGACTGACTGCCAAGTGTGAACAAAGAACAGGTTCTAACAGAGTGTTGAAAAAACTCTCTGCCTCATTCTGTCCAGAAAAACAGCTGAGTTAAATTTGCTCCGTTAGTATCCACATAGAATACTTCTCCAGAAATACCTAAACATTAATTGCATATTTTCAGAGGTCATACATGCTCATGAGTCTACTGCCCTGGTTAAGTTCAGGGTCCATGGTCTACCAAAGCCAAATGACTGAAACATTTCAAGTATGCTGCTGAATTTATTTTATTGCAACATCAATAAGTCACAGCATCACTGAAGTATTTTATTTAACAACTGCTTCATCAATAACCAAAGCTTTTAAATAAAAAGAATTTATTGTGAAAACTCTTCTACATATGTGCACTACCTGCTCCACAACTGCTTCATTATCCTTTGGTTCTCCAGCTGCACTCACACAAAAGTTCTAAATAGCTTGCTCCATTATGCAAGGTGTGTTATCTGTTGCTAAAGTAACTGCTTCAGACACCCACTGTCATCAGTTGCAGACTCCCATGCCTCATAAAGACAAGTGCCAGACAAGGAGTCTGCAAGTTTGCGCTACACACCAGTGTAGTGTATTATCCTCAGTGTATTGCAAACTTTAGTTTCAATATATTTTTATCTAACACATTTTACCACTATTTACCATTTAGTTTGTAGTCCCCTTAATTTCCCCCAGAAAGGATGAAATACAAAAACCTTAAAGTATACCTTCAACAACTTTTCCCAGGAAATAGGTATATACACACCTGTTTTGGGATATGACAAATAACATTTCAGAATTTTTATGCTCCAGGTTTGACCTGGAGAAATCTACAACATCCTCTTAAAAACAACCAGACACTATCCCCTTTCAAATCCCTGTTCACTGACACAATATAACTTCATTCCCCCTAGATATTGCAGATGCTACCAAGAAGTTAGAAGTTACTTACGGTTTTCCCCCAGGAATCCCAGCTAGATTTGGAGGGATTCCAGGTACTCTCATGTGAGGAGGAGGATCAAACCCAACCTGACAACAAAAAGTGAATTAATCTCACACTTGGAATTTCTCATCAATTTCTCAGCAAGCCTCTTTTCTCCACTCCCAGGATATTATGCATTTAACCAAAAGGTGGCTTTTACCCACAGTATCAGATAATTGCATGACCCTCCATAGCAGGGCAAAACCCAGAGGTTTTGTTCTGATAGAAGCACTCATATGCGAACAGAAAATAATTTATCATGCGTTCACACCACTGAGCATAACACAGCAGTCCTGGTTAGCAGGGAGAGTCCTGTGTTAGCCCTGGAATTAGAGTCCATGTCAGCACCAAGCCATGCCAGTGCTCTTTACTCCTGAGAGAGCTAGCAGGTATTCAGGCTGGCACACTGTGGTGCTGGAAAGCAGCCTTGGGCCTCAGCTAGGATCTCACTGCCTCCACAGTGTTCTATTTGGGCACAGCAGCTGAGAGATCTCTCACACAGCCACACTGTGGGGTGCAAACAGACTTGTCCACAGCTTAAAAAACGACATTCTCTTTACATACTGGGATTCCACTGAATTTTTATATCCTGAAGAAGTAGGTACATCAAATAATCCAAGCAGAAATTCTGGACCAAAAGGACTTAGTTTTTCTTCTGAACATTGTATTAAACATTGTTATTGCTTTAAAAGGAGGGTGTATGGGAGGGTGTATGCTATTTAAAATTTGCACATTTTCACATAAAAGCCCTGTTTAGCAGTTTGAAAAAAGTGGTCACGCAAACAATAATGAGAAGTTGACAAGCATAAATCCAATTTTGCAAATTTACAAGTAGGTAAGTTTGTCTATGCAGAAAACTGCCATCAAGCTCATGTTTGCAGAATCAAGCCCCTAGGTTATTTTGTGTGACAGCCACTATAACTACCAGGTTCCATTTACTTACTACACCCACAACAGCAACTATTCTTAACACACCTGATCTCAGAGCTCCAAAATAGGTACTGACCAACTTCTCAGGTTGATTTCCACAAAAAACCCAACAAAATACAGGGACAGAGACCCAGATAAAAAGACTTTTACATGCTTCAAGATTAATTTGTTATGTCTATATGGAACACAAATGTGGTTCAGCAACAAAAAAGCAGATGTCCACAGCTACAGTGAAATACTTTGTGTCTACCATAACTACTTCTTCATTTACAGCACAAAATAATTTTTTGGCATTTATTCATCAGTTAAAGCACTGATGAAGGTGAAGAACAAAAAGAAAACATACATTAATACACTGAGATTCTTTGTTTTCAAGGTGCAAATTTGTTTCTTCAGCCACACAGCAAAGTGAGGCACGCAGTGAAGCACACAGTGAAGCTGTCAAGCCTCTGGCACTGTTGTGAGTTGGGAATTCTGCAGTGCTAAATGAAGCATGTAGCTTTTCTCAGTGAACCGCAACTCATAGAACTGAGATTGCATGCGACGTATGGCCTACCATAGGAGATCTTCCATAGGCAACCACGGCAGCTGCAGCAGCAGCAGCACTCATCTGGGGTGACATATTGTGCAGACTGGCATAGGCTGCCCCTGGACTGGTTAACTCTCCATTCATGCCAGCATGAGGTACCATTCCAAACGGAGCAGGGTACGGTCCTGGTACTGCCAACGGTGTCCGCAAACCTGCAGCTACAGAATAATAAAATTAAGTGGGTTTACTGAGGTATTCCTGCATACAGGAAAGAAAGCAGCCCTTTTTTCCCCCCTAAACATCTCACCTTCCCCTTTCACGTACACACAATGTCAAGAGACATTACCATGATCTGTCAGTACCACCAGCTCTCTTCAGCATAAGTAAGATCTACTGAAGTCTGAACTTGCTGATTACTTCTAGCAGTCTCTTCTAGCATTACCTATTTCCATTTCTGTAATATTCCCCTGTTTACATTAATCTTCTCTTTGCCAAATTAAGCAGTAAAGCTGACAGACATGGTTTACACATCTCATGTCTGAAGCAACTGTGTGCACCAGCCTGAATAGCAAAAGTAAACTTCCCCCAGCATTTGTCAAGCTGTGCACTGCAGCAAATATTAGTAGACTCAGACAAAGACTGTAGAAGGGATTGCACGCAGAATAAGTACCAGAAACTTCTGAGAAATCTTTTTATATTGCATTCAGTTTCTGGATTATTTGCAAAAAAAGATAAAGACAAAAGTAAACAAAGAAGACTAAGAGAGAGAAAGATATTCAAACTCTTGATAATCTAAACATCTGCTTCTCATCAAGCCTTCTCTTGATACCAAGAACAAAGCAATATATTTAGCAGTCACAAAGAACTACATGTGTAAAAAAAGATTAATTTTGGAACCGTAAAAACACATGAGGTAATGCATTTACCAGCTTGGTTAACCAGAGGGTCCATTGTTGGAGGTTTGCCAAGGCCTGGACGGAGTCCTGGAGTTGCACTAGTGCCTGGGGTTGGCACGTCACCTCGAGGAGTTGGTGTGCTGGATTTCAGAACAGGCGTGCTGGCTTTTTCATGCTGGTATCATTAAACAAATTAAATGAGTATTATTTTTAATCCAGGCCATATTATACAATTTATCACAACAACAGCTGGGATGCTGGGCACCTACTACCTAGTCCCTCAGCCAATTTTCATAAATCCACACAATGCTGACAACATTAACTTGTGAGAGAGAAATGCTGACCTTTTTGATTGCTGCCAAAATTAAAATAAGAAACATAGAAAGTTATTTTTCCTCTTCTACTGACATTAAAAAAAGGAATGCCGGAGCTAATTTTTTTCTTCAGGAAAATACAGTATGCATTACCAAACTATTTTAGCTTGAAATTATTAACATCTCAATTATTACTAGACCGAGAAAATCTAACTACAAAAACAAAATACCACTATAGGTGATAGTATCAAAAAAACATGACACAAAAGTTAGAGAGGATCAGATCAAATTATTAGTGATACTGCAAGAAAAAGGCTTCAAGGAGTAACAGCTTATTTAGAAGAGTTTAACAAAAGCCTGAAGAACTTCTTCACAGGCCATGTTAAACCATAAGTTATTGTTCCTAAAAAACACCAAACCAATGCTTAAGCAACTCTTGTTCTTTGTAACGAATTTGCTACTCATTTGACAGAAATGTAGGAAATACAAAAAAAAAAAAAAAAAAAAAAAAACAGAAAATATTG
>VXAZ01003406.1:102758-149002 GCA_013399875.1 Gymnorhina tibicen
GTCTCCTTATCTTCTCTTTAGAAGACTTTTAGAATATCATAAATAGATGAGGCTTTGGTATGTCTACACGTGCAGGGATGGACAGATAAATGGCAGCTTGCCTTTAATGCTTAAAACAACAAGTATTTGCTGAATATGGTTATGCAGTATTCAATTGCTAGCTGGAGTAAACTCCAATTGGATTCCTTCAACAAATGTATTGCAAACAAAGATCAAATATTTTTACTTCCAGCATAACATTCACTACTAGTGTGAAATTAAGGCTAAAGTCTTGTTTAATCAGACTTGATCTGAAAAACTGAGGCCAACACACACACACAAAAGACAAAAGCAAAGACTAATCTTTTCCTCAAACTACATGGACTGCTTTCATTCAAGCTAAGTTATGCTAAGTACAAACTGTTGACCCAAAGAGCATTTTAGACATTTTTCAGTCACATGACAATTTGACATGCCTGTGATTCCCGATTCCCATCTCCATCTCAGTTCCAGCTAAAGCATTAAAATGTGTTACAATGAGTTCTTTTAAGTGCAGGATTAGCATATGCAAGAGGGCAATTTGTTCACTGATGTGTTAATGCTGTGAACAATACTGAATGAGTTGAGAAAAAAATCTCCTTTCACAAAGACCTGGTAAGCCTAGATCCTAAAAGCCAAGTACATGCTTAGATAAATAAATATAGGCTCACATAAATATATAAGTAAACACGTGTTTACATCCATACACATATCTCTCTCAAGAGAAAATACCAACATGTACTTCTGTGGAAGCCCTCAAAGGACATACTTAGATCTACCCAAGAGACAGAGATATTTACTTGCAATATAGCATAAACATATACTAACAGCCAGTGAACTGTGCACTGAATAACTTCCCCTTTAAAACCTGAAGACATCAAGGTAGTTTTGCTCAGACACAAATGTTTAGCCCCAAGGAGAAGGAGGACAAGGAAACAGGGTACATAAGGCAATCTGAATCCTCTTTTTCCTAATTCAGAAGCTGCACTTTAAAGCCAACTCTAAGCTCTTTTATTCATGACTATTCAAGCTAAACAAATGCCAAAGGGCTTACATAAAGCATATAGGAGGGTCTATTGAAATTCAGTATAAAGAAGCTCAAAATAATGTCTTTACCGAAATGTTTTGTAGCTAAAAGGTGGGCTTGTTGGATCATTGAACTAATTGCCTTGACAAATACAGTCGGAATTTAACCCCTTATCTCCTCCCAGATGCACACAAATTCAGGGATTCACTAGTCTGAAAACCCTTAAAACTAATTTTCAACACTTTAATACTGAATCTATCATGTTTGTGGCAGTAGAAACATCTTAAGAAGCAGTAGAAACATCTTAAGAAGCAAGGTGTCAATTCAAACTTGACCAGAGATGTTTTCCTCTTAAGGAGGAAAGTCTTTCAGTTAAGAGATACTTTTCTTAATAAAAATAATTAAAAATACCTATTTTACTACTGAAGAGTTCAGAATAAAACAATTAAAGCAAATGCAATAAAGATAATAAAGTCAGTTCCTTGCTTCAATTTTCTAAAAAAAGCATGAATAGCAGAAAGGTGGCAAAGGGGCAACAGCTGGAAAAAATTAGCAAACCTACTATTTGGAGTTACAGCTTGCAAATTTTGGCAACATATAGGCGTACCTACAATAGCTGATTTTTTTTTTTAATTTAGTCTACCTAGACAATGCTGACAATATTTTATACTGCTTGTCTTGTAGAATTTCAAAACTGTGAAATATATGTAGGAAATCCCAGCTCCCACTGTGTCCTAAATGCCAAACAAAGATTATTAGATTTTTTTCTTTTCTTCAAAAGACTTATGGTTTCTCACACAAACATGTAATTACATCACAAACCTATTCTGCAAAACATATCGCCTCTGGCCATATTTACACCACCTTCCTATAACTTACCACATTAATTTAAACCACTGTTCTCTGTGAACAGAGTATCCACACTAGAAGCTATTGTAGAGCAGCTCATTTCCCAAAAGCTACATCAGAAACTGCAAATAAGATTGTGCTCTTTTTATGGCAAAATTTATCAGTAAACTCAAAAATTAAAAAGTTCCTGTTTTGTTTCCCACAGAAATTCAAGAAAGTTCTAACAACTGTGACTAAAATCAGGTAAAGAAAAAACACCTTGCTACTGCAAGCTACTACCATAATTCAAACTACCAAATATGTAAGATTTCATTCAACAATGTGAAAATATGAATCTTTTAAAGTAGCGCAAATGGTAAACCCTGAAGACTGAAGAACCAATTAAATAAATGAAAATACAAACAAGAACTGGTAAAGAGATGCTCATATAAGCCTTGGGTTATTGATATCTCTAACCCTTGTAATGTTTAGGTTCAGGAAAGAGTGAGGGCAGCATACCAAAAGCCACCTTTCCTCACTTCAGCTCTGGTAGAGTTTATATTTACTGTATGTCTGCTATCAAACAGGGTCAGCCAGAAGACAGCAGCAATAGCTTCACAATATTAGAGTCTCCTTATCTTCTCTTTAGAAGAGTAATCTGTTTAGTTCTTCTAACTATGTCTACTAACAACTGACTTATTTTCAGAAGTAGGACAAGAATTTTTATTTTGGCTATAGTATTTTTTTAATAACCCTACAGAAACTTTCAGTTGGGATTGATATTCAATAATAACCAAGTTATGCAAAAAGGGCAAAAAGATATACACATGCACGGTTGATATCCTAAAGACAAACTGCAGGGCACCAATTTTTATTTTGTCTTAATTTCAACAGATTAGACACATAACTGAGGATATTCCTTGCTTTCAGACTTAGAGTTGAGTCTATTAAGGATTACCAATGCAACATTTGCAAATCATGAAGCTCAGATCAGAGCAAGTGGTCAAAATCAGTTTTATGTGTTTTCCTTTTCTTTCAATCATTTACATCATTTTATACACATGAAGCCATTTTCTTCAAGTAAGTCCCAAAAGAAAATAAAAAGGTTAATGTAGCAGTGCTTCCTGTCAGAATTACCAGACCACATAAATGCTATCTAACAGGCAACTTGTGATCCTAAAGCAACTCTGCTGCCAGCAAAAGTTAAATACTGAAATCACCAGAAGGCAAATGTGAAACAAAAACCTAGTCATGGTGCACAGAAAGAAGGCAGGTTCCCTATAGGAATAGAATGCACATTATTCAAATGCACCTCTTTGACTGCCATACCGTTCCACACAGGAACTACTTCCAAACCTCAAGTATGTGTGCCAGAGGTACAGGCTGAGAGCACACAGTATCTCATTTATCCCATTACATCACTTTTAATACAGCGCAGACAATTCATACAGAATAGTACATACAGAACTGACAATTGACTTTATGCTGATCATTACAGCAATTAAATAACAGTATTTACACTCCATCTGTGCACATGATTCAACTACACCTGGTCCCAATTAAGATCTTCTCTAGTGCTGGGCTCCTTAGTCCTCTCACTCCCCTCTCCCCCAAAGACAGGCACACACAGGCTTGCTCTGTGCTTGGTCATTCCCTGACTCTCTGTACATCCATGCCAAGGACAGCCGCCAGCCATCACAGCCAGTTACCACAGCTAACAACTTGGGTTTGCCTGCAGTGCTCAGCAGAGCCTATGTGTTTATTTTATTTAACCACGCAGGGGATGTCTGTCCTGCCGCTGCACCACACACAAGTGCTACCTACAGATATGCACATATACACAGGAACAGGCGCAATTCCTTGCTGAGTACACAAAACAGGATCAAGTCTAACACCTACACCCAAAACATCAGTTGCTCATTGTCAGCACTCACTGACAGGAATACAGTACATGCTGGAAGATGGACTTCAATATCCCCCAGAAAGGCAAAAGAAGATTGGGCTCAAACCTATTCTACTCCAGAATCATTAACTTCAATTTGTTCAGTATGCTTATTGCAAACACACATGTCAACAACCCAAAAGCTGACTTAAAAAGTCAGTAGGTTTCGTGTCAAATTACTCGTGATGGAAAGCTACTTGACTTCACCTTCTTTTCAACCATTTCAAGTTATATTGATTTTACAATCAGAAGACATTAACAAGGAATAAGACTTCTGTTGACTTCAGTATTTTCTAGCTAATGTTTGTCAAAATCAAGATATCCCTAAAAATTTATACCAGACCACCTCAATCCCCTTGTCCTTTGTCATCACCCTTATGCTGCCTTCTATCAGCTACAGACTAAACTGCAACATAGCAACCCACAGCTCTTACATATGAGCAACCTCTGCTGAGGAAAATTTGTAGTCTGGAGCCATTCTTTCTCCACAAAGTCCAAGAAACATACTTGTACTACGCTGATCAGTACACTATACTTCCATATAACAACTTTTACGATTTTTCTCCCTCCTTTAAAAGAATTAAATCACAAAACAAAAACAGCTTGCACGTAATATCATCCAAAAGTAGCACTCAATTGTTCATGCCCCATTTCTCCAAGACCGAGAGGTGAAAAATAGGATAGAGAGCTCAGGGCACAGAATATTTTTCTGCTGTAGGTAAATAGCATTTGCTTTACAAAACAGTAGCAACATTTAGGCTTAACAACGAAGGCAAAAAAATGTCTGGGAAAATTTATGAATACTTCCTAGGTCTTAGAAAACAAGCTCAGTGTTTTTCATGAGGACAAAAGATAAACATCAACTAATGTAAATCCTAAGAACACAATGAAGTAAGATTTCACTGTCTACAAATGCCTACTGTTACAACAGAGTGCATCAAAACATTTGCATTTCTGTGCTGTCCAAACAGGATACTAGAACAGTGGGAAGACAAGTGATAAATAACCACCTATGACAAGTTTGAAAAATGTTGCCAGTATGTTTCCCAGAGAAAAAAGTGTGGACATCAAAGTTCCTTTGTATTGATGTCTCTCAAAGCTTTCAGTTTCAGTTGCAAAACTTGCTTCCTCTGCCTGGCTTCACTACCTGCAGCCAGAATTTCCCACATTAGAAGGGATGCCTGCATTTGCACAGCAACGTGACCCAGTTTGGGATGGTTAGAGATACATCAGCCAAAAGACACCACCCATTACTTACGTAGTCACACAATTTGACAAAATAATTTTAGCATTCATGTAGCAAGTACACTATTATTATTGACTTATATGTTATATATTACATAAACATGTATTTATCAAAAAACTTTTTTTTCTTTTGCTTTCTGAAACTTGAGCTAATATATAAAAGAAAAATAGCCCTTGCTATTTAGATATAACAAAAGCAGTCAAACTGGTCAAAATAAAAGATAATGAAACCAAGTCTTTATATTAACTTATAAATACAAGAATTTCACTACTTTTGGTGTATTTCTAAACATACAATACATAAAAGCTTGTGACGCTTATTTATCTAGGGAGACTTTAAAAAAATTAACCAAATCTAATTTAAAAATGAATATGCTCCAATCTGTCACAATATGCTTTAACTCAAAGTTATGTCACAGAAACTCAATTTAAAACCCCATAGACAAGCACTAAATTTTAATTTTTCAAACCTTCACATTTCAAGCTATTAGCTTTTACTGATAGTGCTCGAAGGCCATGCTAGACGTATTTGATGGAAATCATACTGTAGAACTGCACAGTAATACCAAACATCACGGTGAATTTAGGTAACTTACAAACAGCGTGGAATTTGGTATCCTGATGATGAAAGCATGCCTGTCAGGATTTTTGGCAGCACTACTACTTTTAAAATGCTATTCTGAAAATCAAATTAATTTTACCTTGATGACCCAGATGTTATAAAGTGATTTCAACTACATATAGTAACCAAACAGACCTGCTGCTATGCCTTGTGTACTTGAGACCCCCTTCATATTATCCTTAAAAATATATTTGACATTAGAAAAAAATCCATTAAAAATACAAGAGAATTAGAGAAGTTTGAAGAGCCCATAATTCCCAGCTGATCATTAATTCCCAGCTGCTCATTTTAGCCACAGAGTTGAACTTAACTCTTGAATTACGATTCTTTCTTTGAAGGTATCATTTACTGTTAAGTCAAGATTTTGATGTTACACTGTATTTAAACAATTTTAAGTTCAAGTTCACCAGTATTCAGCTATTAAACTTTAAGTCAGCTATGCAGTGTTATCCTATGCTGAGACCAAAAAGAAACTAGCATGACCATGGTGTAATATCTGGAACTCAATATATCCATGGCAGAATTTCTTTATGATGGAAAGCCTCAGATTATTTAAAAGTTAATTAGTGTTAAACCCAGCATAAAAACAGTCTGCTTCAGGTAATAACCAAGCAATCATCAGTTAGACACATGGAGACAGAAGCAACTGCAGCAACAATTTTGCATAGTTTAAGTAAAATTTACACCTATAGTAAACTAAGCAAGTGATCAGCAACTCTCCCACAACACAAAAGCCAGGTTTAATTTTTGACATAGGCAAGAACTATTCTCAGCTGCAAGATGACTTCAGAGTCCAAATTTCACAATGCTAAGCGTCTGATTTTAAACTCCGGCCCTTGACCAAATTACATGATGGACAGGGCAGGGGAAGCTGGGACCAGGGCAAGGCCAGGAAATATAACAACCAAATCAAAACACAGAGCCATTACTAACATATGTGCATGTACGTGTGCACACAGACACGCACTGCAAACCTCCTTCCTTAGCCCTCAAGGAAAGTCATTGAGATTCCTGCAGTCAACTAACAGCACTCAAAGAAGTATGTTCCACACAGAGGAAAAAGTCCTTAATAAGTCAGAGACTCCATAAAAACCCAGCTTAAAATTATTTCTGCAGTTACACTGTCATTAGTAACATTAAGCAACCTGAAATGAATGCTTCTTGTTTAGCAATCTAACACTAAAAGACTGCTGCATAAGATATGCAGATAGTTTCCAGTAAATAACTGTCAAGCAAGCCTTGTATACATATTAAATAAGCAGCAATAAAGACCAGAAGTTTAGTACTGTAAATCTATCTGTCAAATTAACTTTTCCTAGTTCTTGTCTTTTCTAATTGAGATAAGGAGTAAAATAGAGCCCAAATTCACCTATGACAGAAGCAAACAGAATTAGCTTTGTTACTTGAATTGACGTTAAATTACGCATGACCATCTCTAACAGATTAATACAGCAATATCACTCAAAACAAAACAGTATGAAAAGCTGCAACAAAGTAGTTCTTTACAGGGCTTTTCAGATAAGACCAATTCTATTACCTCTTATGTCTACAGGGAAAAAAGTATCGCTGTAGAAGTTATACTTGGAGCACAAATTAAGCAGTAATGACATTAGTATGGCTTAAACAGATGCAGTTAAAAAACCTCCTAGGGCCAAACACCATCATGACACATTTGAAATTCTCACATTTAAATTTCTCACCTGTTCTCCAACTCTAATTCTTCAAAATCCTAAAGAATAAAAATCTTAACTCTGGACTAAAAATGATGTATTTGCAGTGATCTTTTTGATTTGCAGCTTCATGCCCCCTTTCTGCCGACAATAAGCAAACTGAAGTTCAAGTTTGCCTAAAAGCATTCTGCTCAGAAACAAAACTCCTTTATACAGTCAATTAAACAAATGATCTGGTGTTCTGCATAAACCAAGACATATATTAACAGAAAACACATATGCCTTTTATCATGAAAATGACTAAAAGGAAGACAAAACAAGCAGACAGCACAACATCTCATTATTACATTATTGGAAATGGAAACATTAGCAGGAATGTTGGTACTTACTGTGCCTGGCTCTCTGTCTGCTCCCGCAGTAACCAAGAAATGGACAGACATGCCCGTTCAGACACAGAGGCAAGAACAGAAATAAAAAAGGGGGGAAAAAAATTAGAACACAAGCCACAAACAGTTTTAAAATGGCTTTTATTTATATAATTCATTGCACATTCCTAATACAGTGATTTCCTGAAAATTACAGTATTTTGTAAACATGATTTACAGTTTAACCATACACAAAGCCTAGTTTTATTTCATGACAGAATAAATTATTTTCTTCTCAAAAATTAGTCAAGTGCAATTTTGCCCAATATTTAACTGAGTACTAGAATTTAAGTTTATGAAACTAAAGTAACAGATGCAATTATCTAAATCTTTTTTTGAACACATTCACTTCAAAATTTAACTTCTTGTTTCCCCTACCTTCCCACCAACCCACTTAACAACATTACTTTCTTTGAAAAAAATCACCATTATGCAGTTTAACAATTTTCCACAATATGGTGCAGGCCACTGCTATTACAACTAAGCATTTACCAGGATGTCAAAAGGCCCTGCAAAGTATAGAGCAAGTGACACCTAGGGATCCCCTTTAAAATATTGAAAAATTCCAAGCTGAATTTTGCTTCAGCGGTATATATGCAGACATTTTAAAGTTTGCCAACAGTTTTTTCTCATTCTATATAACTTGAATTCTTTAGAGATGCACATAATTTGCAGCAATGCGCAAATTTGACAATGTCCTAATCAGGCCTGCCATGCCTCTCACCTCTGTGGTGGTCTGCATCGTGATGCTTCTTGTCATCTTTTATTGCCAAGTGAGACTGCCCACCCAAAGCACTAGAGAGGGCAAGAAGGCCAGCACTGCTTCCAAGTGGAGGAATTCCTGGAGGCTGAAGTCCTGATGGATGCGGCGTTAGAGGCACTGGAGGTCCATGGCCATGGGAGAGATGCTGAGCCTGCAACTGCTGCTGCTGTTCCCAGCGGTATCATCATCCCAGAAGAAAAACGTATAGCACATAGTTTGGAAAGGACAAGGTAGAAGTTTGGTTAATTACTGAGAATCAGTAGTGGATTTTGACTTTTATTTGTTGCTTCTTCATCCAGCCTCTCCCCTTTAACCCACCACACTATATACACTGCATTATACCATGCTGTCTGCAACTCCACTCATGTCCCATTACCCAAAAATGCTAGCTGGATACTTATTTTGCAGCCTGACAATTAGGTTCAACAAGTATAGGTTGTTTTGGACAGCTACTGCCTGCCACAGCAGTTCTGGCAACAAAGAACAGCAGCAGAAGACTCAAACACCTTTTTCGTTCTATAGAATGGCTTATCACTGCTCTGGAAAAAAAAAATTTCAGTAGCAAGATTGATTTAAACTCACATCCTTCTCTTCCCCCAATTTGGAAACAGCAAGTATTTCTATTCTGAATATTAAAAAATGTAAAAGATACGCTGAATTTCATATTTAGTAAAGTTTAATTTGCATTTTACTCTAGCCAAGGTTTTTAGGGGAAAAAGGGGGAATTAGTCATGACCTAACACCCTATTTAGGAACCAGCTTTGAGCTTAAAATCCAGGTATTCTACATAGCATGGAATTCTCTATTAATGAATACCTCCACCTGTTTTAAAAGGAGCTTGCAAGATCAAAATCATAGACATACAACCCTATAACCCATGTGCTAAAATAACTTGTAAACAATTTTAGAAACAGAATTTTTACAATAGAATGTCTCCTCCATAGCTTAAATTTTAAGATATTTTCTAGTTAAAACTTTCATGGTTTTATTAATGTTTACCAAGTTCAGCTATCCATTTAATTTGTCCAAAATGCTCAGCACAGGTTTTTTTTAGAAAATGAAGCTTCAAAAGCATCTTTATCTTAGTCACAGCTCCCATAACCTGCTCTAGGTTAACAGATTTTCTGCCACTCTCTCCTTCTTCCTTGTCTCTGGGCATATGAATAGAAGACAGAACAATCCTCTCCACCTTGGCCACTCTCCACTATCCCTCTGCTCAAGGCAGCTACAGCTAGAGTACCATCCAATTCGTGGGATCAAAAAGGAGACAGATAAACACGTCTGAACAGGACAAACTCAAGTTTGACCAGGTGAATGCTAGTGGTCCTGTAAGAGCAAGTAAAAATTTTATAGTACTGCTGGCAGCTACTGAAATAATACCTAGACTGCAAAATATTTCACCCATTATTCCAAAAAAACCCTCAACTCAGAATAACGCAGAAATATTTTATCTGTTTCCATAGGTGTGAAGACTTTTCAAGACAAACTGTCAACAATACCTGTGTAACATCTACTGGCATATGAATGAATTTATTTATTACTATTTATATACATAACTACTGCACTCTTACACTTTTACTTCTTATAACCCCATCCCAAGACATGCCTTCAGCTATTTATAAAACTATGCAGACACAGGGGCTGACATTCAAGAACTCTGGACTGGACTTGCTAATTTTTCACTTTTCTGCTGTCTCAACTCTCATGCAGCAATCATTTACTTCTTTTGATATACAAGACAAATCTTTACATTTACCACAATCCATTTAGTCAATTCTATAAAGCCACATGTTTACCAAACCTCTCACACCATGTATCAGGAATTTATTTTCAAGTGCAGCATAAACAGCCTTGCTAGTCTACACTTCAATACATACATCTGATCACCACCCTATATAGTATGTTTAGAAAATAAGGTAGAAGTGAGGTACTTCTTACTCTTCTAATTTAATGTGTTTACAACAATATAAAAGGTAACATTTTGAAGGAAGCATTAAGAATCATTTTTATTTTAAGTAGTTAACACAGTAGACCACTTCATACAATATCAATCATTTATTGCTAGTGAAGCTTCACTTAACTGAAGAACTATCAGTAAGAAGCACTGTAAAATCTGACAGGACTGCAGGGGTTTGATTTGGGGGCTTGGTTTGGTTTTTTGGATTCAGTCTCTAAAGAACAAGAAGACATCCCTCTTCTCCCAGACTTTAACAAGACTTAGTAGTCTCTAGCACATTTCCTCAAAACAGGAGACAACTTGATATTTTGTTGCAGCCTCTCTCAGAGATGGTAATTTAGTCACCTCCTTCCTCATTGATCACTTCAGCCAGGTCAGTCATCTGCACTCCAGCTCTGAGAAAACATGAATCAGCAGTGCTGTGCAGCATTGTTGGCATTGGTCTTACTTGTCCCCAGATGCACCATCACCCTACATTACCTAGTTTTGGTGTGCAACTGCCTAAGAATAAAAAGTGATTTATTCCTTCCAAACCAGTATCACAGAGAAAAGCCTCCTCCCTTCTCCAACAATAAGCTCAAATTAGCTTCTTCTGCAGTTTGACTATGGGAAGGTCAAAACAGGAAACAGGAGTTAAATTCTTCCTATTCTTGTCTCTACTCTTCACGAAGTGTATGAAGATAACCCTTATTCATCTCTCTCCTGCTTGGTTTAATTAGTAAACAAGTTAATCCACTTGATTTCAGGAAGCATAGGTTAACGTTTTAAGAAATGTTAAGGGCATGTTACCTACCATTTCCCTGGCCCTGGGAATGGCAGCCTACATACACATTTGGAAGTCTGAGAAAGGAGGAACAGATTAATGCTCTATAAAAGGTTCTGAAGCTGAGAGTGGGAGGGTTGTGTCCTGTGTTCTCTGGCGGTATTGCACATGGATAGTGGGGAGCAATGGGCAAGGTGTGGTATGACAGCTGAAAGTGCATTGCAAAGCTGCTTTGCACGTCTTTGTAGATTTGCAAATGGTTACTAAAGGGCATGGTACACAAAGATCCATAAATATGGCACTACAGGAAGCTCACTTAAGACTGAAATCCTGATCATGGTCTGTTAAGCCACCCAAGCTATATCATGATTTTGTGTTTATTATCTGAGGTTCACTGCTGTTTAGGACTTTAGTACACTGATTTATTGCTTATATATTCCTTATTCATAGTAAGTTTAAAGTTCTCCCTAAGAAGATGAGGAATCATCCATAAAGATGATCCTTTCCAGAAGTTCATATCCTTTTTATTTTAAAAACTTTAATTTTTAAAAGCACATTGTATTATCTTTGTGGAAGGGGTAAAAAGAATATGTGCTGCACACAAAGGGAAGAAACTATAGACCAGGGAGAGGGATAACAGCAAAGTTCACCAGATGCATTTAGTAACTAAACATTTGCCATAGTAGGTCCTACAAACAATTATGTTATGCATATAATCACTTTCCCATCACTTCAAAGACACTAATGTCTGCTCTGTAACCTTTTAAGAGCTTAGCAGCAGTGAGATATAAAATGGAGTAGGTTGGCAGCAGTATCATGGTCTACTAGGCATGTTCATTAGCAGTTAATTAAAAACTAGACATCTGCCATAAGAAATGTGCTCAAAAAAGGATGAGTAACAGGTCTGTCTTAGTACCAATTATCATTACTTGCAGAGCAAAGGCTGTGTCCACTTTCAGAGGAAAGTGGGAAGGTAGAGAAGAGTGCAATGATGCATACTTAAGTGACTGCATTAAGATAATTAGTCACACCAGTGATTTTAAAAACGTCAGTAGTTCACCCACCATTTTGTTGCAAACCCAGAAGTGATGCCTAAAAAGGCCAACCTGGAAACAGAGACTAGACAGGGTAAGGGAATAAAGATGATATTTATTTAAAAAGCCTTCAAAGGTACACCCTGGGGAGCCAGAGGCTATTTCCAGAATGGACCCCAAAATGGACGACAAGTCACGAGTTCTTCCCAACTGTTACGGGTTTGGTCCATTTGCATATCAGCATAAATTCGCCAATTAAACTTTAGCTAATAAGGTAACTGCCCCCCCAACTTGCCCCCCTTCTCAAGATGCTGGTTTACACATTTTGGGCCTAGGACAGTCTGAGTGTCCTTGAAGAGCAAGCCCGGAGAGGCTTTGTTATGTCTATCTTAGCATGAGAGAACAGCAGCTAACAGGCTTCAAGACAGTTCAAAGTTACACACTAGGAATACAGAGAATACAGAATTCACAAAATATAAAAGCTAAAACCTAAGGCATCAGAAGTTCTTCATATTTGCAAAGGGAGAAAAGGAATTACAAACTCACATTACTCTACTGTTTAGCTGTAGGTTTTACTGCCTCAGATTTTTATTTCCCAGCACCTCCATAAGCAAACCATAAAGACCCAAAACTCAGCACATAAAAAACAGCATTTGTGTCTCTGAGCAAGCACCTCCTAATAATTTTAAAGGCAGTACAGCTTTTTACCTCCCACATTTTAGGCAAAGTCCAGCTATAAAGAGATCTTTAATCAGGACTTAAAATGTGGAATTACATTTTTAATCTCTGACAAAGACTTCCAGAGACAGTTAGTATGTCTTTGTGAAGCAGATTCCCTATAATTAAACAGTGACAGGTCTCCTTTAGGCTCCTTGCTCATAAAGATAGAGCACAAGCTCCTACAATCCCACTCCTCACCTTTAAGGAGCTCTGTTGAGGTCTCAAACACCTTATTTTTCTTAAACACCTTTTTTACTTAAATATCTGGTTTTAAATTCCTATCATTAAACAGTTAGAGCATTCTTCTGTTCTTAAACAGAACCGATGTTTGATGTACTCTTCTGTATCTCTTGAAAAGCACTGAATTAAAAATTCAGATGTGATTGTAAATGAACAGTGGAAAAAAGGTTGTGCCTAGTCCCAAACTAGTCTTCTAGTTGTCTTCTAAAAACTGTATTCTCTTGTGCTCTTCTAAATAAACACTTCAAAAATGAACACAGAAAATTTTTTCAAAAATCTCATCAGCACTAGCATCAGTAATACTATCAACAGATGCCCCCAAGCTCCACAGAGGTGTTCTGAAAAATATCTGGAAAACACATAAGTCATTTAGAGACCTAAAAAGACACTATTTCATATCAACTTTTGTAAAACAGAAGAAATGTGATTTTGTTCAACTCAAGCAGGCAGAAGGACGTGAGAGAAAAACATGTATTACTGTGTTCAGTTTTATTATCATATTCACTTCCTTTCCAAAGGGACATCTTCTGGTTTTCCATTTGCTTCCTTGAATTTCATAAGGAAGTGAGAGCCTGCATCAAATGTCTGTGGCCAACAAACACAAGAGAGGCACTGTCTGAGCACATACAGGTAGTTGATCAAGGAATAACTTTTTCCCTCACTGTTTAGAAATATTCTTAAAATCAATATTGCAAATATAGCCTTTCAAAAAAGGAAGTAACTCAAGACTATGCTCCTGTCACATCCCATTTCTTCCCTCGTCCTAAACAAAACCAAAAACCCTCACAGTACCAGCAGACAAATCTGGCAGGAGGAAACTCATTAGCCAGTCTAAGCCATTAATTAATACTTGCATTTAAATTTCTGTAAGCACTTTCCAAAGAGTATTTCAGCTATATGGAAGAACATTTTGCAAGACAACAAACAGTCTCTTGGAAGATTGTATTCACATTCTTCTACAAAAGTGACTGTATCCATAGACATGGGAAGAGTAACAGATACTATCTATTTAATACTTCTGGAATTTTGATATGGTCCCTCACAAAATTTTTGCCACTCAAAGAAATAGGGCACTGAGGGATGGATTATTACATGGATGAGGAACTGGCTGGATGACTGCATCTGAAGAGTTAATGAAACTCAATCCAAGGAGTCAATGGCTTCACACTTCTGTGGAAACCAGTAACTAGTGGTACCCCTCAGGAGTCCAAAATGTAACCAACACTACTCAACATCTTCATCAATGACACAGGTAATGGGACTGACTGCAGCCTCTGCAAGTCTGCAGATGACACCAAGCTGTGCAGTGCAACTGATTCACTTAAGGGAGTCGGTCACATCGAGATGGACTTTGACATGCCTGAGAAGTGGGCCCATGTGCCTCTCATGAGGTTCAACAAGGCCAAATGCAATGTCTGGCACCTGTGGCAATTCCTAGACTGGGGGACAAAAGGCTTGGGAATGGTCCTGCTGAAAAGGACTGGGAAGTGCTAGAAGATAAATCATTGGATCACTGCATCTGCAGCCCAGAAAGCCAACCGATCCTGGGCTGCATCAAAATAATTTGGCCAGCAGGTCAAAGGAAGTGATTCTGCCCCTCTTCTTCCCTCTACATCATGAGATGCCTACTGGAGTACCATGCCCTTTTCCAGGATTCACAGTGCAAGAAGGACATTAACCTGATAGAGCAGGTTCAGAGAAGGCCCACAAAAATTATCTGAGAGGGCTGGAACATCTTTCCTAAGAAAAAAAGACAAAGTTGGGGTTGTTCAGCCTGAGGGCTACAGGAACACGTTACTGTGATCTTTATATACCAAGTGGGTCTGTAAGAAAATGGAAGGAGGCTTTTTACCAGGGCTTGTAGCTACAGAACAAGAGTCTATGGTTTTACACTGAAAGATGGTAAGTTTAGATTGGAGATAATGACAAAACTTTTTATGTTGTGGGTGGTGAGACACTGGATGCCCCATCCCTGGAAGTGTTCCAAGTCAGGCTGGATGGGATTTTGAGCAACTTGGTCTAGTTGAAGGTGTCCCTGCCTATGACAGAGAGGTTGGGCTTGAAGTTTTCTTCCAAGCCAAACCTTTCTATCATAGGTGAACAGATTTATTAATGAAATACCAAATATGCACTGCTTACTGCTCCATTTCCCAATTTTACTTTGGCAGCAACTGTCATGTTTCCTTCTCAGGGCTTCTAGATGTTTCTTCCTCCTTGATAATATCACCACGCAGTGTGTTAATAGTCCCCACAAGACACTTCCTTCTGACCTATTTCAACCCTAATCTCCAGCACCACTGCAGCAATTTACAAAACTAAGGTCTGAGTTTGCTTTCTTTTGCTGACAGCACACAACTGGGAAGAGTGGCTGATACACCAGACAGCTGTGTTAACATTCACAGAGAACTCAACAGGCTGGACAAATGGACTCACAGGAATCTCATGAAGTTCAGCAAGGGCAAGTGCAATATCCTGCACCAGGAGGAACAATCTCATACACATATGTTGGGGTTCACACAGCTAGAAAGCAGCTTTGCAGAAAAGGTCCTTCCATACCAAACTGTGCATGAGCCAGCAGCAATGTTTCCTTGTGGAAAAGCAGGTGAATGGCATCCTGGGCTGCATTAGACGAAGTATTACCAGAAGGTCTAGAGAGGGGATCCTTCTTCTCTTCTTATCACTATTGAAACTACAGCTGGATTGCTATGTCCTGTTCTGGATTTCTCCTTACAGGACACATGGACAAAATGGAGAGCATCCAACAATATGCCTAGAGATGGCTAAATAATCCCAGGTCTCTCAGCCCCTCCTCATATGACACAGCCCAGTCCCCTATCTTTGTCTGATAGATCACCGCATGGCCCAATGACAAGAGGCAATGGGTACAGACTGAAACATGGGAGGTTCGTCCTGAACATTAGGACAGACTCATTTTTGACTGAGCCCTTGCTGCCTAGGGAGCTTTGGAGTTTCCATCCTTGAACATAAAAGCTGTATGGACACAGTCCCGAATAACTGGCTCTAGGTGGTCTGTTTGAGCAGAGACAAGTAGATCAGATGAGCTCCATGGGTCCCTTTCAACCTTACCAATTTCATGATTCTGGGACTGCAGAATCACAGAATGCCTGAGGCTTCAAGGGACCACAGGGGGACATCTGATCTAACCTCCCTGCTCAAGCCAAGTCATCCCTGCACATGGAGCACATGGCACAGGATTGTGTCCAGATGGTTCTTGAATATCACCAGTGAGGGAGACTCCACAACCTCTCTGGACAATGTTCCACTGCTTGGTCACCCTCACAGTAAAGAATTTCTTCCTCATATTCAAATGGAACTTCCTGTGCATCAGTTTGTGCCCAGTGGCTCTTGTCCTGTTGCTCGGCACCACTGAACTGGATCCATCCTCTTGACACCCTCCCTTCAGATACAGACAGACATTGATGAGGACCCCTCTCAGTCATCTCTTCTCGAGGCTGAACAGGCCCAAGTCTCTAAGCCTTTCCTCGTAAGTGAGATGCTCCAGTTCCTTAACCATCTTTGTAGCCCTCCTGCTATTTACAGGCCTGCCAATAGACCCTGTGCCAGTTCTTACTGCCTACTGTTGTCTCTGTACTTAAACAGGTTTCAGAAAAATGAGTCTGGTACTATATAATTTCTTAATTTTCTAGCTAAATCCTTCGAAATATCTGTTTATTTTGGTTAATTTGGTTTCCTTGCTTCCTCATATTCTAAATCCTGACAGAAAGAATGCCACCCTGTACCACAGTAAACAAACTTTAAAGTGTCCACCATGGCACGTCTAATGAGCCAAGTATGCGGGTTTGTAGAAGCTGTTTGAAAACTATCCTTATGTGAACAAGACACAGTGCCCAACGTGGGAAGAGAATGTCCCTTCAGAAACAAAGAACAGTGTCTTCAGCAAGTCTCTTCCATCTATAAACCACATGAAATGTCATTGTACTACAGAAATTTAAGTCCATAAAAGGACAACATTGGCAAAAGCTATTCAATGCCATGTATTTCATACATATAGAATTTGTGTGGCAGTGGCATGATTATTTATAGGCCCAACTGTCTCATGAGTAAAATCCTGTTCCTTCTTCATGTTTTATTAAAGATGATGTATAGGGTAGTATCTTGGGGTCTTCACACTGATTTTCCACTCCCACAAAAAAAGCAAACAAAACTCCACAGCTTTACGGGGAAGAGAATTTATGTCAGAAAGCAAATATCCAAGTCAGAAAGAAGATGTAAGTTAACTCAAGTTTGTTATATTTCTGAACAGAAAGCTCTTCAAAGCTTTTCCCATTTCCTGTTTTTGCTTGTTCAGACAACGCAAACCACACTAACAAGTATCAATTGCACAATAACTTTTTTTAAGCAGTAAAGGGTTGCATAAATTGCCTCTCATAAAACAGAAAACTAATGCTATACTGGGATAAAGGCAGCTTGCCACACGCATTCTCCAAACAGTACTTTTTTCACAAATTAATTTCAGCTCTAAGGTAACTGAAGTAAGACAGAGAAGTTGTATTTCAGTGTATTTCCACTGATACACTGATACTAAGCCCTTGTATCACTTTAACTATGAAAAGAAAAAAAATCAGATACAGGAGGCCCAGCAACATGCTCAAAGTAATCCATGAAGCTACTTCAAAACAACATGAAGCCTAGCTGGAAGCCTGTCACTAATGGTGCACTCCAAGGTTCAAAATAAGTATTGTTTAACTTGTTCATCAGTGACTCGGACAAAGGGACAGATGCCTCCTCAGCAGGTCGCTGACGACACAAAGCTGGGAGCAGTGGCCAATACCCCAGAGTGCAACCTTGACAGGGTGAAGAGATGGGCAGAGACTTGTCTGAAATCCAGCAAGGGCAAAAGCAGGGTCCTGCTCTGGGGAGGGATAACCCCAGGCACCAGCACAGGCTTGGCCTGATCTGCTGGAAAGCAGATCTGAGGAGAAGGACCTGGGGGTCCTGGTGGACAACGAGCTGTCCATGAGCCAGCAGTGTACCCAAGAAGGCCAGTGGTGTCCTGGGATGCATTAGGAAGAGCTTTGCCAGCAGGTCAGGGGAGGCGATCCTGCCCCTCTACTCAGCCCTAGTGAAGCCTTCACCTAGTGAAGTTATTAAGGTGATTAGGGAAATGGAGCACCTGTGGTATGAGGAAAGACCGAGAGACCTGGGCCTGTTCAGCCTCAAGAAGAGATGACAGAGGGGACCTGATCAGTGTCTGTGAGTACCTGAAGGTGTCAGACGGTGGATCCAGGCTCTGCTCGGTGGTGCCGAGCAATAGCACAAAAGGCACTGGGCACAAACTGATACACAGGACGTTCCACCCGAACATGAGGAAGAACTTTACTGTGCAGGTGATCAAGCACTGGTATGGGTCACCCAGAGAGATTTTGGAATCTCCCTCAAGGGTGATATTCAAGAACCATCTGGACACAATCCTGTGCCATATACTCTGGGATGACCTGGCTTGAGCAGGGAGGTTGGACAGATGTCCCCCTGTGGTCCCTTCCAACCTGACCCATTCTTTGATTCTGATCCTGTACATGTATTTTTTGGCTTCTATTCTAAAATATTTTCTATTTTTATGAGAAATTTTGAATTTTTTCAATGAGAAGAGAAAAAAAAGGTCTTCCAACACTAGAAAGGCTTGGGCTGCTAATAATTACATGGCCAGTACCAATAAACACACAGTACTTTTGCTGAATCACAAGATCACATTTTTAAATTTTAATACTGTAGTTATTTTTACACCTACAGAACTGAGAAACAGATCTTCAGTGCTTCCCAAATAATTCAAAAAGCATTTAAAAATTAATATTCAAGGGTAGGTTATTAACCATTGATTAGTTTCCATGTTACCACTATACATCGCAAGGGAGAAAGGACTCATCTTTCCCTTAGCATAAATCTGAGCAGCAACTCTTATCTTCACTGCGCCTTCCTGTCTTTCCGTAAACAGCTAGGTTTCACTGCCTTTCCTTTTGGCATCTTCGAGGGCAAGCTCAGGCACCAGAATTAGGAAGATAAGAGATAATACACTTCAGATCACTTTTGTAAACAGCAAATGACAGATGTGGGTGACCCCACCCAAATGGTTTGCCACCGCACCCAGTGAATAAGCCCATCAGCTGTTTTTCCACTAAAGTGATCAGCAATTAACTATTTAACAAATTTTTAGCAATAATTCCTAAATGGCAGGATTTCTAACACCCCATTAACATGAAGGGAATAATTATATAGCACTGCCAGCCTGACTCGCGTTTTCACCAGAGTAGGTCTGCACTAGCAGCTTCTCTATGCTGTGGATCATCCCACCCCATGCAGGCAGAGCCCTGCAGCGAGGATGCAGGGCATCACCAGCAGATGGAATTCTTCCAGTTCAGTGACATCTTCTCCCCAAGGTGCATTAACACTCCACTGGTGTAGCTGCACCCACACAAAGGCTTTTGCCGACAGAAAAGGGCTTCCTTCCTTCCTCTGTGCTTTTAGGCACTGTAAGTCAACCTAAAACTCCGTAGGTTGTACCACGTGCAGACCCACTGAAGCATGAGTAGAGCTTGTATCAGCAGCTATAATGGCAACACAACAAGCAGCCCACAAACTAAAGAAGCCCTTTTGCTAGTATAACCTTTTATGTATGTACAAACACACATTTTATATGACACATACACAATATTTTACATCTTGATATATCACTAATATATTGTTACATACTACATATACTATCTATTTCGCATACTTTTCTGTATATGTTACATATATATTGACTGTTTATACTTCTAAAAAGGAATATTCCAGGGCTGGCTTAAGAACAGTTCCTGTCTCAAACACTTTATAGCAAAAAAAAAAAAAAAAAAGAGAAGTAGAAATTAACAGAAGACCATGTTTTTAGGGGCCCTTGTATTAATTATGTTATTTGACTTGGTTTTTAGCTTAGATAAAATCATGTTGGTTTTTCCTTTTCTTAGGCTAAATTCTGAAGAAATAAGGGATAAACACCAAGCTGAAGGCAACCAGGAGAAAAAGACTGCAACAATGGAAGAGCCAGACAAGCCTTTGTAAAAAACAGATGCCACAGGACAGGAGGGGTAGAGTCAGTCACCACAGAAAAAATGATCCTTGCTCAGGAAAACATATCTCCACCAAAGGACTTCCCAGACTAAACGAAAGTAACAAATTCAGAACCAAAGTCTAAAAGTCACAGAAGATGACCTTAAAATCTCCTGGTCCAGGCAAGACAAAGGCTGGTTTCCTGAAACCATTCACATTCCTCTGTCACTGTAAGTCTAAGTCAGTTCAAGAGCAAAGCTTTCCTTTAATTTTAGACGAGTACATATTGCCTTCTCTGAAGATTCAGATGCAAGCCTGAAGTCTCTAGAATGAAGCTGTCAGCGCACACCGCTTCTGGTCTGCAGAAACTGCCAGCACATTTCACTTCTGCGGCAACCATAAATTCCTGCTATTACTCACCTTCTAACCTCAAATCTATGTATTTGCCTTTTTAGCTACTGTTAGCATACCACCACCATCCAACAACACTTCAAAAGCATGCTCCTGCTGCACAGCTGCCAAAAACAACTAGTTCAAGCATGCACCAGTTTGGAAATGACTTACAGATATTACTCTAGAGGGTTTTATTACTGACGTATGATTATCTTAAAAAGTATTTGTTTTTCTTCCAGGCTCTTTTAGTCTCCAGAAATTTAACTCTTGCTGAACATGACAGAAATTATTAAGTAGCAAGGCTTTTTGGTAAATTAAAATCCGGAAGTTAAATAGAGGATTTGAAATTATACTCACCACCCTTTTGTCCCAGCTACTACTAACTACAAAAACATTTCAGAGACATCAAAAAAAGAAAAATACAACAGTCATAAGAAAAGCATTACACCAAACTTTATTTACTGTTCCAAGCCAAGACCAGACTCTTGTATGTTTTCTCTACATTCCATAACGACTTTGACACACCAAAAAACAATTCTTTCTGAACATGCATTTAAGCACTCTTGCTAATTCTTGCTTTTACTTCCTCACTACTACTGCTTGTAAGCATTCGACTTGAAGAGCCAGTTAGCCAACACTTTTATAAACGGTACTAGATACTGTTTCAGGCAGTTCAGTATTAATTTCAGGCAATTAATTATTGTACAAGATAGCAACCTTAGTAGTTCAGCAAGTACCCTAAAAAATTCAAAAAGAATGCAGTTACTAGATAACAGAAATTCTGCAATTGAAACAAACTCTTATGCATATTGAAGTGTTACAGCAAAATGCTGTGAAAACTGTGTCTTTGTCCCCCCTTTACTATTTCCTGAAGTTATCCTAACTGCCTGTGCTAGCCTCTCTCTATACAGGAATAAGGAAAGCAAGCTTCTTGTCTGGTCCTCCCACACAGTCCCTATCTCAACAGTCTGTCTTGCTCTTCCCCCATGAAAAACACAGCAAGCAGGTTGCTGTTTTCTTGTACATTTCCAGTGTTTAATATTTACGGTACTTGTGTTCCCCTGTATCTTCCTCCACCTGCATCTTCCTCTGCACGTTCCTATTCTCAGTGACTCTGTCATTGATACTGGCACCTAGTTTGAGGTGTATTTTGCCTGTGCAGTGCACATCACTCCCATCCATGCAGTAGCAATTAGTTCTCCTCAGTTTATCAGTGTTTCCTTCTCAAAATCCATATGGTTCATTCTTTGCACCACTTTTACTGCAAAGGAGGCCAACTTAGAGCTCTACATCATTCAGCATGCTAACTCCCAACAACTTTCTCCGCTCCTACACACGTTGGGATGGGACAACTCCATGAACATAACCATCCTTCATCCTCACTCAACTAATGTCTTTGCATTTAATTTCTCCTCATATGCAGGCCAAGCTGAATTTTTCTTTTGTCTGGACCAACCAATTCACCTCTCCCACCCAACTCCTTCCTCCTCCAAACCTACCATATTTCCAACTACTTTTCAGACAAGTACTGAAGGTTACATCATATTTTATGACAGCCTACTGACTCTTTATCTACTCCAATTTCCCCACATATCTCACTAAGTATAAACACAAAACAGACATTTGTAAGAGAGAAAAATTATGTCCATCTCTTCATTTTGTCTCCTTCTACTTAATAACTTCATTTCTATGAACATTATCCCCTTTATCACTATCTTCAAACATGTTAAGCTATTCTGCCTGTATACTTGAATCAAGAGAGGCAAGCTGAATAACTTTCTAGAGGAAGTAATCCTTTCCTCTAGAATTAAATAACTTACCCTCTGTGCCAATTACGTATATGAATACACACACACACTGCTCCAACCACATTCTGCAAATTCTTGCTTTCAACTGTGCTATTCCAGCATTTTTATCCAACTTCAGTCCCTTATATTCCACCAAAACCATTCTTTCCAAACCAGTCTAACAGAATCATTTGGATCCAAGTTCATAAAATGAATCAATCAACTCTTCAATATCAAATCCTTCTATCTAACCCTTCCTGAAACCACATGTTCCACTGAGACTCTTTTGTTCACTATTATCACACATTTTTCCAAACTTACCATTCACCTCTGCTGCAAAACAGACCAGTTCTCAGCTCTACAGCATCAACGTGTACACACATATCCCCAACACCCACCCAGTAAAAAGGAATCTAGCAAGTGGTACCAACTCACAACTGGTATCTCACGTCATCTAATAAGAATCTGGCTTCTCTCGGCATTCACAGTTGCAGCTGCATCTTCAGGTTCCAGCACCAGCTAACAATATTTTTGTTCAACTGTCATCCTTTTACTGCTTTCCTGAAAGCTCTTAGGCTTCACAAATTTGTAACTGTATACTCGGTCTCACCTTTGACTTGTAGTTTAGATATTAGATCTAGACGAGAACCGCCTGAAGTTCTTTTGGTTTTGTTTTTGGGCAAGATCCAAGGTGAAGCTTCTTCCAATCCACCCCACATGAAGCCTTGCATGACAAGGGAGGTCTGGCCTGAATTCAATTCCGTTTGACTTTTGGATGCAATTTTGCCCTCTCCAGAATGACTAATAGCTTCTTCTGCAGAAAATCATCTTGTTTAGATACCACCTTCCTCTATATTGCTGCTCCAAGATTCTTCATTTCCCCATCAGTCCACAGAGAGTGTGGGGGTGGGGGTGGGAGTGCGGTGGAAACCAAGTTTGGTTAACACCATTCTTTCGTATTTTACACACTTTCTCCCAGATTTTCTCTTTTGAGTAGGTCAAGCTACCAATACACATCAATACCACTTTGTTATTTTTCCTCCAAGCTTAGTAGCACTAACAGTAAAAATCTGACCATTGTTTGGGAACCAGTATTTTGAGAATACTAACTACCATGCTGACAAATACCTTCCTCCCTTGCTACCTATTTTAAACTCATAAACTAAGTCAGAAGCCTTTGTATACTAAAAGCAGCTACCATGACAGAATCCTAGGATAAAACTAAGGTTTCTATGTGTTCTAAAATATGAAGAATAACCCAGGACATTGCTGCACAATAGAGCTCCTATTGCCAGAGTTCAGTAATTTGGACTTGCGGTTAGAGAGTTCATGTTAAAAGTGAGGAGAGTGTCTTGCGCTCACTAGATCTCATTTTATTGAATTTAAAAGAACTAGGCAATTTCCCCTCCCTCAGCACATAATGCAGATCATGGCTGAGAAGGATCTAAAGTAATGCTACAGCTGCTTAGCTCTTCCCTTGCACTAAATTCTACATTCATTTCTGCTCTAGTCTGTATTTCTATTTCATAATGAAACATACAGCCTAGTTATTTATAGGCTTTCTAAGGATTAACTACACACTCATAAGAATAAACCCTCAAGAGGTTAACCTCATCCTCTTAAGCTTCACACACTACAATCCCAGAGATAGCTGGCAACCACAGCCGACAGAGAAAAAATAATCCCACATCTTGCTAATCCTTTAGCCAATCACCTCATGCAACAGTGGAGAGGCCTCTCAGAGGCCAACAACTCAATCTGTCTCAGGAGCACTGTCAGTCCAAAAGATACATATTTCACAGAATCATTAGCAACCCACCTCAAAAGGCAAAATAAGACATACCTGGCTTCTCGGTGCTATGCTGAAATCATGCATCAAAAATGCAGTGCTAAAGAAAGATTCCAGTTTGCTGCTTGTATTTCTCATTCAGATATTTGCATATTCTACTCAAAAAACTAGTTTATTGATTAGAAAGTAAATCTAATCTTGCATTGTTCACACTTAGACATACCAACTGAACTGTCACTCATATTTCCTAGCATGAACCTGTTATTTTTGAGACATATCTCAGGAAACCAACCCCACAAAAAAATAAGCAAACAATGAAACAAAACACACAAAAAATCTCAAACCACCCACAAAGAAGTCAAAACAACCCTTCAAGTTAAACAGTAATATTCTACCTAATTCTTTCATACCATGATCTAGATTCTTCCTTAACCCCAGAAGTGGTCACAGCCTGCAGCTGCAGAAATGCCAAGGAGTCAATGGGGGCACTTATCCTTTCAGTTGAAGGTTTCTCCTTTGTTCATTATTTATCTAGCAAAATTGCTACTTCATTCTACTCTAATATAATAAATATTAAATGGTTCTATTTTTAAAAAAATTGAAAGGAGATTGTTTAGCCACACTGCTACCCCATGGCTGAAAGTTAAAACCTTCAAGAACATGTAGGATAAGTGTAAGGCCAGAAGTATGACTATTAATAACCAAACATCATCCAGAGGTTTTTCCTGAAGTAAGAATTTTTAATCAACACAGAGGATTAGCACTGCTTGCAAGCTCACTGAGTCCAACTATATTACTTTTTTTTTAAAAATGTGTCAATTTATTCATTCTGTTTTGTACGTGCTATACACCTCTTCCAAAGCCTGGCTTTTGATTTTGTAGGCAAATTCTCTGAAAAATCCCAGTCCTGTGAGACTATAAGTCTCTATCCTCATAGTCTGTCCTCTAATAGGCTTCCCTCTTTTCAACTGGAAATAAAAAGTATAAAATAAATATATTTCAAAATAATTTTGTATTTCAAAACATTATTTCCAGTAATTAAAAGGTCTTTGTACCCTTCCAGAATTCACACATTGCTCAGGAGTAACAGGAATTGCTCTAACTGAAGGAAACAAATTGGGAAACTCTTGAATCATTTGGTGTCAGGAAACAATGGCCCTTAAGGACAGAAAGGAAGGGGGGGGAGGGGGCAAATCCTGGCAAAAATGCAGAATTTTATGTAGTCAAGAGAAACCAGGCAAGTTTATACCAGCTAGGAAAATGCAATTTCCCTCCTATCCTCAAGATTTATGCATGTATTTTAGGTAGTGTGACACTAGAAGCCACTTGATTGCATCTTCTACTGTTACAGATTGGTCCAACCTATTTGCACTCTGAAAAGAAGTTTGATGATCTTTCATGCTCATAATAGGTGTCTAAACCGTTAAATTACTATATCTTTTCTTATCTTGAAAGACACTGCACTTTAGCAGCATGGCCCTTCCATTGTTCTTTACACTAAGTCGGGTCCCTGAACAATACTGACAGCTGCTATCAAACTGTGCCGCGCTCACCCTCAGTGCAGCTGCCGCTTGTAGGAACAGACATCAGGCTTCTGATGTGTCCTCCCCTCTGGGGAAAGGGCTTGACACCCTGAGTGCTCAGTGAGGGGGAGCAAAGGTCCACTGAATTGTCAGCCTGATTTTATGCTATTCAGATTTTCCAGGACATACACCGTCCCTTTCAAACAAAACCAAGCATATGTCAGAGCACGAACCTTGTTGTGCGGCACAAGGTAACTATTGATTAATAAGACTGTAAAAGACCACAACTAATTTTGGCATTATGTAAACGCATGCATCTACATGGTCAAACAAATTTTGTGCCCAGCGTGTTAATTTCCTTACTCACAGTTTTGGATTTGTATGGCATCATTCAGAAATCTTTCATAAGTCACATGAAAGTATTTCTTCAGGTGAATTTAAGATAATTAGGAAAAAAACGGTAGAGGCTGCTATTCCTGCTTCCAAAGAGCTTTCCTTCCCACCCCCCCCGAAAAAAAAAACCCGGAAGTTCTTAATTGCATGTGGTACTTCTAGATCCTATGGCTTTTAAAAGACTGTATTGTGCAGACTTTAAAAAGAACTAGATTACATGCTTGAGATAAAATTTGGCTTGTCTAAGTAGCACTATTTTAAGGTGAGAAAGAATCTTTTAAAATATATTTTAGTATGTTTCCTTTTATTGCTTAAACTCTTCTTTAAAACTAGTTCATAATGAAGGGTTTTCCATTTTCCATTCCATTTTCATCCTTAAGAAGCAATTTGTTTTAAAAAATGCAAGAAAGTACAGTTCTCTAATCTTTGCTAATCGAATACCACAAATGTACATGTTGTGTATTTCAAAGATCAAATCAGGTATTCATAAACTAATTCATTACACAAGCAAAGCACAGAGGAGATTCTGACAAATACAGATGTAATTGTGTGGGTTTCTAAGATGTGATTAGCAAATCAACTAAGTAACAGTCAAAATTTGATACGAAGGAAAAACAGCACAGATTTGAAGGGGGGGTATGTTTATGCAAAGCTAATCTGTCAAGTGTAATAAAGCAGCTTGAATAAAATTTAAGCTGAAAATCCACTGAAGCTCCCCATTTCAGGGAGGAAAAGCTATTAAAAGGAAATGAAGGTCACCCTCCCAGTTTATTTCACCTAATTGACTGCCAATAGCTTACCACAGGCAAACCGACTGCAGATCTGCAATTGAGAAACTGATGAAAGGAGCATTTTCAAGCTGAGGCTCATTCTTTTAATCTTCCCTCACTCCTATTTTTTTTTTTCCATCTCCAGTTGGGATGTAATTTTAAGCACAGATGGATTAACTGGTTCCATTGTCTGTAGACGTCATTGGACTATGGCACTGTTAATCCGTACAGCAGCATGTCTAATTATCATTACAAAGTGTCTGAGGGAACTATAAAGACCAGCAGGGCATCTTCTCACAAGCAATTAACATAAATTGATAAATGAGTAATTTGAATCCGCTCAAGGCGCTCACATATGAATAAAATCAGAAAGGACAGGTTCTTGTTTCGGCTACTTCTTTCACTTAGTCAGAAGGGCAGAAAACATGAGAAATATTCCAGACTTAGTGGCAGGGGAAATGAACTCATACAGTGGAAGGAATGTATGGTTCAAAAAGTTCATTAATACAAAGCAAATGACTTGTGATTGACAACCAGTCACAAGCAAGTAGTATTAACTTTTTTAGCATATTTAAAAGCACATTCTTGGTGAAAGGCTATTAGAACACTGTGTCAGACAATTAATACTACTTCAAAAGCAAGTGAAGTTTCTATTCAGTAGCTTGCTAATTTAAAATTCATGAAAGATTCACAAGAAAGGGAAAGAAAGAAGAATGAATAGTTGTATAAGCTCCAAGAACTCAAGTGTCACAAAAAGCATAAGGAAAAAATATCTAGCTCAACTGACGTACAATACCCATAAATAAACAAGCAGCTCTCTTAAAATTTTATTTCTTGCAGAAAACTTTTTGTTACATGCAGCACTGCTGGACAAAATTATGTTCTGACAGAGTAAACTATTACCTTTATCTCTGCTAAAAATCTGTGTGAAGCAAAAACACTTCAGCAATACTGGGCATCAAAAACAGTGTTAGATATCAAAACATTAAGTTTATTTTAAAAATAGCAAAGCAGTAAGATATGAAAGCAAGTTATACACACTGTAGGAGGTAGACCTGGAAGGCCACGTACCCCGATGATGGCATTCAATTCAGCCATGGTCACTTGTTTGGCACGTTCTACAGCTTGGGCCACTTGTTGCTGATGCTGTTGAAAGAAGAAGGGGCATAGGGAGGAATTTGTGTTAAGGTATTGACCACACCATACCAAACCAGGATCACAAATACTTGAATAACCAGTTTGTCTGCAGAAGCCCACACTACCCATTGCAAGACATCTCATGCAGGTAAAAGGCAACAATGCCTTATTTTTCACCTGTTCAAATGGAAAGAAGAGACCTGAAGGCAGCCAGCTTCTCTCTTACCCTACACCACTTCATTATTAGTTTTCTGGCAGATGAATAATAATTTTTAATTGAGTTGACAGGACAATAATGTCAATTTTACATTAGTGTCAATTTTAACATTTATAGACTGTGCTCACATAGCAAAACCGATTGAAATTTCAAACAGGGAAAATTGATTCACTGAAATCAAGAATTACAAATACTCTTTGTAAAAATGTAGTTTGAAAATAAGCTTCAAAACATAATAGCAGCTGCCCACAACATGTTAAAATCACAGTCATTCAGACCAAATGTAGGTTTACAACCTTAAATAGTGTCTTCCATACGAGCTAAATACTCACCTTTGATACAAATTATGTAGAAAACATAAGCATGTTTCTTTCACTAGATCTACATTTGACTACTGAATATCTAATAAGCAATCACCATGATTAGAATTGAAAGCATTTTCTTGTATTGCTACTATTTTACAGACTCCCACTCTCCTCAGGCAATGAATGAGGCTGAGCCATTGTCACTAGTTTGAACTCATATTTGTTAGATCAAATTAGCAGGGGGTTTGCACACTTCAGCTATAACAGATGTTCCTTACACTTGTGTATTGTGATAAAATTAACATCTTAAAACTAGCTAATTTGCAAACAGAAAAACAACATAATTGCACTTTAACAGCTGAACAGTTTTACTTACTTCCTGAGACAAAAATGGGATGACTTGTGCACAAATTGTATTCAATCTCTTAGCGATTTCTGTCTACAGAGGAAAAGTATTTTGATTAAAAACTGCATTTTAGGGGGTTTGACATATTAAGTATATACAGGATTATATTAAGTTCAGACAGTGAAGAAAGTAACAAAAAAATTACCCATTTTTCATACTACTGCAAATATAAATACTTAATATATAAGCCCAGACAAGAAGAGAGATTTCGTTAGCTACTCTAGGACATCTGCCATGTCTAAAGCACCTAATCTGTATACACATTTAGGTACAAATCTGTTCCTTGTATATAGTTCATTAACAAGCAGAGCATTTTTGAAATCCATTAACTCCAAGATAAAGCCTTTTAAAAGGTAGATTTATTATTACTTAAATTATCAAGCAGCGTAACATGAAGGCAACAGGCGTAGAAGAAAAATGCTTCTTTCATGATCAATTTTATCTACCTATTAGAAGGTAAAACTAGTTTTACTGACGGAAACGTACCACTGGGAATACAAAAGAAATACTGAAACAGAAGTGAGGAAGAATGGAGACAAAAAGCACAGACTTCTAAAATCCATAATGAAAGAATTAAAATAGTGCAAACAAGGGAAAAAAAAATAAGATCAGAAAATGTGATAGTGTATAACAGCAAATTTGTGAAACCATGACCAGCAGGATAACAAGGTTAGGAACCAATAAAGAACGGAACAATCCTTCAGTGAAATCAACGGAGATTACAGCAAGACAAAGAGCTTGAGCCCCACTTTTCAACAGCTTTACGTATCTCGTACATCTGTATCTCCCATTTTGGCATGTCAACCTTAACACTGGATTCCTGGTGGGGTAAAGGGATCCTTTTCTCTCATTACGACCTGTGTTTACAGCTTTTCAGACCTATACATCCGCCCATAATTCAGAACCACTATTATAATTAACCCTCGAGGTACCTATACAACTTCCTCATTTTCCTTAAAAACAGGTATTTCAGTCACTGTAGCACAGTTGCACAAAACCAGAATCAGCATCAGACAAGAACAAAGCCTATGTAAAAGACACTGAACAGCTCCTGTCAATCTCTGTCGTACAATTAACCCGTAAAGATATTTCTTGGTTAGTTGGGGGGTTTTTTTATGTTTTAAGACAGAAGAAACAAGAGGTCACTACTGTGAATCACTAGGCCTTCTATGAAACATATTAAAGCTGAGCAAAGATAACCTCACTTAAGTCAGACTAAAACTGTTAACTCTTCTGCCAAGCTTTTTCCTCAACCTTCCCATAATTCTGAGGGGTTTTTTTAAGAAGACACTGTGATATGTTGATCCTTATACATCACTCACACAATAATTAGGATACAAAATCCACCCTCTAGTTTTATGTCTCAGCAGACAGGTGATTTGGGATCTAAATATAATTAGCAAGCTTTAACACCTCTTTCCCAATCTCTGACAGACACAGGCAAAATACATGATAGCATCTTGACTTGTAAAACACCTCATCTCTCTGACATGAAGCACTCCACCTGACCAAAGCTTGATATTTGACACATCCACTCTATAAAGTTTTGCAGAAGCTTCCAAAGAAGTTTTGGGATGGTTTCTTCCTAGGAGAAGGTTTCCCTTAACTAAAAGCAATGAAGTCACAGTTGCTTTACAGGAAATCTTTACCCCCTGCAACAAGGTGAACATATCTCTATTCTCAACTAAAACAGTTACCATATCACAGAGTACCAGGCTGGTCTTTTCCATTCTGTTTGGGCCACAACCATAGAATATCCATAATTCCATGCTTAGCCTTTAGTACTAGTACTACATACGTAATAGCAAAGTTAATACTTGGAAGTTACCGGCTTAACTATTACTGGTTGTCAGACTTAACTATTAGCAAATCTGTAGTTATTTCTCTGTTAAAGGGGAAAAAACCCACCAAACACATGTACTAAAGGGCATTTTTCCACATACCTAGTTTATCTCTCCAGAAAGCAGGGTACACCAGCTGTGGAAAGGTAGTCTGTTACACAGCAATCTGTTTGGCTGATGTTTAGCTAAGATGTTTAGGATCCAAGGAGTTAATTGCCCTAGACCAATGGGATTAACTTTGTTTTTCGGGACAGAAACGAGTATGAATCATAGCAGGTGACAAGATGGGATAGCGAAAGAATAAAGTAAGAAACTCACTTGGTGTCTACCCAAAAGTCCTTTGGCTTGTATGGCCAACACAAAAGTCTTCCTATTCTGAGGTAAGTGTCCTTATTGCTGCTACAAGGAAACAAATGCAACCCTATTTTTAATAGGGTCTGTAAAACATGCAAATTGTCCATATTATTGGATTTTTCTGCCCCAAGTCCCAAATATCTGAGCTACACTGTAATAACATAGCATAGGTAAGATAAAAGAATGCAACATCATGTGCGTCATGTTATAATTACCTTCCAATGAAGGTCAGTTAGATGTTTTCTTTAATTTATTTTCTTAAAAAAAGGGCATAATCAACTTTCCCGCTTTCCACAGCAATCTTCCATTAAAATTGTCTCAGTACTATCACACCTGACTTAATGTCAGAACAGGAAAAAAAAGTGTATTCTTCTTAGTTTGTCTTTACCAAAGCTGGGTGTCATTGATGACCACATATGAACAGCAACCTTAATTCAACTACAGTGCTAGATAAACTTAAATGCACTTGCTATAAAATAAGTTTGTTTTGAGATTCTTGCTGTTGTTACAAGCGCCAGGCAAGAGACATCTACACCAAAAACTGAAATGCCTATTCTGTTCATCATAAAAGGTCTGCTTGCAGTTAAAAGGCACTTTGCCTGATAGAGTTATTTCACACACACGTTTAAAGTATTCAAAATTATTTATCTACTATACAATTTCACACACCTCCTGTTCGCTGCCCTCAAATATTAAGTAAAAAATATTTTTATTGACAAACCTTAAAAATATTTTTGTTGTCTAGCAAGTTGTGAAAGTTAGGTTTTAATGCACAATTCACGTAATTTTGCTGATCAAGAGTTGCAAGGGGTTGTTTTCAGAGTTGAGAAAAAGGGACATTTGTTACTTTAAATATAAATGCAACTGCTCAATAGACAATGTACATTTGCTTGTTAAGGTGAAACACCCTTGAGAATACATACACACACGTGCCGGTGAGTGTATACACATTCACACTGGAAAGCAAAACCCCTTTCTGAAGGAGTCAAGGACAGTTTTGTTAATCAAGACTAGACATCAGTAACTGGTGTCATTAGAGTAAGCCCCCAGACCTGGGGCTCATGAATTCGAAAGTCTTAAAATAAAGGTACTTATCTCCTCTTTCTAGAGGCCTTCAAATGTAACATAACTATTACCTAACTACTGATCTTGAGACATATAGAGAGGTCCTAAGGATGAATAAACAAAGGAAACTTTGCAGAAAGCTGCTCAAACATAGACAAACACGACTAATTGCCCATGTTCTGTGGCTCCTTGGTAAACCACACTACAGAAGCCTGCATCTCTCATGAAAGTCCTCTGAGCTCTATGGCAGCTCTTAGCAAAGTATCTGAAGTGCCCTTAATTGTTTGTGTTCTTAATGCAGAGCCTCTTGAATACATTCATTTTTAATAGAGAACTTGAGTGTGAGGCCCATCAAAGAATAACAAAACTGCATCATTCACTGGTTCTCGCTGCTGTAATGATTGTCTTTTGATTTATTTGCAAATGACTAGCTTGTCAGACCCCTGACTGAAGTGCTACCCTCCTTTCTGAAGTATCATTAAAAATTAACATGAAGGAATTCAGCTGCATTTTGTAAAATTAAGTTGAGCTGATGGATTTTTTTGCTCTTCACTTGTGTAATTTTTTGCCTCTGTTCCATTTAGTTAAGGACTTAAATGTTTTGACCTAACCACTGCCAAACTCAAGTGTTTGTACTTAAGTTTGTCTTGCTCACTTGTTAAAGTGAATTCTTAACATAATGACAAAGAACAAAGCAGCCAGACTAGTTACTAAATATAATACTCATTTAAACAAGGCATTTTACTAAGGACTTAAGCTTGTTTGTAGAATTGAATTTTTTTTCCTTCTGCATTGTTAGAAAAAAGTATTGACCTGTTTCCTTTACAATAGCCTGTTCCACATAATTTTGCACTTTGATAGCCTGTACTTCCCAAAGCTCCACATAAGGTATTATACTTAAATCACCACTATTTCTTGAAAACTACCGATTTTTGCAATGAAATGAAAAGGAATTATAATACAAGTATACAAATTCCATTTCACAGCATAACAAACACCCATGTGTATATTTTAGTTCTAATGTAAGAAGCCCAAGCTTATGTGAACCAGCAGTTTAACTTCTGACTGAAGAATACAGACTCCCTTTGAGAAGAATTAACTAATCTCCTTTCAGCTTCAGAGGTTTCAACAGGAATAATCTGGGGTTTGCTCCAACCAGTGTCTACCAATACACACCCCGTGGTAACTTTAGCTATGGCATCCATGGTGATTTAAGGCAAAAATTAAATCTTACAACACATTAGTTTTAACAATCACTTGTGCTGCAGCAGCTGCTCTACTATTATTGCTGAGACTCCTCAAAGCTGTCCAGACTTTATTTTACAAAGCAGTGCTTAGCTAAAAATGTCCATTTTTTGTCAGAAGCTTCTTATTCTTTCTTGCACTGAACTTCTAGTATCACAAAGTTAGATCAGATCTGAAAGTACTCTATCACCAGTTCTGAAGGATGGGTTTATGTATTCTTACTCATTACATTTTTATTTATGCCATTATTTTGATCCAATGTTGAAAATCAAATTTGTAACTAAATTCAGAAAAATACAGCTTAGGAACAACATGATTAAAAGGAAAGCAAATTACCCCAAAGTTCTGATAATACCAAAGAAGTATGTCCTAATTCATTCCCTTCAAGTAAAAGCATCAGAGAATCAGCCTTTCATGCACAGAAAGGAATATACTCTTAAAACATTCACAAAAGCTTTAGAAGGTAATTCTTAAGCACTCTGCCTCCGCTTACACTTTGAAGCCTTAGAAAGCCAAGTACAGCACTGCACTCCTCCTGGAAGGACAAAATGGACTTCCTGCCATTTACAGCATGTAACACAGTAATCCACTGGGGAGTGAAGGTCAATGTTGCACTTTTGGTCATTACTGAATCATTTGAGATTATCTGTGGTGAGGATGAGAAGAAAATCGAAGCCTATGAGAATGCTGCAAATGGCTTGACCTCAGCCCAATTTTCATCTCCATCTGTCTATAAGGCATGTGAATAAAAGCCCTCTTTATGGGACATGCTTGACCATTTTTTTAATCCTTGCTGCAAGCCAGAGCTCATTCAAATACCCAAAGACTTGTGAAATGCAGTAAGAAACTGTGTATTTTAGTCTTGTGCTGAAGTTTAGTATCCATTTAGTATTTTAATTTTTCCAACAGAATCATTGAAACAAGCAGTGCATTTAAAAGACAAAGCTTTTATTCTTTTTGTAATCAAGATCTTCAAAAACAATAGAAAGCACACACATTCACAAAGCAATTACAGAAAAAGAAGTATTTTACTGTGCTTAGCTTTCAGTATGCTTTGTTAGTGCTTGCTATAGCAAGACTCTAGCACCTCCAAAAATTTGTTGCTAAGAATTCAGGGGATCAGGGGATGTTGGAGGTATAATTAAATCTCAAAACTTAAACACTCAAAAGCTTCAAATGATTAAGGCTAGCATTCTGTGAACTTTGCTGTTCATGAGTTATTGAATCCAGGTTGAGCACAGAGATATGCATATATTATGAATGCCCTTTTATTTAAAATTAATACGCTACATTCCATTTTGGCAATGGCTGCAAAATAAAAATAAAATAAAAAAAAAAGGCAACATGCCATTTGAAAGTTTAGACCCCCATAGTATATCAATGTCAAACAACAGCGTGTCAAGCTAAGATTCAATTCAGGTAAGTGCCACTGCCAAATTTTCTTGTTCCCAGACGTGCTTTAAGATTATTTTATTGCTTAAAATTTAATTTGTTCCAACTTGCGTTTCCATGACAACGTTGGCTAACCCTGCAAATCATTTGGGTAATTGGATATCTTATCTTTCTATTGCTCTCAAATCCAATGATTCTGGAAGAACTGCAGCAGCCAATCAAATTTACAGGCCTCCTGAGTAATAGACTTGCACAAGTAGCCACATCCATCTCCCCTTTACTGCTATATTAACCAACCTGTGACAAACTGCGGAAGTCGGCCTTCCAACTGTATTTTAAATTATAAACACTGTCATCACTAATACTCTCACCAATAGGAAGGAACGGGCAGTTTTATTCTCAACAGATACTTGATATTCAGTCTGACAAGCAGCAATGGGTAGCATTCATTTCAACAAGAATAATCTCTGTATTTTGGGCATAAACTTCAGTTTAGCATGACGCATCATTAATAAATACAGTTTTCCCTCTGCCCCACATTTGTACTACTCATTTTAATTGTCAGATCAGTCACCCATAAAACGATGATATTAAAATCCCAGAAGACTGGGATGAGAAATCTTTAGCAATGAAAAAAACCAAAACACTACCATATTGTAAGTGGGAGTGGGGAAAGGAAGAAGTAGCAGAAATATTAACAGAATAAAACCTCAAAATTATAAAGCCACAGAATGCTAAATAGTTTCCGAAGTGAAATTAGAGGGCTGTAATTCAGTACCTAAACTACTTTTATCTGAATCCTCTTAGATGTTCGTTAAAATTACAGAAAGGTCACATTAATTTAAACATACACTACATATGATGCACAAGACAACAGCTACACTTGCCAAATATCTACTACAGATTTGGATCCCATTCAAGTGTAAAGTGACTGGATATATTTCAGATGTCTAATTTCAATGCTTTATAATAATAGAGAGAGGCTGTGTGTAACTCTCAATGAACCACTGTACACAACTGGCCATCCCATTTACAGCTGTAAATCCTGTTGAAACAAAGCCAACTGGCAACAAAGAATCTATTGTCAGGATGTCGAAGTGCTCCTTTCACATATCTTCACTATGTCAAGGCTCTTCTTAAACTTGGCTAAAGAGGGCAGTTACCACATTTCTCTTTTAATCTAACTTCAGCCCATCTTGCTTAAGCACTCACAACAACAAAAGGTGTGTTTATCTAAATTTTAGTTCCATTGTTTAGTTTCCAAGCCCAAGATAACCTTAAATACACACAGAAGTATTTAAGTCTCTGAAGTGAGCACACAGCTTTGTTTTACTTTCAAGCTGTTTTCCAGGACACAAAGTTCCCACTTTAATTTAGATTCCAAGAGATGCTGAGCGAATCAAAGGCTGACTCCAATCCAGAAGAGGTCTTTGCCACCTTTGCCTCCAGGGACACAATTTCTTTGAACCATACTGGAGACATCTAGTGACCTGCCAAACATCTCAGTCATCTAGTCAGGCAGAAAACATTACTGTAAGACAAAGTGGGAAAGGGCCAGCTTAGTAGACCACTACATCAGGGAGCTAAATAAACTAACAGGAGGTATCCATCCAGTAGGAGAACAGCCCAAAGTATCAGGAGAACCAAGATGGGAGCAGAGGTTTTTGGGAGAAACATAAGCTATCAATGAGTTCCCCTCTTCTATCTGACCACACTCTAATGAGCTGTTATGGTGCTCTAGAAGCAGCACGGTCTCCAAAATTATCCAGCACGCTTTGCAGTATTACCTTTAAGGTCATTAAGAGCTTGATTTACTCTGGACAACCGAGCAACACTGCACTGCAGAGTAACAAGGAGGAGACAAAGAGAGCAGAAAGATAAAAGACCATAAGAAGCATAAAAAGTGTATCTGTAACTGCTACACTCCTACCAGGAAAGAGCCCCAGTGACTCTTCATTTAGTTTAGGATGTTATTTTAAAACTACTTCCTATTTTGCTCTCATTCTCATAAGCCATGTTGGAATTTCTGCAAATATCTTTTCAGTACTTGTCACACTGAGCCCACTTGATTGGGATGGCAGTAGAAAGTCAGAGTTCTTACCCAGCTGGAGAAGTACCTGGAATAACAGAGTTTCTAAAAATTAGAGCATGAAGTTCCTCAAACCAAGAACATACATTTACAGTATTCAAGTCAATAACAAAACTCCCAGTCAGGATTCTGTCCTTATCAACATTCAAGTAAGATTGTAACAGCAGTAGAACCTAGATTTTACTAGAATAATAAGTATGCCATCCAACAAAAGAGACACATTAAGACAAGGGTCTGAATTATGGGGAGGAAAAAACTAATCACTATGCTACAACCAGACTTTAGAAATAACTACCAAATTAAGCTCACAGGTACTCTTCTACCTTAAATATAGTCTCACCATTTTAAAATACTTAGTATATTCACTGCTCAGTTTCAAAAATCTATCAAGTCAGAAAAACAATTTAAACACTTATTCATATCAATGCTTCAGGTGCCATCAGGTGACTCACTAATGAATAACAACTTAATAGGATTGACAACTCCTTTGATAGTAACTAGCAGAACTACCCACCACATAGGATTTGCAAGGAAGGTGAAAATAATGGATATTTTCACTGCGTGGGGGAAAAGGTTCGCAAATCTTTCAGCAAAACTTTGGGAACATGACAGCAAATTCCTTACCCATTTTGTTATTTTTTATATATATTCTGTTGCTTATAGAATAGAAACAACGGTAAAGAGACCATCTAGATTGCATTCTAATAGACAAGAGCTGATGGAAACTGTCCAAACAGAAACAAATTTGATTAAGACTGCAATCACTGCCGAGTTTATAATGACTGGGAAAGGAAGGAAATGAAAACCAAGTTTTCAGAAAAGCACATGCGAACTGGTAAGATGACCAAACATCATCTTTGCAGAACCTGCTACTGATGAGGGAGATCAAACAGCATTATGGAGAGACTACATATTCTTTTTGAAACAATGTTAAGGACACGGATGACAGTTAATAGATCTACACATGGAGGCGGAAGGGAGAGAGAAAAACAGAAAGGATGGAATTGTGACAAGAGACTGGAATTGTGACAAGAGACTAAATCCCAGATTCTTCTCTGACTTCACACAAACAGGAAAGCATACGTGAAGTGGAAACTAAATCCAACAAGCCGGTATAAACATATACAGCACAAAAGCATATACGCCAGTAGTAAGAAACAGCTGAAGTAAAGCTTCTGCTTACAGATTGGAATAGTCAGGTTTGATGCCCTCATTTAGAAAAGTAAAGATATGGTCAAGGACAGCAAGAAGGCCAGAAAGTCCATGCTTTTTTGCATGCATCTTAACTACATTAGAATTATTACAAATCATTTATTATAAACCACTAGTTATGTAAGGTCAACACTGCAGCTTAAACAGCAAAGAAACGTTAGAGGGTTCCAAGTAAAATATCTTCATATTGACTAGGTCTGATGAAATACCCAAAGCACATTAGTCAAGACTGAGGAGCTAGTGGACACCTTGCAGAACCTCAAAAGTCGAATGGATAGGAATCTATGAAAGGACAGTGCCTAACAAAACACAGCAAATGAAAGAGCAAAGACACTCTAGCTTAGTTACTCAAATTTAGGCATTAAAAAGCCTCTTATGCATAAAAATTTCAGTGAAACAGATATAAACCACAGCTCAGAAATATTTTTCATCAGAAAACATCAGAATTATGCAAAGTCCAAAAAGGCAGAATAATTACAGATAAGAAAGGCAGATGATAACATCTTTGCTAAGAATCTGACAGTCATAACATTATTAGGAACAACATTAGAAGCACAGCAAAAACTTCATGGGAACAAGGACAAAACTGCTTGATTATTAAACCACGTACGGATAAATTCTTTTTTTTTTTGAATCTAAGAAGTTCTGCATTCATGATAGGCCCAGTATTTTTTAGTATTTCCACTAACAAGCATCAAGATCTCTTCATTTACCCTAATCCTCAATTTGCAGTGAGTTTCAAGCTGAGAAAGACAGAATATGCTGGAGAATAGCTTCAGAACTCACTTTACAGTAAATGGAAAAATGGACTGAAAAGTAAAAAGGACAGGGATAAAGGCCCATAGCGTGCCTAGACAGGAACATAAAGGAAAGGAAATAATGGGCCTTAGGAATGAATCTCTCGGTCACAGAGGATCAGAAGTTGAACATAAGTCAATGGCATGCTGTTGCAAAAAAGGCCGCCACCCCAGTAAGCTGTATACTAAGTAAACCTTCTGTGCTACTCAGCACGGCATTTCCTCCCCTGGAGTAGTGCACTGTACTTCAGCTGGGCAACACCATTCAGAGAATGAACACTCCACTTTAGAGGTATGCAGCATGGTTCCGGAAGGCAGGGGAATGATTTGCTCTCCTTATTCAGGGTGAAGAAAATGCATAGTAAAGAGCAGAAGCTGCAACAGAGAAGACTGAAATTGTAACTGAAGAAGCACTTCAACAGCAAGGACATAAAAGCTATCTGCTACCTGAAGAGGCTTGCCACTACTGTTGATGTCTTTGCTAACAGACAGAACAAGCACCCTATCAGCAATGACACTGGTATAGCTCATCCTGCTAGGAGGACACAGGGAGGCACTAGGTCCCTGCTAGTGATCTGATTCTACAGGTCATATTTCAGTTTGAAGAAACAACCTAAAAGCTTTCCATAGGTTTTGTTGAAAATTTTGATTTGTTTAACTGACAATTTATAGTCACCATTTGAGGCCACACACAGCTAGTTACTGTCTGAAAAGTAATGGCTGGAAATCTTACAACCACTTACAACAACAGAAATTCAGAATTACCTTACGCCCTTACGCTTTAAAGAAAGATAAATGCTTTACCTTCTTTTAACAAAACAAAAAACTTTGTTGTAAATACAAACTGTTGGGGCAAAAGTACAAAAGAATGATCTTTCTCTAAGTCATTTTTCCCAAGAAGGTGTAGGGTTTTCATCCCTTCTCCTCAGCTTAATTCAAACTTCTATACTTAAAGCTGAGATCATCGTGTCTTGAAGCAGAGAACATGGCATTTCAAGGGGTTTAGAAAAATTCATAAATAGGCAGATTTTCACATATCACAAAACGCAACCAGTTTCAGATGTCCTTTCTTTTTCTTGAGCTAATGAAAGCCAATTCTCATAGACTTAATACCTAATCAAGGTGCAGCTGAACAAGCACACCCATTCTTGCTCCCCTTCTCCAAAATGAAAGCTATCTTTTGTTTCTGCTTCCTAATCCATAGAAGCCTTTAAAATGGCACAAATAGAGATGGCAGCATTTTGTTCTCTAAATCAATTTTATCCTCAGCCATCAACTAGATGTTCCAGCACACAGAAAAATCAGTCCTTCCCTTCTAATTCAAAAATCCATACTACCATTGCCCTTGCAAACTGCTAAACAAGCAGTATCGGCAATGCACTTGTGTTCTGTAATATATTTACTGCAAATCCCAACGGCTTGCCTCCTAATGCAGTTTTCTATTGTGTCTCTTCTTGTCAATACACTGACTGGTCACCTTACAAGTAAGTTGCTTTGACCAGCTGTTTACAAACATCAAAAAGCTTCAAGAGGAAGAAAAAAAGACCAAACAGAAAAAAAAAGAACATCATGGTGCTAAGGGAGAGGGACAAAAAAAAAAAAATCAAAAAACTCAAACCAACTAAGAAGTCTTAAACCAAAACACAAATTAAGTGCAGTTTTCTGTTTTGTTATCCCATAGCCAAAAAGGCTAGTTAGCTCTTCAGATCCTGTAAGAAGTACAAAATACTTTCAGATAGGCAGCCCTGACACAAAGCTTACCTAACACCCCTCAAAGAACTTTAATCTGTAATTTAATCATCAGGGCTAATTTGTTCACAAAGAACAAATGTTCTGAAGACCATAAAGAAAAGGTGGGAGTAACTTAGCCAATCCCCCATTAGTGACTAGACTCTTCTTAAACACTCTGCAATTTCTCATTAGACACAGAATATTATCATCCTAAAAATGTTCAGGGACACTCACCAAACATATTAATTACCTGAACTGATTTCCCCATACTAGAAAGTGTATTTTATAACTAGGCTTGCTAGCAACTGAAATAATACTCAACACTCAAAACCAAAAAAAAACCCAAACAGCCCACCCTGATGCTTTCAAGATTCATATAAACCTATGGAAACAATATTGAAATCTCTAACTTGGAAATATAATCACAATACTTTCAAGTGAAATTGGAATGGAAAAAAGCTTATAGCATAGTTTCACAGGGTTGTAGTATTTTAAGTTTTTGTTTTGTTGCAGGTTTTTGTTTGTTTGTGCAGCACTAGGGCTTCTATTTTAAAAGAGATAACCTCAGGAAATAACTGATTTTTAAGTCTAACCTGATTTAACTAGAGTTCGGTTAAGATTAAACTCAATTTCAGCAAGCTCTAATCTACTTTTCAATCACCTCCAGCAGTATGCCAGAAACAGTTCACTGGTGGAGTTTCACAGGGGCTTTTGCTGCAATCTGTTTTACTAATATGATCAGCAGCACAGCCTGGAAAAGATGGCAAGTGGTGGGTAAGAAGACTTGCTCCATAAAAGAATTAGAAAGAAAGTAAATACAAAGGCTGCAAGGAAATAGAAATGCATTATTTTATTCCATAAGAAAGTAAAAGCAATGGCTAAAGAATTGCAAAGAGACCTTACAAGAGAAAATGGGCAATGGAAACAATTGTACGTAAACAAAATTTACACACACTAGGAGCAGACATCCCTAGCCATGTAAAATGATGGTTCCTGAGCTTACAATTACCATTCATGAGCAAGAACTCAAATGTGAAAGGAATCTCCAGCAGTTCAGCATTTCATGGCAGTCAAAAGCAAAAACCCGGAAACTTCACTGAAGAAATAAAAATTAGGAAAACAAGCAAAAAACATCCAGAGAACAGAAGAAGGTAGTAGTACAAATCTCTGGTTCACCAGCATCCTGAGAACTGCATATAGTTCTAGCTTCCTTATTTCAAAAGGCTAAGTTAAAAATTAAAAAGGTTGAGTGAAAAGCAAGGAAAGTGATCAAAGAAAGCTACTCAACTGTTTAAGCTGGGACTGCCCAACCTGAAAAGGAGTCAACACAGATGGGCTGCAAGGGGTACTACATTTTGACTCCATTGAAAATGCAGGTAGGCATCGACAGCTTCTGTCCTGAGAAGTAGCAGCCATTAAATACAGACAGTGGAAACCACGTTCCAAGCAAACAAAGGTTGGGGGTTGTCCTAAATCAGGAACAACCTTCTCTTCAACACAGCACAGCAATGGTGGAAACACACTAGAAAGCAGTTTTGCAGGGGAGGGCTCTGGAGAACAAGTTGAATATGCATCAGCCCCACACTCATGTGCTGATGAAGGCTACACCTTATATGAGGACACAGTAGAATGACTGTAACCAACTGGCTGGTTGAAATAATTCTCCTTTCTGTTCCTCTTGTTTGGCAAGAAGGTTAATGTTGCTAAACTGGAGCAAATCTCTAAGTGTCACCAATACGGTGATCAGGGAATCAGAGCACACATCATACCATGGAGGAAATAGATTTGATCAGCTTCAAGAAGAAGGGGATTAATGGGAGACAAGACCCCATTGCTGACAAAGAAGTGATTACGGAGAGGACTATGTCAGCTCCTTCTTAGAGGTACACAATAGAAGAAGAAAAGGCACACAATGGTTACCAGTGCGGAAAGGCAAACTCCCAGTTGATGAAGGATAAAATTCTTCAGAATAAGGGCAGGTCAAACACTAGAAAGTGTTGGCCTGACATGTCACGCAATATTACCTCCAGAAAACTATTTTAAGTAGAAATTTGACACTTACAAGAACACAGGTTGCAAATTCAGCTTGACTATGGGACCTTACAACTTGCAAGGACTTTAAAAAGTTCTTGCAAGTTCAGCTTGCAAGGACTTTAAAAGCCATAGCCTACATGTAATCATAAGGACTAATCTGTTAAACTAGCTGTTTTGACAATTAAATGCTGACAAAATTATGAATTCTCCCCACCTTTGTTTTTCCCCTTTCTGAGAGGAACTACATGAGCAACTATTGTTCAAATACCTACACTCAAGAGTCCAATTAAGAAGCGTGATGCAGAAGGTGACAATAGTGGTGTTTGACATAATTGCCATTAGATACCCCTAAATCTTACCCCAAGTGGAAAATTTCATTAGTTCCATTCAAAGCTGTTATTAAAGTAGCATTTTTAAAGTAGATACTGTGCAGTCTTCTGATAAGTGCCAGTTGACCCAAAATTTGTTTTAAAGGCTTTTACTGTATGCCAATGGTAATCTATCAAGCCTAAAGGATCCTAATTCTCCATTATGCACAGGAGACACTGCAATTTTAGCACTTTGCTACAAACATTTAAGTAGAGAGGGAAGAAAGGCAATTCAAATGCTCAGCTTGATTTGGTATAACAACCAGCAGAAGGAGGAAGACCATTAAGATTTCCCCACAGAATCTCTTGTGACAAAAGGATATTGCACATTCACAAAGCATCTTCCCTCTTACTCTTCCCCTTACCCCAGAAGTTACCAGGACTTTTTTACCTTCCCTCCAACTGAGCAGATACACGAAGTACATCAACAGATATGTGGCAATGCAAGCTCCAGCGATGCAAGGGAAGTTTAACAATGTAGCTGGTAGGAATAATGTTCCTCTCTCTGGCTCTGTGAGGAACCTGAAATCTGATAGACTAAGTCTAAAATGAGAGATGATCAGGCACTGTTTAACATATGTACAGTGTTTACACTGTGACACACTTTTCAATTAAGTTCTACATGGAGCTGACATAATAGACAGTATCTGACAACATGGTTATGTGAAAACCACATGGAGATGTACTTCACAGTGCCCTGAATCTGTCAGATAACTCCTTCACAATAATGCTGGCCTCGAGCTTGAAATATGGTTCAAAAGTCATGAAAGTTGAGGTAATTACTCCAGTCTCTTCTCTTCTTTCAGACTGGCAACTCTATTTGTGGTTGAAATGGCTAGGCTGCTGACACAACTGGACTCATTTAGAAACCAAATATTTGTAGAATAAGTACAATTTTTTGAGAGAAAACTACTGTCACAATCAATCCTACCATTTTCTCTTTTAAATAAAAGCAGTTTTTGCATGTCTTTTGTGCTGTGCCAACTGTAAAATGCTCTTGAAACATTCACTGCACACCACCAAAACCTTAAGGAGTTTTTCATTCCAGTAATTAAAATGTAGGAAAAAAGAAAAAAATTAATTTATCTTTAAATCCCTTTCAACAGCAAAGCTATCCTTCTCAGGAGCTGTAGAGAGCTAACTAAGCTTCTTAATTCCCTTCTGTTTAACCCACTCCTGAAGACTGATGTTCTAATGAGATATCATTAGAAGACTTTGTCCTTTGCCATAAAGCAATAAAAGTGATTCCACAGAACAGTCCAGGATAAAACGGACATGTAATTCTTGTACAACTGGTTAACACAACGCAGGTTTGGAGTTTGTGTACTTCTCTACAACAGGCAAGTCACTGAATGACAGGTCTGCCCCCAGGCAGGTCACAGAGATCAAAAAAACCCACCCAAAGAGAAGGAAACCTTGCCGTAACTGTTGGGATAGCAGAAACCCAGACACTGTAGTAGTTTTTAAGTCTAGCAGTCAGTTCAGCACTGATGAATTTTTTTTCCTTTGGCTGCCTGCCAATGAACAAAAGATAATCTTGCACCTAACGAAACTAGACATTAAATGCACAGGGAACCTTATCTTCTGACTTATGACAGAAGATGACAGCAGAGCTGCGGAAAATAAAGACACACTGCCCTAGGAGCCAAGGGCAGCAACTCGAAGTACAGCAGGATTTTTAACACCCAACCAACTCTTCATCTTGGCACTAGCAGTTGATTCATCTGCTTTGCCAGGCACAGATGTCACACTGGGGAAAATCTCACTTGGACAGTATAACACAGAAAAGAAACTTAAGACCACACAATGTTCTTATTCATTCTGTCTTGACACATATAAAAACAACATCTAAATCAACCTACATCTACCTAAACAAATCCTCAGGTGGTTGTTTCTGTTTCAGGAATGCCAAACTAGGCCAGTAACTATTCACCTTAAAATAACTTCTATGAACACAGTATAAATATCTACATAAAATATGTTCTTAAGAAAAATCTTTGAAATTCTTTAATTAAAGAAGTTTAAAAACCTACAAAGAAAAAGAAAGAAATGAAACAAACAAACAAAACCAAATCTAAACCAGACACAAATGTGTCAAAGAGATTATTTCCTGACCACTGTTCAGCCAGCAGGTTGAAATGCAGCAGCATATTTGATTTAAGTACACATCATGCAGTTAAACACTGCAAAGTGCCAAAGCTAGATTTGTGACAGAAGCCTTACCATGGCCATTTCTGGACTTAAATGCAACATATTCAAGTGGAAGGCTCTGCCAGTACAGCTTTGCATACTTTGTGTATGCAAAGTCCACCTCAGTTAAGTCCATTCATAACAACATTCAAGTCTTGACTAACCTTATTTTAGTTAAATTATAATAGATTACTAAATTAAATGAAGACAGAACTACTAACACAAATCCATCAGTACAAGAACTCAACTCAAATTCATTTACATGCAGGCTAACTGCAAGTACTTCATTTTATCTAAGTGACTGTACCTTAAGAGTGATGTACACACCACACTCCATAAATAAGCTCTGCTGCAGTGTAATTTTGTTTTTCAAACAGCAGCCCAAGCAGTCTGAAGAGTTTCACACAGAGCAAGTACAGCATCCAAACAGGAGGAAGACCTTAAAAATGTTAACGCTTGTTCACTGAGAAGTTTCCCCGTCACTGCATTTTCCAGTAACAAAGATGTTGTCAGAAATGACAATTTTTCGTGTCCCCTGATGATGCCTTGCTAGCATTTGGTTATAAGCCATAAAGCAGGAATAATTTCAGCCTGTCAGGAGTCTAGCTAATGCCCAGTTTCCCCCTAGAGAGAATTCCTGTCAAACGTAATGAGAGCTCCAAAGGCCCTTTCTACAACATAATGAGCACTTAGGCCATGCTGGTGATCAGCCAGCAAAAAGCATCAATTTGAGCCTGGCTACACCCTTGGGGGTAGACGTCACCAGTTAATAAGAATTATGATTACTATCTGTCAAAAGCCTCCTCAGAACTTATCGTTAGCAGTGGAAATTCAGAAGAATGTCACTGTTAGGCTTTTTTTTTTTTTTTTGCTTCCTGTAATCTAAG